>JBBMOL010000356.1:62826-443929 GCA_037954665.1 Laguncularia racemosa | reverse complement strand
TTTTTTTGTTGAACAAATTTTTTTAAAATTTCAAAAGAAACACAACCTTTATCATCCCAGGTTTCTCAACAAGGAAGCTGATATATATCTAAAGGAAGAAGAAGACGAACAGAGAATAGCAAACAAACAAATCTGATTTTTTTAAAAGCAATTAGCTTTTGTTGTGCGAAGAAAGAAAAGTCCTTACTTTTATTGAAAAGAAGACTTAATATTTTTGTTGTTTCACTTCTTGTATGAGGAATTAAGAGCAGTTTCATTACTGTAGTTTGAGTGATTAGCTTAGTGAAGAAGCTAGAGAGACTCAGCAGTAAGACTTTGCCTTGAAGAGACTTGTTTTAGTATACTCTTTTATCCTTTGATATAGTGAAACACAACCAGTAAAGACAACCGGGACCCCGGCTTGAAGCTGGAAGAGAAGACTGACACTCGAGGCGAAACCTCTATAAATCTCTAAGCACTTTCTCTTCTCTACTCTTTTAATTGTTGCATGTTATTATTTTCATTCGTTATTATTCACATTCTTTTATCAAGAGATTTTTTATAAAATTGTTAAATTTTGAAATTTTAAGTTATTAATCAATTCACCTCCCTCTTGATTGATATATTTGGGACCAACACCTTGTTTGCAACACATATAATGATCTATTATCCACTAAGACCTCCTTTGTGTCAAAGCATTCCACTAATGTTGTTATCCTCTTTCTCGATTCAACTATATGTTTTTAACCCTCTTAGCCTCTAATGGTTTTGCTCAACTGCTTATGAACCTCTAGAACCTCTAAAGGTGAACACAATTGCCTCTGAATAGTTTGGTGCTCTGGTGGTTGGCTCATTTGACTATGACCCTCAGAAACTTCTGAAGGTTGGCACATTTGTGTCTAACAAGTGTTGTCCTCTGTATGTTAGCTCATGTAACTAGGAACCTTAGAAACCCTTGAAGGTGGGCATATGTGCTTATGTACAGATTGGTCCTCTGAAGGTCTACAGATCTGTTGCTGAACCTTTTAGACCTCTAAAGGTGACATTGGATTCAGAATGATGCATTTACCCTCTTATTGGAATAGATCAGCAATCCTGAAGCCATCATGTGAGACCCTCTTATCATATAACCATGGCTTGCTAAGTAATATGGGATGTACACATAGGAAAGAATATCACATTTAAGCTCATCACAATACTTATCCCCTATACTGAAGGGTAACCTACCCCTTTGGGTCATATAAAGACTCTCCTGATCATTTAACCAATATAATGTGTAGGGTTTAGGATGCGAGGTAGTTACAAGTTTCAATTTCGATACTAATGATGTAGCTACAACATTAGTTACAACTACCACCATCAACACACAAGTTTCCTTGTACCCACAAGAAGTATGGAACAAATTTTCTCTTTATCTATCATCGATAGTTGGAGAAGAAGTCAATACTTGATGTACTAAATTAGCAGAAGTATACACATCATTTGACATGGTTACTAGCTAACATCAACAAGTTAACAACACACTTCACTATTTGCACCATAACAACACACCCTTACGCACCCATGCTTGCAACACAAAACTAATACAATAAATACTTCTTGTCACTTTAAGTATAGTAAAATAATTGAAGCACAAATAAATACTTCCAAGTAAATTAAATTCAACTAACAAGTGCTTAAGTAATGTGATGTGCCTAAATGGAGATTAAGCACAATCAAATGGAACAAAAACTAACCGTAAATGCACTCAATCAAATCCAGTTCAATAAGCTAGGAATTGCGTGATTCCTAATGGAGTGCACGGAGATCCGAATTCAATAACTAATGAATTAATCAACCACAATGATTCAAAACCTTCAAAACACACTAATTACACTTAAATTACCACATGGATCCAAGATCAATAGCAAAATCAATTCCAAGATCCCCCTTTAAAAAAATACAATTTACGGTTCAAAATGATAGCAATTGTTGATGGTGAATAACAAGTAAGATAAGTACTCAAAACAAGTACAATATTTTGAATCAAACAACTCAAATCTAACTAAGAAATGATTCAATCCAAGCCTAGATATTGCATAGTAGAGAAGAAAAGAATACACAACAATTAGAAATTGATATGACTTACAATTTCAATTGTTGCACTTGCCACAATTCAACTCTTGGGATTGAAATTAATAAGAGAAAATTGAACTAGGAAACCTTAAGTTCTCTCACGTGAAAGTGAAGTGTTTAATATGAAAAATGCCTCCCTAAAACCCTACTTAAGCAAGTATTTATACTTGCTCCCTTTAGGGTTAAAAAGTACACAAAATTACAACTATGTCACTTTTAAGGTGGCCGATCCTAAATGAAAATTACAAACAAAATGAAAGTGTCCCAAAAGAAATTACAACATAAAATAGTCTACGCAAATAAAAAATATATAAAAGAAATTGGTCTTCAAGATGCGGTCTTTAGGGTACTTTCGAATTGAGCCCGATGAGGATCCTGAGTCACTCAAAAGTATAGGTGATTTGGCACCCTGTAGGACTAATAAGTGAACTTACTGGAATGCATAACAATTATAAGGTAAGAATGAAGAAAATAAGTTAGCTTCCTTAAGATTTGGTTTCTCATGTAAGATTCTCGAAACTAAGTTGTGTAGACCCTTAGCTTAGGCCTTGGTGATAGGTCCTATAAGAGTCTGATTCCTATCATAATGAGTTCAATTACTTTCATACTTTAATGTTTGTTTTTGAATTCAAATTCTACTACTCAAACCTTCCTTTCTTGCTACGGTTTCACACTACAAGAAATCACATTGTACAACACCTTACACCACATACAAATGTATAATTTTACACTGCCACTCACTTCCCTCACTCACGGTGCAAACATTCACCACCATTACTTACAACCACGTGCAATCCCCTTTACTCAACTCACATAACACAACGCCACATACACACACACCCTTTACTTAATACACAAATACAATGTCACACACACACACCTTTATACTCATGGTGCAGCACACACACATACACACACTTCTACATGTTGCACTCCTCCACTTCAACATAATTTCAAACTGCAACTTTACAAAGGTAGCTCAATTCAAATTGAAATGGTTTCACTTATTATAACCTTTCCACAATTGGTAAAAATAAAATTTCAAATTCAAATGAATACACAATAACTTCTACCACTTAATGTATGCTTTGAAAACCAAATTGCTTGCATATACTCCACACAATCCAATTATGAAAATGTACAACTATACTTCTTATTTCCGAAAACAACATGCAATGGATTACACTTCCACTTCCTTCATAAATGAGGTAATTTCTTCTGAATTTTGAATCAAGAATACAGTTCTACTCCTTTTCCTTCACAAGAATTATCAACAACAAAGAGCTTCAACAAGGCCTCAAATTCCACTTCAAACAAGCAGCAAATCTCAACTTTTTAACAAGACAATTAATTAAGTCAATTCACAACATAATAAATTTTAGATCACAAATTGAAGAACCCTAATTGACCATGAAATGAAACCGACCAACACTAATCCCTTCTCTTACTTGAGCTCTAATACTAAAAGATGATGGGCATAAAAGTGAATCCAAGCACATGAAAACAATTCCAAATTGCAATTATACAATGTCAATTAAACAAGTCCATAAATGGCGTGACCAAGCTTGAATAACCAAGTATGATATGCTCTGATACCGAAAGATAATGTGCCTTAATGATCAAATGATCCAAGCACATACACACAACCAATTGAAAACAAATTCAATCACTAAATCCAGTCCTCAAGAGCGTGAACCACTAAAATCTTATGAATCCAAATTTGTAAAATAAGTAGCTCTAATACCAAATTATGATATGCCTTAATTTGACAAAAGCATATACACATAAACAATTGAAGCCAACTCAATCAAAATCTAGATAACAACCTTCCAAATGGTGTGAACCTTAAATCCTTTATAATCAAATTTGTAAATCAATTAGTCTTAACACCAAAAGATGATGTGCTTAAATGGATCAAGTACACATCACAAGATTAATTAGATATCCAATTATCATAAGACTAAAAGTGGTGTGAACTACTTATGCAAAAGCCTCTATTCAAATGATGAATTCCACTAGCAATTGAATAATTGCAATCAATAAGACAATATAGGATCCAATTTCCACTAAATTATAAACAATATAATGATAGAATTAACCTTAAAATTGACGGAAAATCAAGAACCAAAACAACACAATCCTAATCAAAACTAGATATTACACACTAGCATGAAAAGGAATCAACTAAGGAAATGATATGACTAAAAAATCCTTTAATTGCTACTCGCCACAATTCCTTGAAGAATTGATAAGAGTCTTATGAAAATTTAGGTAAGAACTCTAACTCTCATGAAAATGGGCAGCAAAGTGTATGCTCTCAACTTACTCCTTAAACCCTACTTAAGTAAGTATTTATACTTGCTCCCTTTAGGGTTAAAATGACTAGACAATTAAACTATGCCCTTTAAAGGTTGGCTGGTCTTAAATCCTCAAAATACAACCAAATAAAATGTCCTAAAAGCTTATAAAATAAATGGTTTAAAGAAAAATAAAAAAATACAAAAATAGTCTACACAAGCTAGCTCTTCAATGGAATTCATCGGTTTAGCTCATCTTCGGTTTAGGTTGGTCCATAGATAACCCATAAGCTAAGGCTTAGTAAGTTTGTCCATCGCCTTATAAAGCTCGAATAAGTGTGCCTACTAGAATGCACAATACATAAATATTAGAAAAGAGGTTAGTATATAAATAATTACAAGGTCGATTTGTTCAAAAAGGACCCTCATCGCTAAGATTTGAAATCCTTTGGTTCTTGCCTTAATGATAGGTCCTGTAAGATTTTGATTCCTATCAGCTATAATCTGCCATGTGTCACTACTAAGTAGAAACATTCAAAGCCTTTCTATCTCCTTTGCAACTTCAAACATGTTCATCTTTATTATACTTTAATATAATTGTAACTTCAATGTTATAGATGAATGATTCACAGGCGAACTATTCCAATCATTATTAGTTAAGAAAAAGTATAATAAACACTAATCCAAATACCGAGATAAACATTCATTAACGTATAACGAGATAACATATTTAAAAGTTTATAAACCATCTCCAAGTACTCTACTCACATCCTTGAATTCTATGGAAATCCTTCATCTACTCCCACCTTACTCCTCACCATAATAATATTGATACTCTCCCTCATTCTCATCTTGATAATAATAAACTAGATTCCCATACACATTGTAATCACTACATTGTTTATCTTCACTTGCAGTTTAAAAATAATTGGAATGAGCCAAAGTCTAGTATGTAAAATACCACATGGACATGCATGTGCCACATTAATCATAGTATAAACACACGTAATGTAGTGGATGTACATATCACAATCATTAGATTATTTATCCCTAACTTAACCATCATACAACATAGGGGTACTCATGGCCTTGCTACACCATATAGTACTTATATTCTTAAGTTGGGAACTACCATTGTAAGCCCTATCTAACCCTAATCTACCCTAGATCGTTTTAGTATAGGACTTCACAAGCAACAAGGTTATATATCGATCATCAAGACTTCTTATAAGGATTTTTCCATTGTAAACCCTTAGGTCAAGCTAGGTACAAGCAACATACACATTTTAACCAAATAATATTTAGATTCATTAAGAAAATTATACTATCAAACACAATCAGCAAACAAGGTAAACACGTATTTGGTGGAGTGGTCTCATAGTTAACTCTTACATCACTATCAAACATTTATTACCTATTACATATCAAAAGACTAAGTTTTAGTTTTTATCCCGTGACTTAATCTAAGTTTACTAAGTGGTTAATGATGTTTTAATTGCATAATTCGTATCCCTTTGTGTTATTGTGCATGAACCTTGACTTGGAAGCAAATAAAAACAAAATAGAAATGAAATATAGGTGTTTTAGAAGAACACGACTATGTATGTGGCTACGCAAAAGAACAAATAAAGGGAACACAACCATGTGAATTGTCATATACCTTTCTGTGTAGTACAAAACTTTTCTAACATGCCTAAGTACACGGTCATGTACTTTAACACAATAGGTGCACGCTCTATATACCATGCCATGTATCTCCTATAATTGCAACATTTCATCTCCATTCAACAAGGTGAAGGTACATGTTTGTGTACCTAACCATTTAGCCTTCTGTTTTGTTAATTTTCCTCTTCCTCTTCTCTAACTCACTTCCTAATCATAATTTTTATGAATCCAAGGTAATTTAACTCAATTAATCTTGCAAATTCCATATGTATTATGAATTACATATACTTACTTTCTCTAATTATGATTAAAATCCCCATTTCATTTAATCCAGTGTTCATGCTTGCTCTGTCTCATCCCCTTGTTCTAAATTCTAACAATACATCACTATAGCATACTTAGACTCATGATTCTAAAATCAGAAATACCTATCTTTAATGATTAAAGCCCTTACTTGGGGAATATGTGTTTATTTTGTAGCTTTCTATTAGGTTACCCTATGTGTGTCTAAGAGTGCCTCTTTCGTATCCATTATACAAATGGGAAAAAGAGGAGGCAATAGGTCAAGTGGATTTTTTAAACACCTTGACCATAAAAAGACTAAATTGCTTCCCACATTTTAAGTTATTTACATTATTTAACCTTAGGTTTAAATTATAATATATATTGTAATTTGTATATTTTACATTCTCCCCTCTTATAGAAACTTTCATCCTTAAAAGTTACCTATGTTTGAAAAGTGCTTTGGATGCTTTTGTCACATATCTTCTTCTAGCTCTCATGTCACTTCACAGTTTGTTTAACATGTCCATTATACTTTGATGTAGGGAATCACTCTTCTCCCTCAACACTTGTTCCTTAGTGTCAACAATCCTTATAAGTCTTTCAATGGATGTTTAAATCTAACTGTACATTTGAAGGTTCTAAAGCACTACTTAATCTAGATTTGACACAAACTTCCTTAACATAGATACGTGAAATACATCATGTACCCCATCAAACTTGGTGGTAGAGCCAATCTAAAAGCAACATTGTTGATTCTCTCCAAAATTTCAAGTGGATCTACATACCTTGGATTTAACTTTCCACTCAAGCCAAATATTTATTACTCCTTTAACAGAGCCATATCCCTAACTTGAAATTCCAATGGGCATGCCTTCTATCTACATAACTTTTTTGATGACTTTGAACCAAAAGAATTCTCTGTCTTATCACCCTCACTTTGCTTACAACTTCCTACACTATCTTTAGCCCTATTATCTATCTTTCACTAACTTCGTCTTAGTGTAAAGGAAATCTGCATTCCTACCACAATGTGCTTCATATGGTGCCATCTGAATATAGCCTAATAGCTATTGTTTGATGTGCTTAGTATTCCAATTGCATGCACACCGAGACAATTATATCATATGTAATGGATAACAATAAAAATGAACCGAATTTCACTCAAATTGGAATTGAATCAAATTCGAAAATTGGAACCCTAATTCACGTGAAAGATTAACAAAGTAACACAAACAATTACAACTAGATATGAGCACTAGAAAATAATTGGAAGTAACATAAGAAGGATTGATATGACTCACAATACTCCTTAAGCAAAGTCACCACAATTTCAATTGAAATTGATAAAAGTTGTGTTTACGTGAAAAGGACTCTCCTCATGGTAAGAATAAGATGTTTTTTCTTAAGTTCAAAAACACCTTTTCTAAAACCTTACTTAGCAAATATTTTATACTTATTCCAATTAGGGTAAAAACAACAAAACCAAATTACAACAAACTAACAAATGGCCGGTTGTCAAACAAAAAAATACAAGTACAAATAAGTCTTCAAAATGATCGATTCTTCACTTCAATAGAACACTTATGGACGGGGATGTAAGTCCATGAATGACCCACAATTTGATCCTTAGTGCATTTTATTCGCTATCTTGTAAAATTGAATAAATATACCTGCTGGATTACACAACAATTATATAATGGGAAAGAAGATACTAAACCAACATCCTCAAGGTCTAATTATTCAAAGAGGACCCTCATCACCAAATTCTGTAATCCCTTGGCTCTTGCTCTGGTGATAGGTCCTGTAGAAATTTGATTCCTATCATCTCCTCAGGCCTTTAGAAGATTTGCCCTTAAATCTAATAGGTCTTGATGAATATCATCTGGCAAACATGGTGATAGATTTGCAACACTAAAGGTAGTAGAGACGTTGTACCCTCCTGGTAATTTTATTCTATATGCGTTGTTGTTAATGTGTCTAACAACCCTAAAAGAGCCATTTTCTCTAGGTGATAGCTTTTGTGACTTCTTATGAGGAAACCTGTTTTTGATGAGATTAATCTAGATTAGATCACTTGAATTATAAATTCCGATTTTCCTGTTCTTATTTCCCTGAAGTTTCAATTGCTCCTATGTTTTTTAAAGATGTTCAACTGTCTTCTGATGAAGTTCCTTGATCTCCTTAGCACTCTCAACTCCACTTAAGCTTTCTTCCTTTATTACCAGATTAGCTATAAGATCCAATGGAATAGTACGATTATAGCTATACATGACTTCAAAGGGAGACTTATTGGTTGAACTATGAGTAGACCTATTGTAAGTGAACTCAACAATTGGAAGACATAAGTCCTGGTAAAAAAGATTGATGTGCTCAAAACCAGGATTAAGCACATGCAAATGAATCAAAGAAACAACTTCAATTCAAAATTAAAAACCGGTTCAATGGAATCAAGAATTGCGTGAACCCCAATGGAGATGTAATGAAATCTGAATGCTCAAAATTGCAATTAACAATCCATCAATGATAATTTTCTCCAATAAAAAATAACCACAAGTAATTCCACGTGAATTACACACAAAAACAACAAGATCCAATTTCGTGATCCACTTTCCCAACAAAATGATCCACGGTTCAAAATGATGCTAAATTGAAGGTTAAAACTAAGGCTAAAACCAATCAATTAAGCAACAAGAATTTGATTACAAATGCAATCAATTCAGTCAATAAAACATCCAATTCAACCCTAGATACTACTCACTAGAGATGAAAGGAAATTGTAACAAAGTAAATTTGATATTACTTACAAATTAACTTTGATGCCACTTGCCACAACCTCAAATTGGGATTTGAAATTTATAAACGCAATTGATTTAGGAATAAAGCCTAACCCTCTCACGTAAAAGTGAAGTTCTAATATGAAAAATGGCCTCCTCAAACCCTACTTTAAGCAAATATTTATACTTGCTCCTTTTAGGGTTAGAAAATGCACAAAATTACAACTATGCCACTTTTAAGGTGGCCGGTCCTAAATGAAAATTACAATCAAAATAAAAGTGTCCCAAAAGAAAATACAACATAAATAGTCCAATAGAACAATTACAAAGTACAAAATATCATAAATCTTCATGAGCCAATGCTTTGAAATGGAAACAATCGCAGCGGGCCTTTGATTACAAATCTGAAGATGTCCCATAGCTATCAACTAGTGTAGGAAATATTGGCATTCCATGGAGAATTATTATTGTACTTGTATGATTATTTTCTCAAATATTTCTTAGATAAAAAGATATGAAGTAAAATATGAGTGATTTGGATCATCAGCCAAATCTAGTTTTGAAAGCGTAGGTGGTGTCGGGAAATTTCCCATCAAAGATTCTTGCCAATCATTGCTCTTAGTAATGTGCCAAGAGTATGATTAACAACTTTGGTTTGGCCATTAGTCTATGGGTGGCAAGATGGTACTATACATAAGTTTAGTACTAAGTCTTCTCTATAGTGTCTTTTAGAAGAAGCTAAGAAACTTAGTGTCTCTATCAGACACTATACTATATGGAACACCATGTAATTTTACAATCTCCTACATAAAAAGGTTAGCTAAAAAAGTAAATCATCTATTTTGTGACAAAGGTATAAAATGGGACATTTTGCTAAATCTATCAACAACCATAATAGAATCCTTTCCTCTTTGAGTCTTGGGCAGACTCAAAATAAAATCCATGTTGATATCATCCAAGGTTTAGTAAGTATAAGGCAAAGGCATATATTCACACTCGAACCCCTTTCTTCCCTTTTACTCTTTTACATACCCACACTTTTCTAGCACTTATGAACATCGCTTATCATACCCCTCCAATAAAAATTTTCTTTTAACCAAGCTAGGGTTCTCTTCTCACTAAAGTGAGCAGACACTCCTCCAACATATGCTTCCCTAAAAAACAATTCCCTCACAAACCCATGAGGTATACACAACTTTCTAGCTTTATAACAAAAACCTATCAACCATGTAACACCCCTCAAATATCTTTCCCCTAAAACATTTCTCAACAACTGCTTTCAGATAATCATCATGCATATATTGTTCCTTCAGTAATTCAAATCCAAGCAGTTTTGATTGCAAAGAAGTGATAAGTACATACCTGCACGACAAAGTGTTAGCTACCATATTCTAGTTACCTTTCTTGTACTTAATTACATATGCAAAACTCTCTAGAAACTCTACCCATTTGGCTTGGCATTTTGATAGACTTTGTTGACCCTTGAAATGTTTTAGTGAGTCATGATTTGTATAAATAATGAATTCTTTTGGAAGAAGATAATGCTGACATGTCATCAATGCCTTCACTAAGGAATAGAATTCCTTATCATATATCGAGTAGTTCAAAGTTGCAACCACTCAATTTTTCACTAAAATAGGCAATAGGTCTCTTATCCTACATCAACACAACACCAATTCCTATCATAGAGGCATCACTTCTAATTTAAAAACTTTATCAAAATCGGGTAAAGCCAATACTAGAACACTGTTAAGTCTTACCTTTATCTCATCAAAACTTTTTTGGGGCCCTTTCTTACCTAAATAAAAGGAAAAATTTTTTTGGGTCAGTTCAGCTAATGGATCGACAATACTACTGAATTAGACAAAGCGTCTATAGAATGAAGCTAGTCCATGGAAATTCTTACCGTAGTGTTTGAATTTGGTGTTGGCCATTCTCTAATAGCCCTTACTTTCCCTCATCAACCCTAACACTAGACCCAGATACAATAAATCCCAAAAATGTTACCTTAGTTTGATAAAAGGAACACTTATGGAAAATTTCAAATAATTGTTGTGCCCTCAAGACTGAAAATACTGCCTGAAGATGCTCTATATGTTTTTTCTAGGCTTTTGCTATATATGAAAATGTCATCAAAATAAGCAACAACAAATTTACCTAAAACTCCTTCATTACATGATTCATTAATCTCATAAATGTACTAGGAGCATTACTTAAACCAAATGGCATAACCATCCCATTCACATAGTTCAGGGGTGCATTTTAAAAGTGCTTTTTCCACTGTCTCCTTCTAACATCCCAATTTGATGATATCCTCTTTTAAAGGTTGATAGACCCATTTTATACTCAATCTTTATAGTAAGAATTTGTGTTAATTTATTATAGATTTTATAGAAATCATAAGGAAATGGTACTTAATTCTTTTATGGTGATAAATCAGTTAAATGGAGTCAAGGGTGCTAATTCAAGTAAATTAGAGAAGTCATCCACACTTGGATCAAAGGCAAGGTTTTACATCGCCGGAGGAAAGTACATGGGCGTGTAGTTGAAGTATACGGCCGTGTATTTGAAGTACACGAGTTTTGAAGCCACAGGAAACTACACAGTTGAAGTACACGACCGTGTATCTGTCTTGAAGAATCCACAGGAAAATCCCACGGTTGAAGTACACGACCATGTATCTGTCTAGAAGGAGGCACATTTTGAGGCACGGCCATGGTGTAAACCGTGCTATACACTCCCACAAGAAGCTGGAAATGTGGACTTCCAACAGAGAGAGACACGGCTCGTGATCTGGCCTTGGTGGAAGCCGTAGTTGAAGCCGTGGTGGAATTCAAAATGGAAGACGTGCCAAGGATGAGAAATTGTGGAACATCAACCAGAGGATACACGATTTGAGATCTGACTGTGGTATAAGCCGTGGCACACACTGATCACGGATGAAGACTTGTAAAATTACCCACAAGGAAGGCACGGCATGACCCAGGGCCGTGGTTTTGGGGCGTGCCAGGCAGACGATTATTCACTCCTCGAGATTTAAAATAAAAAAGGAAAGATTTTTTCGTATCTTGCTAGCAAAAGATTACCTGCCATCCTTTAACAATATAAATAGAACTAACCCTAGAGGGTTAGAGAAAATCTTGAATCATCTTGGACACAAGAAGGAAGGAGGGAGGCAGAGCAGGCAGCCGGGAATAGAGGCTTGTTATGTTTTTATTTTTTAATTTTTCGTTTTGATTAATAAAACATGCGTAGCTAAGTAGTTTTTCTAGCCAAAGGGTCATAGAAGTTTGATTCTCCACGAATTGTGAGATCTAATTGATTTGTATTTAATCTATTTCTTTGTTTTTGGATATTCAATATCTTCTGAACGTCTTTTCATTATTGTCTTTATTGATTGGTATGAATTAGAGCTCTTCTACTCAATTAGCAAGTTAATATATTGTCAACTAGCACGTCAAATCCGTAATTGTTTGATTGTTTTAGTCTCAGTGACACAATAACATGTTTGGTTATAAAATAGATGATCGAATTCATGTTATGGGGATGTATGATCAGTTTAAATAGGTTACCCTTATAATCTTTGGCATGAATTGGTAGTCTCTCTAGTTTTAATGCTACTGATAGATTAAATCCTAAGAGTTGTCTAAGGTTGCTATCGATAAGAGAAATAGTCAAAGAGCTTGTTTTGGTTATCGAAGAAGTACAGAGAGATGGTTATTAGAGCTTATTAATAACCATAACTAATTTATCTAGAAATAAGGATAGAAGACATTTGCATCGATGATAAATTTCCCGTCGAATTAAACTATCTTGATTCCTATGGCTAGGCTTTTATCAATATTCGATTTTATTATCTTGTTTCATTATTATTTTGATTCACAAACAAACCCCCATTTTTCTTTTCCTCTTTTTTCTCTTTGAATAGAAATATATTTAACAAATCCCGTGGAAAACGACCTTACTCACTACTATACGCAAATCATATCATTGCTAGGAGTAGGTTTTTTTTTTTGTTGGATTCGACACCCATCAAATTTTGGCGCCTTTTCCAGGGATTGGTGTCAAATTTATTTCTATTCTTATATTGACTCGTTTTTTCTCAGACAGGTGAACTCACTTAAAATCCAGAGATCGAGAAGACTCTTAAGAGGCTGCGAAGAGAAGCTAAATCACCCTCCGACTGAATTTGGGCATCAGTTTTGTCTGATTCATCCATTGATTCTAAAAAAAGACGATTATGGCAAATCCCGAAAGAACATTGCGAAAATTTGGGCTGCACCGGATGTGAATCAACAACCCCTTTGTATTCACTATCCCGAACTAGCTGTTGAATTCGAGTTGAAATCTGGGTTGATACATCTGCTACCCACCTTTTCATGGTCTTGAGAAAAAAGATCCTCACAAACATTTGAAAAGAGTTCATATAGTGTGTTCTAGTATAGGCCACAAAGAATAACCGACGATCAAATCAAGTTACGTGCTTTTCCATTCTCTTTAAGTACTAAAGCTAAAATTGGTTGTTTTATTTCCTCTAGGTTCTATAACCACTTGGATAGATATGGTGAGACTCTTTTTGGACAAATTTTTTCCCCGCATCCAGAGCCGCGGGTATAAGAAGAGAAATTTGGGGTTTTCAAACAGAGGGACACCGAGACTCTTCATGATTTATTGGGAGAGGTTCAAGCAACTGTGTGCAGGCTGTCCAAAAACATGGTACATCTGAACAACTTCTCATCCAATACTTCATAAAGGCTTGCTTCCGATGGAGAGGAAGATGATGGATGCTGCAAGTGGAGGCGCCATAGTAAACAAAACCCCCGGGTAAAGCTAGGGAATTGATCTCCATTATGGCTGCTAATTCGCAACAATTTGGGTATAGGCATGATAAAATCTTCAAGGAAGGTAAATGAGGTAAGTGTTTCTAACCTTGAACATCAAATTTCTAACCTAACCTCCCTTTTGCAACAGCTAGCTCTTAGAAAAACCCGCAGGTGAAGGCTTGTGGAATTTGTGCTGCTCCTAATCACCCTACCGACATGTGCCCCCACATTGCAAGATGAAAATCATGAACACGCCAATGCTGTAGGAGGATTCCCCGGGATAGCCTAAAGGAAATATGATCCTACTAGAATACTTAAATCCTGGATAAAGGGATCATCCTAACTTCAGATATGGCAATAAACCACAAAACTTTCAACAATTTCAACCTAAGCCATCAAACCAAGTATCATAAGCTCCTTCCACTTCAAGTATGTCTCTTGAGGAAATTGTTAAATCATTTGCCGTTAAATATAAAAAAATTTTCAGGATGAGACAAAGGAAAGCATCCACAACTTGGAAAATCAGGTAAGCCAACTTGCTTCTTCTATAAACATGTTAGAAACTCAAGGTAATTTACCTTTTCAAACTATTAAAAATCCAAAGCAAAGCGCTAATGTAATTCCCTTGAGAAGTGGGACGAAATTGCAGGGATCAAATGAGAAAGGACACCAAACCAATCTTGAGAAAGAGACTGGAACTCCAAGTCAGCAGAACAACCAAATCAAAGGATCCCTTGTTGAACCACCAAAAGTCATGACAACAGCACCTCCTTTCCCCTCTAGATTATCGAAAACCAAGAATGAAGCGAAGAAAAGGAGATTCTTGAAACTTTTCGCAAAGTTAAGGTAAATATCCTTTGCTGGATGCAATTAAGCAAGTACCTCGTTTTTGCTAAATTTCTCAAAGAATTGTGCACTAAAAAAAGAAAGCTGAAAGGTAAATGAAAAGATTATTTGTGGGTGAGAATGTTTCAGCTATTTTCAGAAGAGCTTCCTCTTAAATGTAAGGACCAGGTATGTTTACTATTCCTTGCAAAATGGGTAATCTTGGAATCGCTAAAGCTATGTGTGATTTATGAGCTTAAATCAATGTTATGCCTTTATCTGTTTATCAAAGCTTGAATGTTGGTTCCTTGAAGGAAACAGGTGTTATTGTTCAACTTGTTGAAGGTCCAATGTCTATCCTGAGGGAGTCCTAGAAGATGTTTTAGTACAAGTTAATGGGTTGGTTTTTCCCTCAGATTTTTATGTGCTTGACATGGAAAAATGATGATTCTCGTAATTCCCTAAAAGGGATATTATTAGGGAGACCTTTTCTTAAGACATCTAGAATGAAAATTGATGTACATGACGGAACCTCACTATGGAATTTGATGGTGAAGTGATTAAATTTTAACATTTATGATGCCATGAAAATCCTAGTGATATCTCCCCTATTTTGTTGTGAGTTATTGACCCATTAACATAGGCTACATTGATTTGATAGACGATGATGAGTTAAAAAATGAAACTTAATAGGAGTCATTACTATTAATACATTGAAAACTCTAAGGAGAAGCTTGTAATACCCTCTGATTTGGCAGGACATCTTTTAGGATTGGAGTCTTTAAAACCTACTAGGTATAATTTTGTCCTACATTAATTTCCCCCTTCAAAACACAATAACTTCTTCCCTCTATTGTGCAGGCCCCAAAGTTGGAATTAAAACCCTTACCCGAACATCTAAAGTACATCTTCTTAGGAGAAAATGAGACCTTGCTGTGATAGTCTCTAAAAAACTAAGTACTTTAGAAGAAGAAAAGTTGATTCGGGTGTTAAGAGAGTATAAAGAAGCCATTGGATGGTCCATAGCGATATCAAAGGACTAAGCCCCTCCACATGCATGCACAAGATTTTAATGGAAGACAATTGCAAACCTTCAAGGGAATTCACGTCGTTTGAACCCGCCTATGAGGGGAGGTAGTTAAGAAAGAGATCTTGAAACTTCTTGTCCCAGGTATGATCTATCCAATTTCCGATAGCAAATGGGTAAGTCCAATTCAAGTTGTTCCAAAGAAAACAGGCTTGACTGTGATTGAAAACTCTGATGGTGAGTTAATTTCCTACTCGGTTCAGAATGGTTGGAGGGTTTGTGTTGATTACAGGAAGTTAAATGCTCAACTAGAAAAGATCATTTCCCCTCTTCCTTTTCTTGATCAGATGCTTGAACGTTTGGCTGGCCATTCTCACTATTGTTGTCTTGATGGTTTTTTCAAGTTTTCATCAAAATTTCCCGGGGGCACCGGAAGATCAAGAGAAGACTACTTTCACTTGTCCATTCGGTACTTTTGTGTAAACGAAGGATGCCCTTTTGGGGTCTACAATGCCCTAGCCACATTCCAAAGGTGTTAAGTTAGTATAATTTTTAGATTATGTGGAAAATATCATAGAGGTTTTCATGGATGACTTCACTGTCTATGGGAATTCTTTTTTATTCATGTTTGACTAACCTTACAAAAGTTTCTTCAAAGATGTATAGATAAGAACCTAGTGTTGAATTATGAAAAATGTCACTTTATGTTGAACAGAGTCTCATTTTTGGTCATATTGTATCCTCTAAGGGGCTTGAAGTCAATAAAGCTAAGGTAGAATTGATTAAATCTTTTCCTTACCCCGTAATTGTACGGGAAATTCGCTCTTTTCTTGGGAGTGCAGGATTCTATCGACGCTTCATCAAGGATTTTCCAAAATTACTCAACCCCTATGTCGATTGCTGCAAAAAGAAATGACATTTGAGTTCGATAGGCCTGTAAGCACGCTTTTGACACATTGAGGGATAAGTTTACTTCTGCTCCAATCATCCAACCACCTGACTGAACCTTCCCTTTGAAATTATGTTGATGCGAGCAATTATGCATTGGAGCCGTTCTTGGCCAAAGAGTTGGAAGAGCTTCTCATGTCATTTTATTACGCTTCTAGAACATTGGATAATGCTCAATGCAACTATTCCACAACGGAAAAAGAACTCTTGGCAGTTGTTTTTGCATTAGAAAAAATCAGATCATATGTACTTGGTACTAAGGTAATTGTTTACTCTGATCATGCAGCTCTCAAATACCTGCTCGTGAAGAAAGAGGCGAAACCAAGACTTATTCGATGGATACTTTTAATACAAGAGTTTGATCTGGAAATACGCATAGGAAAGGCTCCAAAAACTTAGTTGCCGACCACCTCAGTAGAATACCTATCAGTGAAGGGCCAACACCAATACAAAATGATTTCCCAGATGAGTATCTCTTTTCTATTCAAAAGACAAATTTCCGTGGTATGCCGATTTTTGTCAACTATTTGGTTACTAAGACACTACCAAGTGATTTGCCTAGAGCCAAAAAGATAAAATTAAAAGTGATGTTAAGTACTATGTATGGGATGATCCATATTTGTGGGAAAAATTATGCAAATCAGTCAATTAGAAGGTGTATTTCTCAAGACGATATTCCTTCTGTCTTGCAATTTTGTCACTCTATGCATGTGGTGGACATTTTGGCCTTAAGGGACAGCTCAAAAGGTATTAGGATGCGGTTTGTTTTGGCCACTTGTTTCATGATTCTTTTTTGTTTTTAATCTTGTAAACATGTAAAAAAAATTTGGAAACTTAGGACGTAGAGCCCAAATCCATTTACCCCATTTTTGCATGTGAAATATTTGATATATGGGGAAAATTTATTTATGGGCCCCTTTTCCCTCCTTTTTCGGTAATGTTTACATCCTTCTTGTGGGATTATGTTTCAAAATGGGGGGAAGCTAAAGCAACCCAACAATGATGCCAAAGTTGTTGGGGATTTTTTAAACCATTTTTTTGCTAGGTTCGGGACCCAAAGGCTCTTTTCATGATCGGGTACACTTTTTTGAAATAGAGTATGGAAACCTACAAAAAAAATACGGGGGCACTCATCACATTTCCCACGCATCCACCCTCAAAAAAGGGATTGGCAGAATTTTAAAATCGAGAAATAAAGTTATTCGGGAAAAAAACCCGTAAAACCAAGCGGAAGGTTTGGAGCACAAGACTTGAAGTGCATTAGGGGGTTTCCGGACAGCTTAAACCCCCCTATAGGTTGTCTCCTTACCTTTTATATTTGGCAAACCGTGCCCCTCCCGGGGCTGGAACATAGGGCATCTGGGCTGTAAAACAATGTAAATGCAAATGGATGAGGTTGGTGAGAAGAAAACTTCAATTACAAGAATTTGAGGAAATTCAAAAGAAGTTATGAGAGTACTAAAATCTAAAGGAAAAAACAAAAAATTTTTCAGACAAATGTTTTCCCGAAAAAATTTTTTCTGTAGGTCAAAAAGTACTACTTTATCATTTAAATTAAGTTTTCTCTGGAAAACTACAACCCGGGGGGTTGGCCTTTTTTTATCACTAACTATTTTTCACATGGTGCATTGAGATCGCAAATCTTGAAACCGGGAAGAACTTCAAAGTCAATGGTCATTGCTTGAAAACCCTTTTTTTTTAAGGATTTCAAGTATGTAATATTAAGAAAAAAGTTTAACTCACCCCGAGTATTGCGATTAATTAAGGGAAATTAGCCAAAGACGTTAAAGAAAGGCGCTTCATGGGAGGCAACCCATATCAATTTTTTTGTTTTAGTTTTCTTTTGATTTTTTTTTTTTTTTGATTAGAGTAGAAGGGATATATCATCGATGACACTCTCTTGCTTTAAGGGGGGAACTCCAAATACCAGGGAAATACCATATTTCCTTTCTCTTATTTTCCCAATGTTCCTTGTGTTGTTAATTCCTTTTAATTGTGCTGAATTGGAATAGTGAGGAACTGTTCAAGTAAAAGTGGGGGGGGATAATAAAAATAGAGAATAGAGAATTGACTCATACTTTGAAACTTTGAAGTTTTTCCTTAAGCAATTTTTTAACCAAATTTTTCAAAATTATTTTTTAAATCGGAGATTTTATAAATGTTATAAAACTCTACAAAATGTAAATTAATTGTTCAAAGCTTTACTCACCTATTTGGATTAGAAAACTTAGTTAAAATTAAGTAGTGAAATCTTTAAGAAAAAAAATTTACCTTGTATTTAGCTTTAGAAATTTAAGTTAAGAGTAAGTCGGTCCCTAAGTGAAAAAAAAAACAAGTTATTCTAGGGTTTTTTAGCAACTGTTTAAAATCTTTGAAGTTGTTCAAAAAAAAAAAAAAAAGAAAAAATTTAAAAATAATAATAAATTAAGCAAAACCATTACTCCAAAGATTTAAAATAATTAGTTAAGAGTATTCAAACTTGAATGTTGAGTGAGGAAAAGTTTAGGGGGGATCTCAAAACCCGGGTTCTTGATGACGACTCGGGATGTCCGATCAATGAATCACTAAAACATAAGGCGAAAAAGGCAAAAGTTCATGAAAAGAAGGGGCAAAAAAACCCCAAAATAATCTTGTTAAAACAAAAGAAAAATGAAGTAAACATTATTGAATTTTAAAAAAACTTAAAAAGAAAGGGAGAAAAAATATGGAAAGATTGATACTATATACTTTTACTTTATGTTGCAAGGATTATTACTTGATAATACCAATGAATTTAATTGGGTGTTTTTCCTTTTGGGTTAAGTATTTACTTTTGGAATAAAAATTCTTTTTCAAACATAGGATTAAAATTTGTTTTGTTTTGATTTGCTATTAAATTTTTCCTGGTAATTTGATCAATGAAACCGTTTGGTTAAGTAGAGACATTAAAATTAAAGTCATGAATTACAAATGAAAAATGTTGGGGGGTGAAAAGAATTTTTGTATAATCATAGGTTTTCTCAATTAATTTTATTATTTGCTTTAGGACAAGCCCAAATTTAAGTGGGGGGAATTTGATAAGCCATTTTATACTCAACTTTATAGTTTAATTGTTAATTTATTATAGATTTTATAGAAATCATAAAAATGGTACTTAATTCTATTATGGTGTAAATAGGTTTAAATGGAGTCAAGGGTGCAAATTCAAGTAAATTAAGAAGTCAATAAAATTTGGTAAAAGGAAAGGATTTACATCGCCGGGGGGAAAGAATGGGGGTAGTTAAGTAACGGCCGTGTACTTATTTTGAAGCCACAGGAAATACAGGGTTGAAGTCACGACCGTGTATCTGTCTTGAAAATCCACGGGAAAATACACGGTTGAAGTACACGACCGTGTATCTGCTAGAAGGAGGCACGTTTTGAGGCACGCCATGGGAAAACCGTGCTATACACTACACAAAAAGGGGGAAAATGGGGCTTCCAACAGAGAGGCACGCTCGTGATCTGGCCTTGGGGGAAACCGTTTAAAGCGTGGTGGAAGTTAAATGGAAGCGTCCCAAGGAGGGAAAATTGGGGAACATAAACCAGAGGATGACACGGTTTTGAACTCCCGTGGTATAAGCCATGGACACACTGACCCGGATAAGACTGTAATTACCTACAGAAAGGCCGACTTACCCAGGGTGGGTTTTGGGGCGCCCCAGGAGACATTTTCCTCCCGATTTCATAAAAAGGAAAGATTTTTTCGATTTTGCTAGCAAAAGATCCCCTGCCTTCCCTTTAAACAATTAAATAAACAAACCCCTAGGGGGTTGGAAAAAAATCTTGAATCATTTTGGACACAAAAGGGAAGGAGGGGGGCAGAGAGGCAGCCGGAATAGAAGCTTGTTATGTTTTTATTTAATTTTCGTTTTGATTATGAACTGCGTAGCTAATAGTTTTTCTAGCCAAAGGGTCATAGAAGTTTGATTCTCCACGAATGTGAGATCTAATTGATTTGTATTTAATCTATTCTTTGTTTTTGGATATTCATATATCTTCTGAACGTCTTGTCATTATTATCTTTATTGATTGGTATGAATTAGAGCTTTCTACTCAATTAGCAAGTTAATATATTGTCAACTAGCACGTAAAATCCGTAATTGTTTCATTGTTCTAGTCTCAGTGATACAATAACATGTTTGGTTATAAAATAGATGAACGAATTCATGTTATGGAGATGTTGATCATGTTTAAATAGGTTTCTTATAATCTACCAGCATGAATTGGTAGTCTGTCTAGTTTTTTTAAAGCTATTGATAGATTAAATCCTAAGAGCTTGTCTAGGGTTGTCTCATCGATAAGAGAAAAAAATCAAAAAGCTTGTTTTTTGGGTTTTCGAAGAAGTACGGAGAGATAGGTTGTTAGAGCTTGTTAATAACCATAACCATTTATCTAGAAATAAGGATAGAAGACATTTGGCATCGATGATCAATCCTCGAATTAAACTATCTTGATTCCTATGGCTAGGCTTTTATCAATATTCGATTTTTTTATCTTGTTTCAATATTATTTTGATTCACAAACAAAACCCCCCCTTTTTTTTTTTCCTCTTTATTCTCTTTGAATAGAAATATATTTAACCAATCCCTGTGGATACGACCTTACTCACTACTATACGCAAAATCATATCATTGTCTAGGAGTAGGTTTTTTTTTGTTTTGGGTTCGACACCCATCAAAGGTCCACCTTGGAGAACACCTGTACACCATATAGTTCATTTAACATATCATCAAGTCTAGGAATAGGATACTTGTATTTGATTGTAAATTTTGTTGATGGCTTAGCTATGAATACTTATGCTGCCTTAATTTAGTCAAGAAGGTTGGTTGAATTTATGATTAACAAATTGGCTCCTACTTTAAGTGTCACCATTCGAATTTTAACTTGCATAGGTCTTCTAATATCTATTTCTAAAGGGTGATTAGAGTTGATATATTAACTTGCTTCTTCCAACTAAAGGCATTTGCTACAACATTGACCTCCCTAAGGTAGTAGTCACTCTCTACATTATAGTCATTAATTAATTCTAGCCACCTTCTTTACCACATATTCAAAATTTTCTACAAGAATAAATATTTTAAACTTTAGTGGTCTGTGGAAATTTTGCACTTCTCACCATATAGGTAGTATCTCCACAGTTTCAACGCTAAAAATCACTATAACTAACTTTAAAATCATGTATGGGTTAGTTACTTTCACATGATTTTAACTAAAGAGAGGTATATTTCGATGACTCTCCCATTTTACATGAGTATACATTCCAAACTTGAGTTAAGCATCACTAAGAATCTTAAACTCTTCCCCTATCTTCGGTAGAGCTAACACTAGAGTTGTAACCAATTTCTCCTTTAGTGTTATGAAACTATTTTTGCACCTATCATCACACACAAATCTCACATTCTTTTGTATCAATTAAGTCAAAGGGACCTGTAATAACCAATTAGTCCCCAAAAAACCTTCTAACCTTTATCACAATCCTTAGTCTTGGCCAATCAACCACTGCTTTTATCTTCTTAGGATCCATTGAGATGCCATCCTTGTTTACCACATGTCCTAGAAAGGATACTTGCTCTAATCAAAACTTGCATTTAGTGAACTTTGCATATAATCTCTCCTCTTGGAATCTTTCAAAAACTAATCTCAAATGTTCTCATGTTTGTCTTTGTTTTTAGAATACAGGGAGTAATCATTTATGAACACAACTACAAACTAGTCTAAATATCCCAAGTACTTTGTTCATAAGATCCAAAAAAGTATTTAAAAACATTTGTTAACCTAAAAGGTAGTACCAGGGATTCATAATGCCTAATTGAGTTCTAAACATTGTTTTTTATATGTTTTCTTCTTTGATCCTTAATCGATGATACCCCAATCTCAAGTCAATTTTTTGAGAAAACCTGAGATCCTTGTGTTTGATCAAATAAGTCATCTATTCTGGGGACAAGGTCTCTATTCCGGATTGTGACTTAGTTCAACTCCTTATAATCAATACGTAACAACATGCTCCTATCTTTCTTCTTAACAAAGAGTATTAGAGCACCCTATGGTGAAACACTTAGTTTGATAAACCCATTATATCTTGTAATTCTTGAAATTGGATCTTCAATTATGACAATCCAGTAGGTGCCGTTCTATAGGGCCCCTTTAGATATTGGTGCATTCCTATTATAAAATCAATATAAAATTTTCCATTTTCATGACTATAGTAAGATGGCGGATTTTTAGGAAAGACATCTGCAAATTCATTCACAACCTATATGTCATCTAGTTTTGTGACTTGACTAGTTTCTACTGACGATGCTGATATCCCACTCTCTTCCCATAGCTCATAAGTAGGAAGATTCATAAGCCTCTATGCTTCTAGCTTAAATATAATTGAATCTTAAATTGGCGAAATTGAAATAGACCACCAAATTGTGACAATCAATGGTGGCATAGTATTTAGATAACTAGTTTACTCTTAAAATGACATCAAAATCTGTCATCTCTAACACAAATAAATATATTGGCATTTCTTTACCTTATATTTCAATTTCAACATCTTTACACATTTGATCTAATATTCCCCCACTTCAAAAGGAGTATTCGCAATCATGGAATCATTCAGCAACATAGGTTTCAAACAACACACATACATAAAGCAGATGATAAGCAAGACTGTATTACACCTATATCAAAGTACATAAGCAGTAGTGAGTGGACAAGCAGAGTACTTGTAATAGTATCTTAATCTAGAGTATCCTATTGTTGTTGATGTTGTAAGGCAACGACATGACCTAGTGCTCTCTACCTTGATCTTATGTTTTAGGGTCTACCAGTTGGTACTCTAGGTGGAGGTCCTATTAATTCTTGCACAGGAATTTGTTGTGGTATTACAATCGTCTTATTGATAGTAGCACCACATGAAACAGATCTATAACCCCTTTGCTTATAAGTATAGCATAATTCCTTCAGGAGAAACATAGGAGAAATAAGCTCCTTCAGGCCAACTACACTAATTTAATTCATGAGGTCCCATACATTGGGGACATGTGAAACACCATAGAATTAAGACAATTTTAATGATAGAATTAATTAGGCTAACCATTTAAGATCTCAATAAAGTATAATATAGTACTCTAATTTTTTTTTATTAATAATTACGATTCCTATCTATACTTTACAATTAAGCATCAAAGATTATTAGCTATGTAAAGTTAAGCTTCAATCTTTATGTAACAAGAATTTTATTTAGTCAATTTAAGTCTCTTTAGATATCTATATAGAATTTTTCATTCTTCTACTAGATGTAAATAATTAACTTGTTTGAGGAGCTTCTTTAACTAACTTCCCAAAAAACATACCTCAAAGTTAACTTCTTAAAGAAGGCTATTTTACTAACTTCTTAAAGAAGCTTAACTTGATCAACTTCTTAGGTGACATAACAAAGGAAACTTATCTAAAAAATATACTAAGTTTACTTCTCAAGGAAGTCATCTTCATATAATACCACCAAATCAACCTCTCAATAAAACTACTCATGTTGCAAAAACCATTGAGATGAATTAGTCCCTAAATCAAGAAAAACTTATCTCAAGATAGTTAAATAAGGTTGAGATACTATAGTTGACTTAGTAAACCGATAATTGACTTGAGTTAACTTGCTAAAAACAAAGCATTGACTTGAGTCAATTCCATATTAGATAAGGAAAGACTTGGGTTGACTTGAGTCTACTAGTACAAAAACTCGAGTTGACTAATGTAACCTTTTGAGTTGACTTAAGACCTCTTGAGTAATAATGTAAGTTGACTTGCTTACAAAACCAAATAGATAAAACTAATCTCGAACTTATGAGTTAAATCTTAGTAATCTAAGCATACAGATTAAAATTAAACTAGAAAAACCAAAACTTCTACCATTTAGTACCAATTCCTTTCACTTCTATTTAATCCAAAATCGAGTTATAGATGATAGCAAGATCCTAATCCTAAAAGAATATCTTATAGAGAAGGAAAACAAGTACGAATGCCTAGTAGATTTGGCCTAAAAATCAAAATCCAAGATCCCAAATTCTTGCCCAAATGTCATTTATAATTCTTAATGATTTTCGTAGGTAGTATTTTTATAAATCCAATTAGATAAGGAAATACACTTAGAATTTAGCTCCAAATAAACCTAAGTCAAGTCTTGGAGCTAAAGAAGACTCGATATTTTATAAGTTGACCTAAGTCAACTTAGTTAAATTAAATGTTGACTTAAGTCAATTAACTCCACCCTTAGAAGACTTGAGTAGACTCGGTGATTAGAGCTAAGACCCGAGTTGACTTAGAAAAGACTTGGTAAATAAAACATAATGGGTTCATATGATACCCTTTTCCAATAGAATTAATGAATTTAATTTAGTAAAAGTTTAATTGAAAACTATTAACTATACTAATTTCCATTAAACTCCTTGCCTAAAAGTTTAAACTTAGACTTGACATTTCACTTAGTAGACTAAATTCAAATTTTGTCAAATTTCCCCAATACTTAGCCCAACGTTTCCTTGAGTATTAGATTTAAAAACCCGAACTTAGATGACTAAAGTCTACTCTAATTTGACTTAAGCTAACTTATGATAAGCAAATGTACAACTTAAAAAGACTTGCCTTGACTTGAGTTAATTCTTTTCTAAATCCATCCTATCTTATTCTAATCATAAGGATTAGTATCCTAGAACATAGATCAGTAAAAATAAAAACCAATTAATAACAAACCCAATTGTAAAACCAAATCAAAATTGAAAGTCCCTTAAACCTTACCCTAGAGCCTTCTAAGTGGTTAAGCTTGAACCCAACCCCAAAACCTAATCTATTTTAACCAAAATTTTCATAATTAACTATTACATCTTTAATTGCCCACTAACATACAAAATACAAGAAAATCCACACAAAACTCCACCAATTACACTTCCCTCTCCAAGACACCATCACAAGGGATAACTTCTCCATCAAGTTTTGAAAAAGCAAACACCCTTATCTCATCTTATCTTATGGAAAATGGCACTACTGTCATACCTTATCTTGAATTACCTTCTTGGATAGATTTTTGCAAGGCAATTAATGAAAAATTCCCCGAGAAGCCAACCAATTGCAACCCTATCCAAGATGCCATCTTCTAGGATAAGTTTCCACATAAGACTTAGACTATTTCAACTCTTATCACATCTTATCTTCACCCTATTTTATCTCCATTAGATAACACCCTATATTATCCAAGAATACTCCTAATAAATTCTACAAGGACATATAATAACTAGATCCAAATCAAGTGCACTAAACCTGTGATTTTTCCTATTTTTACAAAGGTTTTACTTACTCTAATCTATCTTATATTATCCTTATTAAATCTTATCCAAATTACACCCTATTATACCTTACTTATATCTTGTATACTCATTAAAACAACAAAGAAAAATTCGGAAGGATGACCATTCAAAATTGGTTGTAATTCCTCCTCATTCAAATAAATACCCCATGTAGTTTAACTAAACATGTCATCATCCATCATCCAATCTTATCTTAACTTAATCTAATCAAAACTACCTTAAATTAACTTGATTAAAATAGGATAAAGACTTGCAAATGTCATAGAAAAATTACATTAAAAACACCTTCTTACTTAACCTTACTTCATCCCATATTTAAGGCCATCGTACTAATAAGGGCACTTTTTACTCATATTTTATTGAGCAAATCATGATAAATTGATATTAGGGAAATTCAAAGGAAATGGTACCTAATTATTTTTAGTTTGATATTTCAGGTTTTACAAGCTAAAAATGAACATATGAGAAATTTTAAAGGAATCCTACACATTTGAAGTAAATTAGAGTAAACAAAAGGCTAGCCTTTTGAAGAACAAGAGTAAGGCCAATAGATATCAATTAAAGGCTAGTAGCCTTTATGGCTAGCCTACATGAAGAACATCACCAATTTACAAAGTTCAAACATGGCAGCTTAAAGGAGAAAGTCGGCAACTCTCAAATTTAAGGCCACCAGCCTTGTTGCTGGCGTACACATAAACACTGTTAACTTATTAGATTAAAGGCCAGCAACTTTCACATAAATGCCACTAGCCTTGCTACCAGCTTACATGGAAAAATAAATAGCTTGAAAGGCTTCAAAGCCTTCCTTTTATTGCTTGATATAAATACTTCCCATGTTATTATTGGGGGATCTTTTAGTTACTTTTTGAACCAAGAGAGAGTGGGGAGAGAGAGAACTTGTTCTTGTGCTGCAGTTTTTAGTTGATTGAATTCTTTAGAACCATCAAGGAAAGGCTTCTTCATTAAGGATTTACATGGTTTATTTTATTGCAATTAATTTTTGTTATATTGAATTGATGATCACTAAACTAGCAATTTCTTATTCAATTCATAGATTGAGTTTTGATAAAGGCACATTTTACTCATATTTTATAGTATGATTTATGATGAAATTTAATGGATTCTATGGAATTCACGGGAAGATGGTACTTAATATATGTATTTTGATTACTCAGGTCTTTGAGGACTTAGATGTAAGATATGACCGGAGTACATATAAAGATGGCATGGAAAGCATTGGAAGTTGGACTATTTTTTATCCAAGGCTGCCAGCCTTGAAGGCCGGCTTATGTTGAATCAAAGGCAGCCGGCTTTAATAGTCTGCTTTCATCAAAGTTGCCACTGTCGGCTTTGAGCCGGCTTTGGGCCGGCCTTCTTTTCTGACGAATTGTCTCGTCCATCCTTTGATATAAATAGCCCTTGTTGCAACAAAGGGAGGACTTTTGGTCAATTTTTCGACCTAGAAAGAGTTCTTCTGAGAGAATTTTGTATTCGAGCATGAATTGATTCAATTGAGTGGAGAGGAATCATTCGTAGGGATTGAGTTATTGGTTCTTAAAGCTTTGAGGAAGTTTTGCAATTGAGGATCTTCAAACAATTGTGTTACCAGATTGGTGATCTTTGAATTATTGATTATTTATGCAATTGAGTGATATATTATCAGTTACAATGAATCGTATTGCATGTGCTTCTATCAATTGTTATTCTGTTGTCATCTCCATGATGTTCTAATTTTCTTCTGGTGGAAGGGGATGAAACCCTAGACTGGTAGAATGATAATTGTAGTTATGCTATAGAATTATTAGGCATGTGGAATATTCATATTGTAATCTCTTTACTATAATTCTTTGTTTCTTAATTGAATCAGATTTATAGGAACGTTGATGACTCGAAAGGGAATTAGGGTTCATAAGGAATTCTTGATAATGAGTAATTAACATATGCGGAAGCTGAGTTAGTCACTTTTGTTAGAAATTATTTTAATATTAATGCAATGCTTCTAATTGATTTTTCTCTAAGGGATTAGGAGAGATTGATTTGGGGTATTAGTCATTCATATAACTGGAAAGTTTATGATTGTAAATTTGAGTCCTCTATTAATTTGTCTAACGGAAGCTAATAGATTAATTTGGGGTTTTGTTAATTTCGCATGAATATCCACATGATTAAGGATTATTATAACATGATGGAAATTTGACTAACTTGTCTAGGGTGAATTCTTAATTCCCATCTTCTTAATTGAAAAGTTTATTTGTTCAAGATTCTCAAAATCATCAATTTGCATTTTATTTTAGTCTTCAATCAAATAGTGAAATCATCCTTCTTTCCATTGCCTAAATATCAATTTGAGCTAGTACAAGTCTAGTACTTTGTAGTCCTCTTGGAATCGACATTTTTTTTACCACTTTATTACTTGATACGACCAGTGCACTTGCTGCAAGTTACGCTCCCATTTTATATATACGTGCTGAGTGTATCAATTTTTTGGCGCCGCTGCTGGGGAATTATAAATATTAGACCTTTTAGTTCTATTGGTAATTTTGGCGCATTTTACGGTTTACTTTGGTGTTTGTTTTCTTTGCAGTCGTTCTATGCGTAGGAGTCTAAGTGTTGAATCGTTACAGTTTGATCCTGAAATTGACCGCACCTTTCATAGGTTGAAAAGAGAGAACAGAGACAGAAGGGTAGCACAAGAAATTGATATGGCAGGAAATGATAATGATCAGATATAGGGCCCTCCTAGAGCTCTTAGAGATTATACTGTACCTGTTGTTACAGGTTCAGCGATAAGGAGGCCTGCTATTCAAGCCAACAACTTCGAACTAAAGCCGTCACTCATTCAGATGGTTCAATCAAATCAATTTGGAGGGTACCCAAATGAGAGTCCTGATGATCATATAGCTGTATTCCTCCAATACTGCAACACAGTGAAGATGAACAATGTTGCAGACGATGTCATCAAATTACAACTTTTTCCTTTCTCACAAAGGGATAAAGCTCGAGCTTGGTTTCATTCACTACCACATGAGTGCATCACTACTTAGGCTGACCTCTCAACAAAATTTTTAATGAGATTTTTCCCACCATCCAGAACTGCAAAGCTTAGAAGTGATATCGCAAACTTCACCTAGTTTAGTGGTCAATCACTCTATGAGGTATGAGAGAGATTTAAAGAGGCAATCAGGAAGTGCCCCCACCATGGGCTGCCAGACAATCTTCTTATTGAGATTTTCTATCTCAGTTTAGATGAGACATTGAGGTCACTAGTAGATGCAACTTCAGGAGGTGCACTCATAGGGAAAAGTTATGTTGAAGCGAGTGCTTTGATAGAGGAGATGGCCTCCAGCGCTCACAATTAGCAGAATGAGAGGAACAAGTCCAGAGTGGCATCTGTTGATGAGAGAGAGACTATCGCACAGTTAACTGCACAAATATCAGCTCTCACCACTTAGGTAAGTAAACTCACTTCCACTCAATCTTTTCACACTAACAGGTTGCTTTTTGTGAGATGTGTTCAGGACCACATTCGACATTTGAGTGTATGTCAGGGAATGCTTCTGCTTCATCTAGTGGTGAAGAAGTGAATTATGTCAACAATTTTCAGTGGAACAACCAATGACCCTACTTTAACACATATAATCCAGGGTGGCATAATCACCCAAATTTTTCATGGAGGAACAACAACAACACACTCAAGCCGCCACCTGGATTTCAGAAAACAGGTCTTGCCCCAACTGCTTCACCCCAGCAAAGTCAATCAAAGATGGAAGAGCTCATGTTGAGCTACATGCAAAAGACAGATACCATGATGTAAAATCAACAAGCCACAATCAGGAATCTAAAGGGTTAGATTAGCCAAATCTCTCAACAGCTGAGCAATAGATCATCTAGGTCTTTGCCCAGCAACACTGGGGAGAACCCCAAAGGTATCAATGCAATAATGTTGAGGAGTGGTAGGGAGTTGGAGAAAGTTGACACACAAGATCAAACCACGGCAGAGAGTTCAGAGACAGATAAAGGGAAGAAAAAGGTAGAGGAACTTAAGCAAAACTCATCATAGGTAAAACCTTATGTTCCTCCTGTACCTTTTCCAGGAAGATTGAAGCAACAACAGCTGGATGCCCAATTTGCCAAATTCCTTGATGTTTTCAAGAAGCTGCAAATCAACATCCCTTTTGCATAAGCACTTCAGCAGATGCCATCATATGCTAGGTTTATGAAGGATTTACTCAAAAAGAAGAGGAAGATTGAGGGGAAAGAACCAGTGATGCTTACAGGGGAATGTTCAATGATCTTACAAAATGATTTACCTAATTTGCCAAGAAAACAAAGAGATCAGGGGAGTTTTACTATTCCTTGCACTGATGAGATCCATGATAAGAGTCAAGCTGGAAGAAGGAATGTGGATCCCCTTGAAGTGCTGCCTAGACCGATCACAAGAAGTCGAGCGAAAAGACTCAAGGAAGCACTTAACGGGTTGATAAAGGATGTCCATGAAGCTGAGAAGGATTGGGTCAATCATGAAGTTGGAACGGATTGGAACAACCATGGGAAGACCCTTGCTCTTATACAAGTCACACCGGACACGGGTTGAAGAGGGCGTGTACTTTCAAGGCACTGCCGTGTAGGACTCTCAAGATTGCCTAGAATCATACACGGCTAGATACACGGTTAAAAGGCACGGCCGTGTATGGAGTCAAGCAAATCCACATAAAGATACACGGCTAAAGTACACGGGCGTGTATGTTGCCAGAAGTTGCACAGAAAGATACACGGTCAAAGTACACGGGCGTGTATGTTGCCAGAAGTTGCACAGACAAGTACACGGCCAATTTACACGGGCGTGTACACAGGCCGTGTATCCCCTATCGGCCAGCTTGTTCTGTTTCGCGTTTTTATGTCAATTAACTAAACTACGTCGTTTTAGACTTGTTTTTACACGAATTGTAACCCTAGTATAAAAGCTCCTAGGGTTTAGAACAACTTAGATTAGACATCATTGAACATTAAACACTTTTGAGAGGCACCTCTCTTGGTTCTTTAAGAACTTAATTCGAACTTATCGGATTGATTTCCGTGGCGTTCATCCCGACTTATCAATCGGTTTTTCCATCCCGATTGTGGCGTCTTCACTTTTATACCAAGGTTCTTATCTCGCTTATAGACAACGGGTCGCGGTTTTCTACTTTAGGTGTTTGGGCGTCTTAGGCAACAAATTTCCGAACGTATTGGTATTGGGTTTCGTCACGGGTTGGCGTGGTTCGTATCAGTTTGGTATCAGTGCTTAGGTTTGTCAAAACATCAAGTTCGGTTGAGGAAGGCAATATCAAAAACCCTAACTCCAATCGTTCATATCCATTGTTAGCATGCAATTCCGCAATATTAATTGTCTTTTGATAGTGTAGTATTTACTAGTTGATTGTAAAAAAAAAAAAAAAAAAGAAGTAAAAAGTCACGACAAAAAAAAAGGGAAAAGAAAAGCAAAGAGAAACGTAATCAAAAGCAAAAAACAGAGACAAAAAGAAAATTCGGATAGAAAAATAGAGGAAAATTTTACGAACCCTAGAATTGGTTTTGAATTCTACGGAAGGAAATTGGTGTAGTTCGGGTTAGTTCCAAGAGAATTGAGAAGAGGAAATTGGTGAGTGATATCATCGTTGTTTGTGAGAATACACGAGTGATTGTGTGATATCATCATTTGAGCGAAACACGTAAGGGAGTGTATTGTGAGGTTCAATTATATATATATTTGTGTTGTACTAATTTTTTTTTGTAGGGACTATGTCGAGACAACATTCTCCTGAAGGTGAGAGGGGAAGGTTTGATGCTAGGTTAGTAATTGAGGCATTGAGGGGAGAAATGAAGAGAATGTTCCAGGAGGGAATGGAACAAATTCATGAGACGGTAGAGCAAAGACTAGGGCAATCCACAAATGTATTCCAAGGGCGTAAGAGGGAGAGTCGTTCTAGGAGAGTATCGAGGGGTGGAGATGAAATGACGGATGATGACTTTGATAAGCCTTCTGTTGGGAGTTATAGAGGTTATAGTGGTCGGAATAGAGGGACTAGAGAATGGGAAGATAGAGGAGATAGGAATAGAGAGGATGATCAATTGAGTAGCATAAAGATGAAGATTCCTCCTTTCCAAGGGAAGAATGATCCCGAGGCATATTTAGAATGGGAGAAAAAGGTGGAGATGGTGTTTGATTGTCACAACTATAGTGGGAGAAAGAAAGTAAAACTTGCTGCCATTGAGTTTTCGGATTATGCTATAGTGTGGTGGGATCAACTAATGTTGAATAGGAGAAGGAGTGGCGAGCCACCTATTGAGTCTTGGGAAGAGATGAAAAGAGTGATGAGAAAGCGGTTTATACCTGCGTATTACTATCGTGAATTGCACAACAAGTTGCAAACTCTGAGGTAGGGAAGCCGAAGTGTAGATGAGTACTTCAAGGAGATGGAAGTCACTATGATTAGGGCGAATGTAGAAGAGGATAGAGAGGCTACAATGGCTAGATTCCTTGCTGGGTTGAATAGAGAAATCCAAAATGTGGTTGAATTGCAGCATTATGTAGAATTGGAGGATATGGTTCACATGGCTATAAAGGTTGAGAAACAGCACAAGCGGAAGGGTAGTAGTAGTGCACGATTTCAACAGGGTAATAGTTCATCCACTTAGAAGACTAATCAATGGAAGAAAGAAGAAAAGCCTTTACCCATCAAACCAAAAGGAGAGCTGAGGCAAGCGGGCTCTACTTCTGGTAATCAAGGTAATCCTGAATCTTCTACTTCTAGAAATCGTGACATTAAATGCTTTAAATGTCAAGGTAGAGGCCCTATTGCTAGTCAATGTCCAAATAGGCGTGTGATGATTTTGCGTGATGATGGTGAGTATGAGACTAAGGGGGATAGTGAAGAAGATGATATGCCACCATTAGAGGATGCTAGTGATGATGAGGAGCCTGCAATGGGAAGGCTAGTGGCGGTAGTGAAGAGAGCTTTGCATGTGCAGGTGAAGAAAGAAGAAGTGGTGCAAAGAGAAAATATATTTCATACTAGATGTTATTTAGGAGATCACATTTGTAGTTTGATCATTGATGGAGGGAGTTGCACCAATGTAGTGAGCAATTTTATTGTTGAGAGGTTGGAGCTCAAAACTGTTAGACACCCTAGCCCATATAAATTGCAGTGGTTGAATGATAGTGGTGAGACTAAGGTGAGTAAGCAAGCCTTGATTGGGTTTCGCATTGGTAGGTATGAGGATGAGGTGTTATGTGATGTAGTGCCAATGCAAGCATGTCATGTGTTGTTGGGGAGGCCATGGCAATTTGATAGGAAGGTTGTTCATGACGGCTTTTCTAACAAGTATACGCTTGTTCACTAAGGGAAAAGCTTTAATCTTAAACCTTTAACACCTAAACAAGTGTACGAGGATCAGTTGCAGCTGCAACAGTCATTTGCAAAACACAAGGTGAGTGAAAAGCAAAGTGAGAGTGAGAGAGCAAAAGACAATGGGAAGAAAAAGGAATATAAAAGTCAAGATCAAAAGGAAAAGGAGAGGAAGGCTGGAAAGAGTGTGAGAGGCCAAGTTGAAGGGGGATCAACTAATGAGATCCGAGATGAGAGCCAAGCCGGAAGAAGAAATGTGGATCCTCTTGAAGTGCTGCTTGGACCGATCATAAGAAATCGAGCAAAACGACTCAAGGAAGCACTTAACGGGTTGATAAAGGATGTCCATGAAGCCGAGAAGGATTGGGTCAATCATGAAGTTGGAACGGATTGGAACAAAAATGGGAAAACCCTTGCTCTTATACAAGTCACACCGGACACGGGTTGAAGAGGGCATGTACTTTCAAGGCACGGCCGTGTAGGACTCTCAAGATTGCCTAGAATCATACACGGCTAGATACACGGTTAAAAGAACGGCCGTGTATGGAGTCAAGCAAATCCACAGAAAGATACACGACTAAAGTACACGGGCGTGTATGTTGCCAAAAGTTGCACAGAAATATACACGGTCAATGTACACAGGCGTGTATGTTGCCAGAAGTTGCACAGACAAGTACACGGCCAAAGTACACGGGCGTGTACACAGGCCGTGTATCCCCTGTCGGCCAGCTTGTTCTGTTTCGCGTTTTTATGTCACTTAACTAAACTACGTCGTTTTGGACTTGTTTTTTACACGAATTGTAACCCTAGTATAAAAGCTCCTAGGGTTTAGAACATTAGAGATTAGATTAAGACATCATTGAACATTAAACACTTTTGAGAGACACCTCTCTTGGTTCTTCAAGAACTTAATTCGAACTTATCGGATTGATTTCTGTGGCGTTCATCCCGACTTATCAATCGGTTTTCCATCCCGATTGTGGCGTCTTCACTTTTGTACCAAGGTTCTTGTCTCGCTTATAGACAACGGGTCGCGGTTTTCCACTTTAGGTGTTTGGGCGTCTTAGGCAACGAATTTCCGAACGTATTGGTATTGGGTTTCGTCACGAGTTGGCGTGGTTCGTATCAGTTTGGTATCAGAGCTTAGGTTTGTCAAAACATCAAGTTCGGTTGAGGAAGGTAATATCAAAAACCCTAACTCCAATCGTTCATATCAATTATCGTGTTCAATTCCGCAATATTAATTGTCTTTTGATAGTGTAGTATTTACTAGTCGATTGTAAAAAAAAAAAAAGGAAAAAAAAAAAGAAAAGCAGGGAAAAGAATAGAAAAGAGAAACGTGATCAAAAGCCAAAAAAAAAAAAAAAATTCGGATAGAAAAATAGAGGAAAATTTTACGAACCCTAGAGTTGGTTTTGAATTCTACGGAAGGAAATTGATGTAGTTCGGGTTAGTTCCAAGAGAATTGAGAAGAGGAAATTGGTGAGTGATATCATCGTTGTTTGTGAGAATACACGAGTGACAGTGTGATATCATCATTTGAGCGAAACACGTAAAGGAGTGTAACGTGAGGTTTGATCATATATATATTTGTGTTGTACTAATCTTTTCTACAGGAACTATGTCGAGACAACATTCTCCGGAAGGTGAGAGGGGAAGGTTTGATGCTAGGTTAGTAATTGAGGTGTTAAGGGGAGAAATGAAGAGGATGTTCCAAGAAGGAATGGAACAAATTCATGAGACGGTGGAGCAAAGACTAGAGCAATCCACAAACGTATTCCAAGGGCATAAGAGGGAGAGTCGTTCTAGGAGAGTACCGAGGGGTGGAGATGAAATGTCGGGTGATGACTTTGATGAGCCTTCTGTTGGGAGTTATAGAGGTTATAGTGGTCGGAATAGAGGGACTAGAGATTGGGAAGATAGAGGAGATAGGAATAGAGAAGATGATCAATTGAGTAGCATAAAGTTGAAGATTCCTCCTTTCCAAGGGAAGAATGATCCCGAGGCGTATTTAGAATGGGAGAAAAAGGTGGAGATGGTGTTTGATTGTCACAACTATAGTGGGAGAAAGAAGGTGAAACTTGCTGCCATTGAATTTTCAGATTATGCTATAATGTGGTGGGATCAATTAATGTTGAATAGAAGAAGGAGTGGCGAGCCACCTATTGAGTCTTGGGAAGAGATGAAAAGAGTGATGAGAAAGCGGTTTATACCTGCGTATTACTATCGTGAATTGCACAACAAGTTGCAAACTCTGAGGCAGGGAAGCCGAAGTGTAGATGAGTACTTCAAGGAGATGGAAGTCACTATGATTAGGGCGAATGTAGAAGAGGATAGAGAGGCTACAATGGCTAGATTCCTTGCTGGGTTGAATAGAGAAATCCAAAATGTGGTTGAATTGCAGCATTATGTAGAATTGGAGGATATGGTTCACATGGCTATAAAGGTTGAGAACCAGCACAAGCGGAAGGGTAGTAGTAGTGCGCGATTTCAACAGGGTAATGGTTCATCCACTTGGAAGACTAATCAATGGAAGAAGGAAGAAAAGCCTTTACCTACCAAACCAAAAGGGGAGCTGAGGCAAGCGGGTTCTACTCCTGGTAATCAAGGTAACCCTGAATCTTCTACTTCTCGAAATCGTGACATTAGATGTTTTAAATGTCAAGGTAGAGGCCATATTGCTAGTCAATGTCCAAATAGGCGTGTGATGATTTTGCGTGATGATGGTGAGTATGAGACTGAGGGGGATAGTGAAGAAGATGATATGCCACCATTAGAGGATGTTAGTGATGATGAGGAGCCTGCAATGGGAAGGCTAGTGGCAGTAGTGAAGCGAGCGCTGAATGTGCAGGTGAAGGAAGAAGAGGAGGTGCAAAGAGAGAATATATTTCATACTAGATGTTATCTAGGAGATCACATTTGTAGTTTGATTATTGATGGGGGAAGTTGCACCAATGTAGTGAGCAATTTTATTGTTGAGAGGCTGGGGCTCAAAACTGTTAGACACCCTAGTCCATATAAATTGCAGTGGTTGAATGATAGTGGTGAGACTAAGGTGAGTAAGCAAGCCTTGATTGGGTTTCGCATTGGTAGGTATGAGGATGAGGTGTTATGTGATGTAGTGCCAATGCAAGCATGTCATGTGTTGTTGGGGAGGCCATGGCAATTTGATAGGAAGGTTGTGCATGATGGCTTTTCTAACAAGTATACGCTTGTTCACCAAGGGAAAAGCTTTAATCTTAAACCTTTAACACCTAAACAAGTGTATGAGGATCAGTTGCAGCTACAACAGTCATTTGCAAAACACAAGGTGAGTGAAAAGCAGAGTGAGAGTGAGAGAGCAAAAGACAATGAGAAGAAAAAGGAATATAAAAGTCAAGATCAAAAGGAAAAGGAGAGGAAGGCTGGAAAGAGTGTGAGAGGCCAAGTTGAAGGGGGATCAACTTTGGTGGTGAGTGAAAAGGAGAGGGCAGCCTTGCAAAAGGAGAGTTGTGTGGCAAGAGCGAGTGTAGTGAGGAGAGCGTTAGTGATGAGGCAACCTATGTTGTTGCTGGTTTTCAAGGAAACATATTTGATTACTAACGAATTATCTAATGCTTTGCCTAGTGTGGTTGTGTCTCTTGTGCAGGACTTTGAAGATGTCTTTCCGAAGGAACTCCAAAGGCCGTTTGATGAATTAATGGAGAAGGGATACGTGAGAGAAGGCATGAGTCCATGTGCAGTGCCTGTGATTTTGGTGCCTAAGAAGGATGGATCATGGAGAATGTGTGTTGACTGCCGCGCCATTAACAACATCACGGTAAAGTATCGTCATCCCATTCATCGTTTAGATGACTTCTTAGATTGGTTATATGAGTATAGTATCATTCCTCATGAGCCTTGGATAGATATGTCCATAGATTTTGTGTTAGGATTATCTAGGCCTAAGCATGGTCGAGATTCTAATTTTGGGATTGTGGATAGGATTTTTAAAATGGTTCATTTCATTCCTAGTCATAAAACTGATAATGCTATATACATTGTTGAATTGTTCTTTAGAAAGGTAGTGCGTCTGCATGTTATACCTAGTAGCATTGTTAGTGATCGAGATGTAAAGATTTCGAGTCATTGTTGGAGAGTATTGTGGGAAAAGTGGGGAACTAAACTAATGTTTTCGACTATCTGTCACCCACAAACTGATGGGCAAATTGTTGTGGTTAACAGTACTTTAATTCAATTGTTAAGGGCAATCATAGAGAAGAACAATAGGACTTGGAAGGATTGCCTACCATTTGTGGAGTTTGCATGTAATAGGGCTTTAAATAGCATTATTCATTGTTCACCATTTGAGATTGTGTGTGGTTTTAACCCACTGGATCCTATTTATATCTTACCATTGCAACCTAACAAGTTTGTGAGTTTTGAAGCTGATTTTAAGACAGATTTCGTAAGAAAGCTAAATATTGAGTGAAGAGCGGAGCAGTATGTGAAACAAGCCAACAAGGGTTGTCAACAAGCTGTTTTTGAACCTGGAGATTGGATTTGGGTTCACATGCGCAAAGAGCAGATTCCCATACAGCGTAGATCTAAATTACTTCCTAGAGGCGATGGACCAATTCAAATTCTTGAATACATCCATGATATAGCATACAAGAAAGATTTACCAGGTAAGTATCCAGTAAGTGTCATGTTTAATGTTACTGATCTGAGTCCATTTGATGTAGGAAATGATTTGAGGACAAATCCTTTTCAAGAGGAGGGGAATGATGAGATCCGAGATGAGATCCAAGCCGGAAGAAGAAATGTGGATCCTCTTGAAGTGCCGCCTGGACTGATCATAAGAAATCGAGCAAAACGACTAAAGGAAGCACTTAACGGGTTGATAAAGGATGTCCATGAAGCCGAGAAGGATTGGGTCAATCATGAAGTTGGAACGGATTGGAACAACCATGGGAAGACCCTTGCTCTTATACAAGTCACACCGGACACGGGTTGAAGAGGGCGTGTACTTTCAAGGCACGGCCGTGTAGGACTCTCAAGATTGCCTAGAATCATACACGGCTAGATACACGGTTAAAAGGCACGGCCGTGTATGGAGTCAAGCAAATCCACAGAAAGATACACGGCTAAAGTACACGGGCGTGTATGTTGCCAAAAGTTGCACAGAAAGATACACGGTCAAAGTACACGGACGTGTATGTTGCCAGAAGTTGCACAGACAAGTACACGGCTAAAGTACACGGGCATGTACACAAGCCGTGTATCCCCTATCGGCCAGCTTGTTCTGTGTCGCGTTTTTATGTCACTTAACTAAACTACGTCGTTTTGGACTTGTTTTTTACACGAATTGTAACCCTAGTATAAAAGCTCCTAGGGTTTAGAACATTAGAGATTAGATTAAGACATCATTGAACATTAAACACTTTTGAGAGACACCTCTCTTGGTTCTTCAAGAACTTAATTCGAACTTATCGGATTGATTTCTGTGGCGTTCATCCCGACTTATCAATCGGTTTTCCATCCCGATTGTGGCGTCTTCACTTTTATACCAAGGTTCTTATCTCGCTTATAGACAACGGGTCGCGGTTTTCCACTTTAGGTGTTTGGGCGTCTTAGGCAACGAATTTCCGAACGTATTGGTATTGGGTTTCGTCACGAGTTGGCGTGGTTCGTATCATCAACTTTGGTGGTGAGTGAAAAGGAGAGGGCAGCCTTGCAAAAGGAGAGTTTTGTGGCAAGAGCGAGTGTAGTAAGGAGAGCGTTAGTGATGAGGCAACCTATGTTGTTGCTGGTTTTTAAGGAAACATGTTTGACTACTAACGACTTATCTAACTCTTTGCCTAGTGTGGTTGTGTCTCTTGTGCAGGACTTTGAAGATGTCTTCCCTGAGGAGATTCCAAAGGGATTACCACCTGTTAGAGGTATTGAGCACCAGATTGACCTTGTACCCGAAGCATCGATTCCAAACAAGCCAGCTTACAGGAGCAATTCGGAGGAGACAAAGGAACTCCAAAGGCAGGTCGATGAATTAATGGAGAAGGGGTACGTGAGAGAGAGCATGAGTCCATGTGCAGTGCCCGTGATTTTGGTGCCTAAGAAGGATGGGACATGGAGAATGTGTGTTGACTGTCGCGCCATCAACAAGATCACGGTAAAGTATTGTCATCCCATTCCTCGCTTAGATGATATGTTAGATGAGTTACATGGGTCTAGTGTCTTTTCTAAAATTGATCTGAAAAGTGGATATCACCAAATTAGAATGAAAGAAGGTGATGAATGGAAAACTGCATTTAAGACAAAATATGGATTGTATGAGTGGTTAGTAATGCCTTTCGGGTTAACTAATGCACCTAGTACTTTTATGAGACTTATGAACCATGTTTTGAGGACATTTATTGGAAAATTTGTGGTTGTCTATTTTGATGACATTCTTATTTATAGCAAAAGTTTGGAAGATCATATGTCACACTTGAGAGATGTTTTAGAAGTGCTTCGAAAGGAACAATTATATGCTAACCTCAAGAAGTGCACTTTTTGCACAGACAAACTTGTGTTTCTTGGTTTTGTTGTTAGTGCGCAGGGAATACAGGTTGATGAAGAAAAGGTTCGTGCGATCCAAGAATGGCCTAGTCCAACCAATGTAAGTAATGTGCGGAGTTTCCATGGACTAGCGAGCTTTTACAGGAGGTTTGTGAAGGATTTCAGCACCATTGCAGCACCACTTACTGAGGTAATTAAGAAGAACGTGGGGTTCAGCTGGGGAGAGCAACAAGAGAAGGCCTTTCAGACGCTTAAAAATAAGCTGACTCAGGCGCCGTTACTTGCTTTACCTAACTTTACTAAAACGTTTGAAATTGAGTGTGATGCTTTAGGATTAGGTATTGGAGCAGTGCTTATGCAGGAGAGAAGACCGATTGCATTCTTTAGCGAGAAGCTAAGTGGGGCAACCTTGAATTACCCTACTTATGACAAGGAGCTATATGCATTGGTTCGAGCCTTAGAGACGTGGCAACACTACCTTTGGCCAAAAGAGTTCGTGATCCACATTGATCATGAATCCTTGAAGTATTTGAAGGGGCAACACAAGCTGAACAAAAGGCATGCTCGTTAGGTGGAGTTCATCGAAACATTTCCATATGTCATCCATTACAAGCAAGGTAAAGAGAATGTAGTTGCTGATGCACTTTCTAGAAGGTATACTCTTATCTCTACACTTAGTTCTAGACTTCTTGGTTTTAAGCACATTAAGGAGTTATATGCTGCTGATCGAGATTTTTGTGAGGAGTATGTGCAATGTGAGAAGAGTGGGCATGGAAAATTTTATAAACATGACGGATTCTTGTTTAGGGAGAGTAAGCTGTGCATTCCAATTTGTTCTATAAGAGAATTACTTGTGAGGGAGTCTCATGGAGGAGGTTTAATGGGACACTTTGGAGTAGCTAAAACATTAGGGGTATTGCAGGAACACTTCTATTGGCCTCACATGAAACGAGATGTTGAGAGGATTTGTGAGCGATGTGTTACATGTAAGCAAGCGAAATCTAAAGTCCAACCTCAAGGGCTTTACACCCCACTTCCCATTCCTCATGAGCTTTGGGCAGATATTTCTATGGATTTTGTGTTAGGATTACCCAGGTCTAGACATGGTCGGGATTCTGTTTTTGTAGTTGTTGATAGGTTTTCTAAAATGGCACATTTCATTCCTTGTCATAAAATGGATGATGCTTGTAATATTGCTAATTTATTCTTTAGGGAAGTTGTGCGATTGCATGGTATGCCTAGAACAATTGTATCAGATAGGGATGCTAAGTTCTTAAGCTACTTTTGGAAGACTTTGTGGGCTAAGTTAGGAACTAAGTTATTGTTTTCTACTACTTGTCATCCACAGACTGATGGTCAAACTGAGGTAGTGAATCGAACTTTGTCTACTTTGTTGAGGGCTATAATTAAAAAGAATATTAAAAGTTGGGAGGATTGTTTGCCGCATGTTGAATTTGCTTATAACCGTACAGTGCATTCTGCTACTAAATTTTCTCCTTTCGAAATTGTGTATGGTTTTAATCCACTAACTCCTTTGGATTTATCACCTTTGCCTATTTCTGAGTATGTTAATTTAGGTGGCAAGAAGAAGGCCAAATTTGTTCAACAGATCCATGAGAAGGCAAGGCTAAACATTGAACGACGAATAGAGAAGTATGTGAAACAAGCCAACAAGGGTCGTCGACAAGCTGTTTTTGAACCTGGAGATTGGGTTTGGGTTCACATGCGCAATGAGCGGTTTCCCGTGCAGCGTCGATCTAAACTACTTCCTAGAGGCGATGGACCATTTCAAGTTCTTGAGCCCATCAACGACAATGCATACAAGATAGATTTGCCTGGTGAATATCAAGTAAGTGCTACATTTAATGTTACTGATCTGAGTCCTTTTGATGTAGGTGACGATTTGAGGACAAATCCTTTTCAAGAGGAGGGGAATGATGAGATCATGATGAGAGTCAAGCTGGAAGAAGGAATGTGGATCCTCTTGAAGTGCCGCCTGGACCGATCACAAGAAGTCGAGCGAAACGACTCAAGGAAGCACTTAACGGGTTGATAAAGGATGTCCATGAAGCCGAGAAGGATTGGGTCAATCATGAAGTTGGAACGGATTGGAACAACCATGGGAAGACCCTTGCTCTTATACAAGTCACACCGGATACGGGTTGAAGAGGGCGTGTACTTTCAAGGCACGGCCGTGTAGGACTCTCAAGATTGCCTAGAATCATACACGGCTAGATACACGGTTAAAAGGCACGGCTGTGTATTGAGTCAAGCAAATCTACAGAAAGATACACGGCTAAAGTACACGGGCGTGTATGTTGCCAGAAGTTGCACAGATAAGTACACGGCCAATTTACACGGGCGTGTACACAGGCCGTGTATCCCCTGTTGGCCAGCTTGTTCTGTTTTGCGTTTTTATGTCACTTAACTAAACTACGTCGTTTTGGACTTGTTTTTACACGAATTGTAACCCTAGTATAAAAGCTCCTAGGGTTTAGAACAACTTAGATTAGACATCATTGAACATTAAACACTTTTGAGAGGCACCTCTCTTGGTTCTTCAAGAACTTAATTCGAACTTATCGGATTGATTTTCGTGGCGTTCATCTCGACTTATCAATCGGTTTTTCCATCCCGATTGTGGCGTCTTCACTTTTATACCAAGGTTCTTGTCTCGCTTATAGACAACGGGTCGCAGTTTTCCACTTTAGGTGTTTGGGCGTCTTAGGCAACGAATTTCCGAACGTATTGGTATTGGGTTTCATCACTGGTTGGCGTGGTTCGTATCATGCACCACGGGCAATTTTCATGTTGGTAAAGTTCTTATTGACTCTGGTGCAAGTATAAATTTAATGCCTTTATCTATTTTCAGGAAATTGGGACTTGGAGAGTGCAAGGGAACTCATGTTACCTTGCAACTTGCTGATAGGAGCATCAAATACCCAAGAGGGATTGTAGAAAATTTCCTAGTGAAAGTAGATGAATTCATCTTTCCAGTTGCCTTTATAGTCTTGGAAATGGAGGAGGATAAAGAGGTACCCATGATCCTTGGCAAACCATTCCTTGAAACAGGTAAAGCAATTGATGTGGAACAAGGTAAGCTTACTTTGAGAGTTATGGATGAACAAGTCACGTTTAATGTGTATGAGGCTGCAAAGAAATTTGATGACTATAAATCCTGCTACACTATTGATATTGTTGATGAGCTTTCCTATGAGTTCATGGAAGAGAATGCAGGTGTGGACACAATGGAGTTGGTTTTTAAGGATTTAGATGATTGGAGTGATGATGAAGATGAACCCTAAGAAGAACGTGTTGAACAAGTTTATGAATTCAAGACTCGACACTATGAGGAGCTGGGGACCACTGAGAAGAAACTGATGCCGTCATTGACACAACCCCCGGTGCTTGAACTTAAACCTTTGCCTGGTCATTTAAAGTATGCTTATCTTGGAACGAATGATACTTTGCCAGTAATTGTTTCTTCTTTTTTGACAGATGATCAGGAGCACCAACTCTTAAGCGTTCTGAGAGAACATAAAGAAGGCATCGGGTGGACTATTGCGGACATCAAGGGAATTAGCCCTTTGATTTTCACTCACAAATTATTGATGGAGGCCGAGTGCAAACCCACAGCTCAACTACAGAGACGACTCAACCCTACTCTCAAGGAGGTAGTCAAGAAGGAAGTGCTTAAGTTGCTAGATGTAGGTATTATTTATCCTATCTCTGATAGTAAATGGATTAATCCGGTTCATGTAGTGCTAAAGAAAGGTGGCATGACTGTGGTAAAGAACGATGCCAATGAATTGATCCCAACCCATAATGTGACAGGATAGCAAGTTTGCATAGATTATAGAAAATTGAATGATGCCACTCGTAAAGACCACTTTCCCTTACCTTTCATTGATCAGATGTTAGAAACTCTCGTAGGGCATGATTATTACTGTTTCCTTGATGGTTATTCTAGGTATAATCAAATTCATATAGCGTCTGAGGATCAGGAGAAAACCACATTTACTTGTCCCTATGGCACTTTTACCTTTAGGAGAATGCCCTTTGGTCTCTGTAATGCACCTGCTACTTTTCAGAGGTGTATGATGTCTATATTTTTTGACTTGTTAGAGAATTTTATTAAAATATTTATAGATGACTTCTCTATTTTTGGGAAGTCATTTGAATCATGTTTGACAAATTTAGGCTGTGTGCTCAAAAGATGTAAGGAAACTAACCTACTTCTGAATTGGGAGAAATGCCATTTTATGCTAAGAGAGGGAATAGTGTTAGGTCACAAGGTGTCAGAAAAAGGGATTGAAGTTGATAGGGAAAAAGTAGAAGTAATAGAGAAGTTGCCACCACTCACTTCAGTAGAAGGAGTCAGTAGCTTCTTAGGACATGCTAACTTTCTACAAGAGATTTATCAGGGACTTCTCTAAAATCTCTAGACCTCTATGTAATTTACTTGAAAAAGACTCTTCTTTTGTGTTTAATGAAAATTGTTTGCAGGCATTCAATATATTGAAGGAGAAGCTCAGCTCTGCACCAATGATTGTTGCACTAGATTGGGAGCTTCCATTTGAGCTGATGTGTGATGCTAGCGACTATGCCGTGGGGGCAGTGCTAGGGCAAAGAAGAGGTAAGATCTTTCATGCTATATACTATGCAAGTAGAACCTTAAACAAGGCCCAGAAAAACTATGCCACAACAGAAAAAGAGCTATTAGCTGTGATATTTGCTTATGACAAGTTTAGGCCTTACTTGATAGGTTCTAAAGTAATAGTATACACAGATCATGCTGCTCTTAAGTATTTATTTGCTAAAGTTGATGCTAAACCCAGGCTAATTCATTGGATTCTAATGCTACAAGAATTTGACTTAGAAATTAAGGATAAAAAGGGAAGTGAAAATGTGGTTGCTGATCATTTATCCCGTTTGGAATATGACTGTTTAGAACCACCCATCAATGAAACATTCTCTGATGAGCATTTGCATGCAATAGACATCCATGAATTACCTTGGTATGCCGACATAGTTAATTACGTGGTTAGCAAAATCATACCATATGGTTTGTCATTCCAACAAAAAAAGAAATTTTTGCATGATGTGAAGTATTATTTTTGGGATGAGCCATATTTGTTTAAATCCTGTGCTGACCAAGTAATTAGACGATGTGTGCCTGAAATTGAACAGCTTAGCATAACACAACACTGTCACTTTGGGGTAGAAAGAACAGTAGCGAAAATTTTATCTTGCGGGTTTTATTGGCCCAGTTTGTTTCATGATTGCAGGAACTTCATTATGACTTGTGCTCAATGCCAAAGGACTGGCAATATTTCAAGAAGATATGAATTGCCACAAAACAATATTCTTGTAGTTGAGCTTTTTGATGTGTGGGGAATAGACTTCATGGTTCCTTTTCCCCCTTCTTTTTCAAATAAATACATACTCTTAGCTGTTGATTATGTGTCCAAATGGGTAGAAGTGGTTGCTGTACAAACTAATGATGCTAGGGTAGTTATTAGATTTTTGAAAAAGAACATATTTTCAAGATTTAGGGTACCTAGAGCTATCATAAGTGATGGGGGATCGCATTTTTGCAACAGGCAATTTGAAAACTTATTGTCAAAATATGGAGTTACTCATAAAATTGCCACCCCTTATCATCTATCGACTTGTGGACAGGTTGAGGTGTCCAATAGGGAAATAAAGCATATCTTAGAGAAAACTGTCAATGCATCTCGAAAGGATTGGTCTTTAAAACTTGATGATGCATTGTAGGCTTATGGAACAGCTTTTAAAACCCCTATTGGAATGTCCCCCTACAAGATTGTTTATGGTAAATCATGTCACCTACCTATAGAGCTTGAGCACAAGGCATACTGGGCCATAAAATACCTTAACTTTGAGTTGCAAGCTACAGGTGAAAAGAGGTTGCTCCAATTGAATTAGATGGCTGAGATGAGAGAGGAAGCATATGAAAATGCGAGGATTTACAAGGAGAGAGCAAAGAGGTGGCATGATAGGAACATCTTACAGCGAGAGTTCTTACCTGGTCAAAAAGTCTTATTGTACAACTCTTGATTGAAGCTGTTTCCAGGTAAGTTGAAATCCCGATGGTCTGGACCATTTGTTATTACCAATGTTTTTCCTTATGGTGTCGTTGAGTTGAAAGCAGAAGATAACGGCACTTTTAAAGTAAACGGTAGTCTTCTCAAGCATTTTTATAAAGGGTACAACATTGATAAAGAGACCACTTCTGTGGATCTGAAAAATCCATCGTGAGGACCATAAAAGTCGGGCCAGCGACTATAAACTAAGCGCTTCATGGGAGGTAGCCCATGCGGAACAATGGTATACAATAGTTTTGATTTTTTATTTTTCCTTTCTTTTTCTTTTCTTCTTTTTCCAGTAAAAAAAGAAGAAGGGAGATTCAAGGCTGCTGGAAAGCTAGCGGCCTTCATTTAAACAAGGCTAGCGGCGTACAGCTCTAGGGAGCCGGCTTTACCCATTTTCGCAGGTACATGGGTGCTTCTCTCCCTCTCTCTCCCTCTCATTCTCCCTTCTCTCAACTTATATCCCGTCTCCCCTTCTCTCCCTCTCTCTCACCCTCTCACACCACATGCACACACTCATTCTCACTTCATCTTCCATCATCATCTCTCACCTAGGCTACATTTGTGTGGATATCCTCAACAAGTAAGTGATTTCTTTCTTCTTCTTTCTTTTTGGTTGTGTGCTGTCCATCTTGCAATGAATGGAGTTCTTGAGTTGGCTGAGATTGTTAATAGGTTGATTTTCGTAGTTGCGGTTGTTTGTACACTTACATGAATATGGATTTACACTTGCTTCTGTGCTTGATTTCATGAAAACTCCATATTGTGATTCTAAATTAGGTTTTACCCGAATTTTTCAGATGTTTAGAAATTGGGGCTTTTGTGTTTTAGAGCAAATTAACTGCTACTACTTCAAGTATTTGTGGTTACTTTTGGTTTATTGTACCCCCATTGCTTCATTGTGCACAATCTGATCATGAGCTGAAATACTTGGTGAAAAGTAGGTTGCATGCGTTTTCTTCTATCAGAAATTCATGTCTTCAGTTATGGGATTATGTTGTACTTCGTTTCTGAGGTCATATATGGTTATAACGGTCATATTTCCTTGACTTCTGATTTTTCAAAAACGTTTTCCCGCATTGGTTAAAAGTTAGGCCACCTCACTTAGGCTGCTAGCCTTGATTTTTAAGTACCAGTGTAAGAAACATGATCTCAGTGGCATGTTGTGCTCTGAACAGTTTTCATGCCTATGGTTTAAGTTGATACAGTGTCATGATTTATCATGTTGTAGGCATCCTAAATGTTAGCATATGACTAGCTTGAGGTGAATCATAATCAAGATGGACTTGTGTTATGATTGCCCTTCCTTGTTCTGTTCTAATCTTTGTATTACGCAGTCCGTTTTTTTTTTCTCTTGCTATGAAGGTATGCCTCCTAAAAAGCTCCAGCCAATGAGGAAAAAGCATAAGGCTGCTAGATCATCATCTTCAGGACAACAACGACATCTGCTTTCAACTCTGGAATATGCCTAGGAAAGGAAGAAAAAGCTACTTAAAACCACACTCTTGAATCATCAATACTTGGATTGGGGATTGTTGCAAGAATGTGGAATGGAAGAGAGAATCAAGCAGGCAGTTAAAGACAAGACCTGGTTCAAACTCTTTGCGATTAAAGAACCAACTTTTAAGGATATTACCATCGAGTTCCTATCCACTGTCAAGATAAACAAAAAGGCAAATTCTTCTTACATGACCTTCTAGGCCTATGGAGTAATTCACACCATTGAATTGAACCAGATTGGATTCTTTTTGGGATTTTATGAGGAGTCAGAACCTGAGAACCCCTTACCCACCACTTGGCCTGAGAATATGATAGCTAAAACTTTTTGGTACCAAATAATGTACCCAAAGGTTGCTGATTTTGTCCCCTCTAAGTCCTTAGCCACTCTGTTTGCTGCTATGGAGAGCAAGTTGCTCCATCACATCTTAGCCCACACAATCTGCTGTAAGAAGACCAGTCATAGTAAGGTGACCAGTTTTGACATGTTCTATCTTTATGGCATGCTTTCAGGTTACCACATTGACACTGGTGTGGAGGTGGCTAATTTCTTTGATAGGCAAGTGGGAGATATACAAACGCAATTCATCTTTTGTGGTGGTTACATAACGGCATTGTTGAAGGGTATGGGTATTTTTCAGCAACCTAATGATGATGAGGGCATACCATGTAAGCCAATCTTTGCTGGACCATTTCAGTCTTGGAGATTAAGGAAGATAGCCAACAGATTAGAGCCAGCTGATACTGCAGGAGTTCATGAACTACCCCCTGCCAAAGGAGCTTCTTCCTCTTGTCCTCTTCCTATTAATGACTATGAGCAATTGAGCATAGACATTAGGGAAGTCAAGGAGGAAACCCAAGCTAAGCATAAGAAAAACAAGAAGTTTAGGACCACTTTGGTCAGCATGTTGAAATCTGCCATTTCTTGCATCAATCCAGCAACTGTAGAGGAGATACATTATGAAACTTCTATTGAGGCGAGTTCTGAAGAAGAAGAGGATCAAGAAAATTAAAGCCCCTAGTGGCTCTCAAGCCTCTTGTTTTGTTTCATATATTTTGCTTTGCTGATTGTATAGACATGTTTGAGCACCCACTTGATTGGGTAGACTTTTATCCTCTGTTGTTAATCTGGACCGTAGGATAGAATTCACTTTATGTTTTTATTTTTTTCTCTTTGAGTTTGTGAACACAAGGCTGATCTTGACAAGATGACTCTCTCACTGATTGCATGGTCGGAATTCTCTTTTGCTGCTGTAAAACATGGACACTAGGGAAGTACCAGTTTTTCCTTTTATATACTGATATTCCTTCCTTCTTTTGAGCTGCCTTAGGAACAGTGAGGGCACTGTTTAATATAAGTGTAGGGAAGGCATATAGGAAATAGAATTGGAATGGAGTAAATGATTGATGTGCAAAATCTGTGATTTAATCTTATGACATCCAATACCTGAACTTCTCTGTCACTTGAATGATAATTGTCCTCAAGTATATCACAAATTTGAAAAATAAATAAATAAATAAATATTTTGTGAAAATTGTTGACTGAAATCTAGACAGTTTAAAAAGAGTATTACTGATAGCATCTGTTATGTTTTAATTGAAAATTTGGATTTGCTTTGGTGCCTTACTCACCTGCTGTTGTGATGAGAATACGAAATTAAAATCAAGTAGCAAAATCCCTATAATACAAAATTCCCCTTGTTTTTAGCTCTAGAATTGGATTTTTGAAAGTGAGTCAAGTCCTTAAGGGAAAGATAAACAGGTCTACTTCGAGTCGCTCCTTTAGCTTGCATATTGTCTTGAAAGTTGCTTTAAAAGCTTGTTAACACCTAATGAAAGAGGTAGGGGAAACTCCTCGCTTAGTGACTCCTTAAAAAAAAAAAAGTCTTAATTTTGTTGTAGCATTCAAACGAAATGAGTTGCCTTATTCCAATGACTCAGGTAATTGAGTTAAGAGTATCCAAACTTGAATGCTAGAGTGAAGGAGAGTCCAATGGGGTCCCTTTAAAACCTGGTCACTTGGGTGATGAGCCTGGGATGTGCCAACTCAGTGATCTCACTATAGAGATAAGGGCGGAGAAGCAAAAGTTTAAAACATGAACTTATATAAAAAAAAAGGAGAAGAGTTTTAGTGAATGCCAATCAATAAAGTACATGGGACTTATAATAAAAAGGGAGAAAATCTAGGAAGGGAATGGATACCATATGCTTTCATTTTGTGTTGACTTGTTCAAAGAAGTGATGGGAAGGATCATATACTTGCTAATGGCCAGTGAAGTTTAAATGGGTGTTTTTCTCTATAGGATTGAGTATTTATTTTTAAATTAAGATTCTTCTACTAAACACTTGGGCATAAGTTTGTTTTGTTTGGATTAGATATTTAATTTTAATTATAGTACTCTAATTACATAAACCCAGTTGGTTAGAGTGGTAGGCACCGAAATTGCAAGTTATGATCCGTGAAAGAAAAGACGCTTGTATTTTGTGAGTCATTGTTTTATACTTTAAATTTTAGATTTTGTCGTTGGTTTTATTTTGTTTGAGGACAAAAAAAAGTTCAAGTGTGGGAAAGTTGATAAAGGCACATGTTACTCATATTTTATAGTATGATTTATGATGAAATTCAATGGATTCTATGGAATTCACGGGAAGATGGTACTTAACATATGTATTTTGATTATTCAGGTCTTTGAGGACTTAGATTCAAGATATGAGCAGAGTACATAGAAAGATGGCATGGAAAGCATTGGAAGTTGGACTATTTTTTTATCCAATGCCGCCAGCCTTGAAGGCCGGCTTATGTTGAATCAAAGGCAGCCGGCTTTCATCAAAGTTACCACTGGAGATCCAAGGCCGCCGGCCTTCACATCCAGCCTACATTGAACGCCGTCGGCTTTGAGCCGGCTTTGGGCCGGCCTTCCTTTCTGACGAATTGTCTCATCCATCCTTTGATATAAATAGCCCTTGTTGCAACAAAGGGAGGACTTTTGGTCAATTTTTCGACCTAGAAAGAGTTCTTCTGAGAGAATTTTGTATTCGAGCTTGAATTGATTCAATTGAGTGGAGAGGAATCATTCGTGGGGATTGAGTTATTGGTTCTTAAAGCTTTGAGGAAGTTTTGCAATTGAGGATCTTCAAACAATTGTGTTACCAGGTTGGTGATCTTTGAATTATTGATTATTTATGCAATTGAGTGATATATTATCAGTTACAATGAATCGTATTGCATGTGCTTCTATCAATTGTTATTCTGTTGTCATCTCCATGATGTTCTAATTTCTTTTGGTGGGAAGGGGATGAAACCCTAGACTGGTAGAATGATAATTGTAGTTATGTTATAGAATTATTAGGCATGTGGAATATTCATATTGTAATCTCTTTGCTATAATTCTTTGTTTCTTAATTGAATCAGATTTATAGGAACGTTGATGACTCGGAAGGGGAATTAGGGTTCATAAGGAATTCTTGATAATGAGTAATTAACATATGCGGAAGTTGAGTTAGTCACTTTTGTTAGAAATTATCTTAATATTAATGCAATTCTTCTAATTGATTTTTCTCTAAGGGATTAGGAGAGATTGATTTGGGGTATTAGTCATTCATATAACTGGAAAGTTTATGATTGTAAATTTGAGTCCTCTATTAATTTGTATAACGGAAGCTAATAGATTAATTTGGGGTTTTGTTAATTTCGTATGAATATCCACATGATTAAGGATTATTATAGCACGATGGCAATTTGACTAACTTGTCTAGGGTGAATTCTTAATTCCCATCTTCTTAATTGAAAAGTTTATTTGTTCAAGATTCTCAAAATCATCAATTTGCATTTTATTTTAGTCTTCAATCAAATAGTGAAATCATCCTTCTTTCCATTGCCTAAATATCAATTTGAGCTAGTACAAGTCTAGTACTTTGTAGTCTTCGTGGAATCGACATTTTTTTTACCACTTTATTACTTGATATGACGAGTGCACTTGCTGCAATTTACGCTCCCATTTTATATATACGTTCTGAGCGTATCAAGTTTGTTATCAATTATGAATTCCATTACAGTAACTTCTTTGATTTATATTTGTGTTTTCAATTCCAAGATGTTCTATGCTTTTTTTTTAAAAAACAAAAGGTGATGAAACCCTAGAATAACAAAAATGATGGTTATAGTTATATTATGAGATTGTTAGATATGTGGAAGATTCATATTGTAAATCCTATATTATAAATTTTAATTTCTTGCTTGACTTAGGATTATAGGAATTTTAATGACTTAGAAGGAAAATTACAATTCAATAGAATTTCATAATTAAGGTTGAATAAGAATTATGGAAGCAGGATTATTTTAATCTGATTAGAAATTGTTTTAGAGCTTAATGTAATATTCTTTATTAGTTTCTCACTAAGAAATTAAGAGAAATTAGGATAGAATATTAGTCAACTATACAATTGGGAGATCTATAGTTGAATAATCGAATCCTCTATTAATTTGTCTAGTAGAAGCTAATAAATTGATTTTGGGGTTTCGAGTTTTTAAAACTTAGAAAAGAATTAAAGACTTACACAATTTCATATAAATATCCATATAGCTAAGAATCATTATAATATGATGACAATCTGAATAGTGAAACTAGGGTGGATTCAATTTTTCCACTTTCAATTGATATATTCTTATAACAATTCTCTCCTATTCTTAGTGAAAATCTAGGTTGATTAGATTCATTAGTAATTGATTAGTTAATTCTCTCAATTTAAATACCTATATAATAATAGAATCTGATATCAATTTAGTACTTAATTAATCCTTGTGGAATCGACACTTGACTCATCACTATATTACTTGATCTATCTTAGTGCACTTGCTAGTAGAATTCGCTTTTAAAATTTTTTATACATTTATAGTAGATCAAGTTTTTGGTGTCATTGTTGTGGATTAACTTAATATTAGACCACCTTTAGTTTTGTTGTTAATTTAGGTGTAGCTCATAGCATATTGTCTTTTGTTATCTTATAGGTGTTTTATGGGCAGGAGTAGTGTAAACACCCCATTTTTGCCCTAATAATCAATAATAATCAATTTTCAATTTTTTTTCTAATTTAGCAAAAATAGGAAAAATATTCAAAAAATAAAATAAATAGGAAAAATACATAAATTTTGGAAAATAATTACAGAAATAGTAATAAAAGGGATTAAATCATTTTTACAAATTTTTAAAATGTCAAAAAATACAAAAATAATAAAACAATCGCATTACATATATGCAAATTGCGAAAATAAAAAAAATCGAGTAAGTGGGCTAGCCTAGCTGGTCCGAACCATGGTCTAAGGCGTGGGAAAAAGGGCTCGGTCACGGGTTCGAAACGTGGGGGAGGCAGATTCTGCGTTTTGCAAATTTTTCGCTTGGGATACGTGTCAACAGCTGATTGGCTGGAGCAGACGCATGTGCCGGGTGAGGAAATCTAGTAGAACTTCAACAGAAATAGGATAAACATCATCTAATTAGAATTAAATCGCAACAAATTGATGGATTTGCACAAATCGGAGGAAAGTTTTAACTGCAAATCCAATTTGCTTCAATTGGAGGAAATCCGAGCTTATTTAGCTCGATTCCTTGCAGTAATAAATAGAGGATGAAGGCAGCAAGCATGGGCATGGATCAAAAAGGAAGGAAAAGAGAGAGAATCGAAGCCTTGCCGGAGTTTCCAAGCCGCGACCACCGATCAAGCACTGAGCTGCCACCAGGAGGCGTTTTTGGAGAAATCCACCGCCACAGTTGAGTTCCCCACCCCCGAAAACCTAAGAAACGATACTTCAACACTTCGAAAGGCTACCGGAACGCCGTCAACGAGCACTCCTAGCCGTGGTGACCGATCGACCTGACCCAACCCGCTTCGACTTGACCGATAAGACTCGCGCAGTGACTCGGATCCAAGTAAGTCGGATTTTTCGATTTATTTATTTATTTTTTCTATTTATTCATTTAGTTACTTTATTTTTTTTCTGAATTTCTTTATTTATTTACTAATTATTTATAATTCAAAAAAATATATTAGAATTAAGATTATTTTTTTAGGAATTAATTTAGGATGAATAATAATATAAATAAATAATAATTATTATAATAAATATTAAAATATAAAGAAAATGATAAAAATTATATATTAGAAAAAACTAATAAAATTTAGATTTTAGTTTAGGATAGATAAATAATATAGGAGAAATTTTTTCAATGAAAATTATAAAAAATTAATAAAAATTAAGAAAAATCAATAAATATTATAAAAAATTAATAAAAATCAATAAAAATTTATAATATTAGAAATGGGTTGAAAAATAGAGAAATGAAATTTTTATCACTTAGAAAAATCATTTTCTTAAATAAATCTAAAATTGGCTTTTTTCCCTAAAAAAATTATTATTATTTGTCAAAAAATCAAATGATCAAGTTTAGGCTTAGATTCCTTTTAGAAAGAATACTAAAATGGTAAGAACGTAAACCAAAAGCAATTTCATAATTAAAATTCATAAACACATTAAAGTTTTTCAGGAAAAGCGAACTACGACACATTTGATCCTGAATAGTAGGTACGTAGGCACTCATTTGGGGCAACTCTAAAAAGAATAAAAAATCATTTTCTTAGAATAACATACTCAAAAACACAATAAAAAGACAACAAAAAATAAAATAAAAGACATTTGGAGAATGTTTAGATTTTAGGAGAATAGGGTGGTAACCTTAGGGTTTTAATAGGTTAGCCTCCGAACTCAGAAACTCTGGTTTTCCCTTTCCTCTTTTCACAAAAAATGAAATGAGGAAGTTTCGTTGACTAGTGGTCCAAATTAGGATTAATCTGCTCAATTAGTCCTAATTCAATCTTTTCCAACCATAGTTGGTTGGCGACTCCAAAACAAAACGAAATTCCAACTCAAGTCGAAGGTCTACATTAGATGAGCATAGGGTCTAGTATAAATCGGATTAGGAATGGGAAATAAAAAATTAGACTCGACAGGATAGCGACTCCATTAGGGACCTCTCTCTAGTAGGCTAGCCACTTGAATCTCCTCAAATCGCTCCTTTCTAAAAAATGTCTTTTGTTTGTTATGCTATGGCTAACCTTTCAGGGATTTAGCTAAGTATAAGGTCAGTTATTTACTTTTGCTTTGAGTCTGCATGCATTAACTGTGTGAATAGATACGGTAAAACCCGGGCCGTCTTAGGACCCTAAGACGGGGGGCCATTATGTAGGTTTTGGGTGAAGTGATATGATCAGCGTTCGGGACTGATTAGGCTACCCAACCCAATGCTTCAATATGGCTTGAGATCCATTTCTCCGAGAATGTGGGAGGCTATAGAGCTTGGGGACTTGTTAGAACCTACCTATCTACATACACGAAATCATAGGCTGACAATTGATTGATGATGTAATACTTTTGTTCTGTTCATGGAGTTCAGATACATTTCCCTGTAATGTTATCATTGTAACATAGTTGTAATTAGAAATTTCTGTTGTAATAGATGGCTAGTTCTACAATTAACCGCTTCCTCCACAAAGAAATTCAAGTATGCAAACCTCTGGACCCGAAATTGGTACTGGACCACTGGTTCACTCTGTACAACCTAGAGGAGTAGGCCTTCATTCAACAGAAAATAGGGCCCATCCTCTCATTGATGAAGATGGAAATGAACCTACCCTTGGTACGGGCCATGCTCCATCTATGGGAAATAGAGCCCGTAGCTTTCTTCATTGGGTCACATGAGATTACTCCCACTCTGGAAGAGTACACCCAACTTTTACAGGCTCTAGCACTAACCAACGAAGTGTATGTACTAGATCTTGAGGCCAGGCCAGCCAGTATCTTCAGTAGACTTCTAGGTATCTACAAAACAAAAATCAACAAGGCCTTAGCAGACTGTAACAGATACTGCATACAAATGGATGAGTTAGAAGCCTGGTTCATAGCTTGAGAGGATAATGGGGATAGGAAAAACATATTGTGTGGGGACCCCAAGAGTTATAGATAAAGAAGGGTGAGCGCTTTCATCTTGACAGCCTTCGCCATTATACTCTTCCCCACCGGAACTTTTTATGTCCACTACGGAGTCGCAGAACTTGTGGCCCAATTCCTAGAAGGAAAATCTTACATCCTGGCTCTATTGGTTGAACAGATCTGGAACTTAAACTTTGTCAAGAAAAAAGGCCACGAGATCCTCTACTTAAATATCAACTTTATCCTGATCTGCTTTGTGAGCCACCTCAAGTGTTTCGGGTTGAACTTAGTCTGGAAATCTTTGGCTCAACAAGTGGACCTCGTGGACTCATGTATAGAGAAGATAAAGCTGCCCGACGACCTTACCGGTTATAGTTGGGTAGAAGTGCTTAAGAGTTTTAGTACCGACGACATCTTGTGGACAACTAGATGGAGTTGCTGCGATAAAGTTATCTTAACTTGCAGTAACTTTCAAGCTGTGCCTCTAATTGGTATCAGGGGATGTATAGGTTGTCATCCTGATAGGAATCAAAATCTGACAAGACCGATCATTAGGGCAAAAACTAAAGGAATTCAAATTTTGGCGATGGGGGCCCATTTTGAGCAGATCGACCCCGGAATTATTTATAAATTAACCTCTTTTCTATTATTCTTGTATTGTGTTTTCCAATAGGCACACTAATCATATTTTATAGGGCAATGGACAAACTCCCTCAGACTCAGCTTGTGGGTTATCCATGGACTGACCTGAACAAGCGATAAGCTGGGCCGATAGATCCTATAGAAGACTGGCATCTTGAAGACCAATTCATTTTATATATTTTTCATTTGCATGGACAATTTATGTTGTAATCATTTTGGGACACTTTTATTTCCTTATAATTTTCGTTTAGGGCTAGCTACCTTAAAAGTGGCAAATTTGTAATTTTGACCACTTTCTAACCCTAGGAGTAGCAAGTATAAATACTTGCTTAGAAGAGGGTTTGAGGAGGCCATATTTTGTAGAATTGAGAGACACTTTCACGTGTGGAATTAGGGTTATTCCTTAGTTCAAAACTCTTATCAATTTCAACCCAAGAATTGGAATTGTAGCGAGTGCGACGAAGGGGAATTGTGAGTCATATCAATTCCATCTTTGCTGTATGTTCATTTCTTCTCTAGTGAGTCATATCTAGGTTAGATTTGAATCTTTCTTGGACATATTTGTGTTTTTTTTTTCTTGAATAATCATCTTTTAAGATTGATTGTTCATTGAGCACTTCAATTATATATATATATATATATTATTTTAGCTTGTGGCGAGAATTTGTGATTGAAAGGGGAAGTGGATTTCACGGTTTTATTGCTTTCTTTGATCTGATTTCCACATGATTTTCAATCCTTATTGTGGTTACTCGGTGAATGTTACAAATATAGATTATAATTACATCATTTGATCAACATTTTCCATCAAAATCTCCAAGGTGTTCACATGGATTGTCTCATTAGTGGATCGGTTTGTGATTGACTTGAGACTTGTTTTTCTTAAGTCATTTGATTGTGCTTGGAAGAGGTTTAGAGCACATCATCTTTTTGGTATCAGAGCACATGTTGAGAGAAGGGATTGATTGTGTTTGATTTCGTGATATTCATCTTCAGTTAGGGTTGATCAATTTGAACCGCAAATTGTGTTGTTGTGTGGCTTTGAGTTTGCGAAAATTACCTTGATTGGAATTTAATTTGCTGTTTGTTGGAGTTAGATTGGGAAAGTTGTTGCATCATCTTGTGATTAATAATTTTCGTGGAAGGGAAGAAGCATAGAAGTGTTGTTTAATTCAACAATTTTTGAACTTGAAAACTCACCATTTTCTTGCTGTGACTAGTTGTGACATGAGAGAGGTTGTGAGGGTTGTTGTTGTGACTCCATTATGTAATTCTGAATTGGAGAAGTGTATTTTACAGATTTGCATTGAGTTGAGTAGTAAGGAATCTATTTGAATTCAAACACATTCCATTAAGTTGTGGGAGTTAATTAGTGTTATTTAAATTTGAAATTCATTTCTTACCAATTGAGGAAGGCTTGCAATTAGTGAAGAGATTGAAATTCAAATTTGAGTTGCTACCTATTTTGTTGTGAGTTGCGGTTAGAACTTGTGGAAAGTGAAGTATATTTTGTTATTATTGCCATGGAAGTGGAGTGTATTTGTTGTTGTAGCCATTTGTTATCATTGCCATGGAAGTGGAGTGCAATTTGTTGTTGCTGTCGTAGGAGTTATTGGTGAAGTGAGTGCACTGTGATTGAGGTGTGTGTGGTGGTGTAAATTTATGGAGTTGTGTGGAGTAAGGTGCTGCACATTAAGATAAAGTGTGAGTGTAAACCGTGGCTAATTAAAGAAGTTAAGTAGTGAAGTTTGAAATTCAAATATAAACATTTAAGTGTGAAAGTTATTGAGTATTGTTACTTAAACACTTGCTTAGTTGAATTCAATATCTTAACTACATGGAAGTATTTATTTGTGCTTCACTTATTCTACTATACTTGAAGTGATAAGATGTATTTGTTGCATTGGTAACTTGTTGCACCGTGGGTGTACAAGTGTGTGTGTTGTTATCCAAGCTTGTTATTATGATGTGGTGAAGTGAAGGGAGTGTACTACAATTATTTGAGATTACATTTTTACTTCAAATAAATTGCATCCACAAACATGTCAAATGATAGTGTGAATGGGGGCATTGGAAATGAGGCCAATAGCCAAGTGGGTAGTAGACCAAGTCATCGAAATACAAATGGAAGAACTCTAGATGAACAACTTCGGGACTTTACCACAATTGTTGCTACATTAGCAACTGGGATTGATAGGATGACATTGCCACCACCACCTGTGGCAAACCTTCAGGCACCACCTAGAGTAGCTCCTCAGAATGTTTAGAGAGAAGAGGTAGTTAGAGGAAATTTGGTGAGAAGAGTAAAAGGAGATTATCATGCTCTTAGGGAAGATAGAGATAATAATTGTGGGGTTAATCCATACCTAGATAGGGTATTTAGACCACCTCGAGGACTAGAGTATGTGAAGCTATAGATGCCTTCATTTGATGGTAGGGGTTCCGCCGATGATTACCTAGACTAAGAGGACCAAGTTGAGGGTCTTTTCAAGTGTTATGAGATTGATGATGACTCCCGAGAACGTCTCACAGCTGTAGAGTTCACAGGATATGCCACTTTGTGGTGGAAAAATATGGTGATCAACAGGCGAAGGGATGGAGAGACCGAAATACACACTTGGAGAGACATGAAACGACTTTTGAGGAAGAGGTTTGTACCGAAACAATACAGGCATGAGTTATTTATGCATCTCCAGACACTAAGACAAGGGGGTAAAACAGTTGATGACTATGTACAGGAGTTTGAGGCATTAATGATCAGATGTAAATCAGTTGAACCTCTTGAAGTATGAGATAGCTTATGTAGTTGAGCTTAAAAGATATAGTACACTTGATGAGGCTATACAGTTAGCCTTGAAAGTGGAAAGATAGAGGCAATCCTATTCATTCCAGGTTATTAGGAGCAGACTACTAGGGAACCAAACTGTTCAGGGTCAGTTATGTTCTCCTTTAGAGATACTAGAGGTTCACGAGTAGTTGAGTAAACCATTGGAGTATTCTGAGGATCAGAGTCAGATGAGTCTATCATTAGAGGGCCAGAATGTTCAGAGACATTTGTATTCACCTTCAAAGGTCTTAGAGGGCAATGAGCAGTTGGGCTAACCACTAGAAGACCATGAGGATCAGCGACATACAGATGAGTTAGAAAAGGAGGATATGATATCAGTGAAATAGGTTGAGATAGGGGACACCTCAGTGGATAATGGGTCATTATTTGTGTTGTAGATGAGATACATGTTGGGAATGGAGGAGAGAAAACAATCATCACTTGTAGTATTTCAGATATTGGGATTCTGCAGAGATACTTCTTCAGATAGATTGCTAGGAGAAAACAAAGTCTCTATTGCATTTGATCTGCCAGATTTGAGGACAAATCTTTTTTAGGCCCGAGGAGATGATAGGAATCAAAATCCGACAAGACCTATCATTAGGGAAAAAACTAAAGGAATTCGAATTTTGGCGATGAGGGCCCATTTTGAGCAGATCGACCCCGGAATTATTTATAAATTAGCCTCTTTTCTATTATTCTTGTATTGTGTTTTCCAACAGGCACACTTATCATATTTTATAGGGCAATGGACAAACTCCCTCAAACTCAGCTTGTGGGTTATCCATGGACCGACCTGAACCGGCGATGAGCTGGGCCGATGGATCCTATAGAAGACCGGCATCTTGAAGACCAATTTCTTTTATATATTTTTCATTCGCATGGACTATTTATGTTGTAATCATTTTGGGACACTTTTATTTCCTTGTAATTTTCATTTAGGGCTAGCCACCTTAAAAGTGGCAAACTTGTAATTTTGACCACTTTCTAACCCTAAGAGTAGCAAGTATAAATACTTGCTTAGAAGAGGGTTTGAGGAGGCCATATTTTGCAGAATTAAGAGACACTTTCATGTGTGGAATTAGGGTTCATTCCTTAGTTCAAAACTCTTATCAATTTCAACCTGAGAATTGGAATTGTGGCGAGTGCGACGAAGGGGAATTGTGAGTCACATCGATTCCATCTTTGTTGTATATTCATTTCTTCTTTAGTGAGTCATATCTAGGGTAGATTTGAATCTTTCTTGGACATATTTGTGGTTGTTTTTCGTGAGTAATCGTCTTTTAAGATTGATTGTTCATTGAGCACTTGAATTATATATATATTATATCATTTTAGCTTGTGGCGAGAATTTGTGATTGAAAGGGGGAAGTGGATTTCATGGTTTTATTGCTTTCTTTGATTTGATTTCCACATGATTTTAAATCCTTATTGTGGTTACTTGGTGAATGTTACAAATACAGATTATAATTACATCATTTGATCAACATTTTCCATCAAAATCTCTAAGGTGTTCACGTGGATTGTCTCATTAGTGGATCGGTTTGTGATTGACTTGAGACTTGTTTTTCTTGAGTCATTTAATTGTGCTTGGAAGAGGTTTAGAGCACATCACATCCCAACTCAGTGGTCCGCCAGTCTGGTACTATTCAAGACATAGTTTATCAGCCTTCGCTGGAAGCAATCACATTTGAGTATCAGGACCTGAACTTACTAGTAATTAAGAAGTTTGCCAAGCTGGCAGAGGTCAAGGCACTATGGGAGGCCTAAATCAAGAGTCCTAATGTACACCTCGGAGAGCTGGATGGAGAAGTGGGCAAGCACCGAGCCACTAGGGATTTTGTAATTCACCAGCTATATCAGATAGGGGAAAGGGCATACCGGGTCCTAGATATCACCCAACCCATGTCAGACAAGGTAGACCTAGAGCTGGAAATCTATCTGGAGCAAGTCAACGCTCAAATGGAAGTATATTTTGAGGCTGCAGACTATAAAAAGGATATTTGGACAGGCTAATTCAAGGAATCTGATCAAAGAAACAAAGCCTTAGAAACTTAGTTGGAAAAGACCCAAGCTAAAGTCAGGGAATTGGAAGCTGTCATCAACAGAAAATTGGCATCTACGCAGCAGAAGACCAAGAGAATTAGAAAATAAATCTATTATACTTTTTCATTTTTTTAAGTACCGAACTCCAACGTTTCCAATATTATTGAAAATAAAGTTTCAATATTATGTCATCAATAAACTGTTGGCCCCTTTATTTTAGCATCTGTGTGATACATGCATCATATTTTCATGCTTACATCAAACTAAGAAAAGTGTGTGCCAGGTATCAAAGATAGCTTCCAAATAACTAAACCCTCCCAAGAGCCCAATCTGCACTCGTTTAAGAACCAAAATGGCAAACCGTGGTGACAACCGCAACAACACAAGTGTTGACGCTGCTTTAGACCCTAGGATCGTACCCTTGGAACAAACGGTCCAATAGCTAGCTGCACAAGTCCACCTCCTGACTGAAAGCATTGTCCTCCTTCGCACTACCCAGCTGACTCAAGAAGAACACTCAAGGGCCAGAAAGGGGAAAGCAGTGGAGGGTCAGCCTCTAGAATATGAAGAAATCAATTCCCACCTCAACCCGGCCTTTGAGTATGAACCGAAAGCCAACCAAGGTCCAACCTCTGATAACCTGAAGAGGGAAATGGAGGACAGACAAAAAGAGATGGAAAAGAGACTCTTTCAACAACTGGCCGACAAAATGAAAACAATAGAGGGGCCTAACGGTTTTGAACAGGCTAGGATCACCAGCTTACCAACATATGGGGAAGATGGTTCCGAATACCTTGGTCTCCAGATATTCAACGAGGTGTATGTGGTGACCAGCAAGGAAGGTCATCAGTTCAAGGAGGGCTAGCAAGGGACGTTTGGACTAGGGTATGTTCCTACAGTCCAGGAAGAAGCATAAGCCAGAGGTGCCAGAGGCAGGAAGAAAGAGAAGCCAAGCAATACCCAAATGCGCATTCCACCCCTCTAACAATTGTTCAAACAAGCAACTACCATTCAAGAGCCAAGAATAAGCGAAGATGACATCAGCAATGAGAGCCCAACCCCTCGCACATCCAAACAGCATCCAGCTCTCAATAATTAGTTCTATTATCTTATTGATAGCGCTAGGTCAGTTCAAGGATAGGAAACAATTGTTAAACAATTTTTATTGAGACTTCTTTACATAATTCAATAAATTACAATTTATCTTGCTTATATATATATTCTTTCATTTCACTTCACCCAGATCTCCCACCACATTTCATGCAGGTAAAAAATGAAAACACTGATATCATTTCCAACACCGCTGGGTCAGCTATTGGAGGCGATATCCTTGACCACAAAATAATATAAGAAAATTGGAAAAAACATGAACAAAGCGGAATTTCAATCGACGAGCCGGTGGAGATGGTAAATCTAGGAAGCATTAAGAAACCTAAAAACCTCAAGATCGGGACCCGTTTGAGTGCCGAGCAAAAATGTGAGATGACCGAGCTATTGATTGAGTATGCAGATGTGTTCGCCTAGTCATATGGTGACATGCCAAGATTAGACCAATTAATAGTAGTTCACAGGCTTCCCATAAGGGAAGATTTCAAACCTAAAAAACAGAATGGGTAGCGAATATAGTCCCCGTTATAAAAAAGAATGGAAGAGTATGCGTATGTGTATACTTCCGGGACTTAAACCAAGCTACGCCAAAGGATAACTTCCCCCTGCCTCACATCGATGTACTGGTAGACAACACTGCAGGAAACCATCTTTTCTCGTTTATGGATGGTTTCTCAAGATATAATTAGATAAAAATGGCTGAAGAAGATAAAACTAAGATGACTTTCATCACAACATGGGGGACTTTCTATTATAAAGTCATGCCTTTCAATTTGAAAAATGCCAGGCCAACATATCAAAGAGCTATGGTCGCGATACTTCATGACATGATGCATCGAGAAGTCAAAGTATACGTCGACGACATGATAGCTAAGTCTAAAGAAGAAGAGAGCCATACAGATATCCTGAGAAAGTTGTTTAAGAAATTGAGAAAATTTCAGCTCAAGTTAAACCCGGAGAAGTGCACTTTCAGGGTCACAACGGGCAAGTTGTTAGGGTTTGTCATAAGCTAGGAAGGCATTAAAATCGACCCTGATAAAGTAAAGTCTATACTAGAGCTACCTTCTCCACGCACTATCAAAGAGGTAAGAGGTTTGCTGGGAAGGTTGAATTATATAGCTCATTTTATCTCACAGCTCACAGATAAATGCTGTCTACTATTCCGCCTGTTAAAAAAAAATGCTGCAGTAGAATGAGACGACGAATGTGAAGAAGCATTCAGGACGGGGATTGTGGGATAGACCGGAACCCTAAGTGGAGGATGTTCTTTGACGGAGCTGCCAATGTATTCGGTTGTGGGATCGGGGCGGTGTTGATATCCCCAAACGGAATACAATTCCCTTCAGCAACAAAGCTCACTTTTCCATATACTAATAATATCGCGGAATATGAGGCATGCATCATTGGCCTTAAAATGGCTTGCCACATGGAAATCCACAAATTAGAAGTGTACAAAGATTCGTCACTCATCATATTACAAACGAGAGGAGAATATAAGACTAAAAACCCTAAATCGGTACCATGCCATCAACATTTGACAATGCTAATAGAAGAATTCGAGGCAATCACTTTCATATACGTCCTAAGAACTTAGAATCAGTTTGCCAATGCACTCGCCACACTGGCATCTATAATTCAGATAACAGGGGGAGTTAAAGTCCAACCGTTGAAAATAGACATCCAAAATCGGCCCGCCTTCTGTTTAGTAATTGAAAAAGCACAAGATGATAAGCCCTGTGACGAAAGCCATGATGGGAGCCAAGCTAGAAGGTGGAATGTGGATCCTCTTAAAGTGCCACCTAGACCGATCACAAGAACTCGATCGAAATGATTCAAGGAAGCACTTAACGGGTTGATAAAGGATGTCCAAGAAGCTGGAAAGGACTGGAGTAACCATGAGAATGAACTTGCATTTGTACAAGTCATTCAAGGAGATCAAAGCATAGGAGATCAAAGCTGCTGGCTTTAACAAAGCTGGCTTAAACGCTGCAAGCTTTGAGCCGGTGTTGCAATTAGAGCGCGATAGAGAGACTATGCTGGCCTTCTACGCCGCTGGCTGGCCTATATACCCGGCGTACATCCTACGCCGGCTACTACGCCGCTGGCGTACAATGTCTGTTTGTTATTTTTCTGCAACTTTATTATGTTATGTCGTTTTGGGCTTTTTTCCTTACGAGCTGTAAACCCTATTAATAGCTGCTAGGGTTGGAAAACAGCAGATAGAACTTACATACAACATTGGAAAACATAATTTGAGAGAATTCCTCTCTTGGTTCTCCAAAGAACTTCTCTTGAACTTCTCAGATCTCTTCCGTAGCGTTTAAGTTCGACTTATCAATCGGTCTTTCATCCCGATTGTGGTGTCAATAGAACATACCTTGGTTCTTGCCTCACATATAGGCAACGGGTTGCGGTTTCTACTTCGATTACTTGGCATGTTGGGTTGCAATTCCAAACGTATTAGTATAGGGTTTCGTCACACGTGGGCGTGGTTCGTATCACCCTAGTATCAGAGCCTAGGTTTGTTAAACATCAGTTCGGTTTGAGAAAGGTAACATCAAAACCCTAACTCCAATCGTTCATATCAATTGTTCATATCAAGTTTTGTATTACCGTCGCTGGATACTCAAGTCCATAGTGTTAATTATTTCTTGAGTAATGTAGTTCATCCTATTAATCTTGTTACAAAAAAAAAAAAAATTCACGAAAACAAAGGCAATAAAAAAAAAGAAGAAGAAGAAGAAAAAAAAGGGAAAATTCAAGCCCCTAGAGTTGTTCTTGAATTCTACGGAAGAATTTGGTGTAGTTTGGATTAGTTCCGAGAGAATTGAGAAGAGGGATTGGTGAGTTGATATCATCCTTGCTTGTGAGAATACACAAGTGAATGTGGGATATCATTCTTGGAATGAAACACATGAAGGAGTGAATCATGAGGTTTAATCCTATACATATTTGTGTTAGTACTAACCTTTCATTGTAGGAACTGTGTCGAGGCAACATTCTCTTGAAGGTGAGAGGGGGAGGTTTGATGCTAGGTTAGTGATTGAGGCATTGAGGGGTGAGATGAAGAGGACGTTTCAGGAGGGAATGGAATAAATTCATGATACGGTGGAGCAAAAACTAGAGCAATCTAAAAACATCTTTCAAGGGCATAAGAGGGAGAGTTGTTCTAAGAGAGGACAAAGGGGTGGAGATGAGAATTCTGATGATGAGTTTGATGAACCTTCTATCGGGAGTTATAGAGGTTATGGTGGTAGGAATAGAGGAACTAGTGATTGGGAAGATAGAGGAGATAGGAATAGAGAGGATAATCAATTGAGTAGTATAAAGATGGAGATTCCTCCTTTCCAAGGGAAGAATGATCCCGAGGCATACTTAGAATGGGAGAAGAAGGTAGAGATGGTGTTCGGTTGCCACAATTATAGTGGGAGAAAGAAAGTGAAGCTTGCTGCCCTTGAGTTTTCAGATTATGCCATAGTGTAGTGGGATCAACTGATGTTGAATAGAAAAAGGAATGACGAACTACCCATTGAGTCTTGGGAAGAGATGAAGAGGCTGATGAAGAAGCGGTTTGTTCCTACTTATTACTATCGTGAATTGCACAACAAATTGCAAAATCTTAAGTAGGGAAGCCGAAGTGTGGATGAGTATTTCAAGGAGATGGAGGTTACTATGATTAGAGCAAATGTTGAGGAGGATAGAGAGGCTACCATGGCTAGATTTCTTGCTGGATTAAATAGAGAGATTCAAAATGTAGTATAATTGCAGCATTATGTGGAATTGGAAGATATGGTTCACATGGCTATAAAAGTTGAGAACCAACACAGGAGGAAAGGTAGTAGTACTGCACGATTTCAACAGGGTGATGGTTCATCTACTTAGAAGACTAACCATTAGAGGAAGGAAGAAAAGTCTTTACCCACCAAGCTAAAAGGAGAGCAGAAGCAAGGAGGTTCTACTCCTGGTAATCAAGGTAAACCTGATTCTTCTACTCCTAGAAATCGTGACATTAAACGTTTTAAATGCCAAAGCAGAGGCCATATTGCTAGTCAATGTCCGAATAGACGTGTTATGATTCTACGCGATGATGGTGAGTATGAGACTGAGGGGGATAGTGAAGATGAGGAGCCTACCGCAGGGAAGTTAGTGGCAGTAGTGAAGCGAGCTTTGAATGTGCAGGTGAAGGGAGAAGAGGAGGTGCAACGAGAGAATATCTTTCATACTAGGTGTTATCTAGGTGACCATATCTGCAGTTTGATCATTGATGGGGGGAGTTGCACTAATGTAGTGAGTACTTTCATTGTTAAGAGGTTGGGCTCAAGACCATTGAACACCCTAGCCCATATAAATTACAGTGGCTGAATGATAGTGGCGAGATTAAGGTGAGTAAGCAAATCTTAATTACTTTTCGCATCGGTAGGTATGAGGATGAGGTCTTATGCGATGTAGTGCCAATGCAGGCATGTCATGTGTTATTGGGAAGGCCATGGCAGTTTGACAGGAAGGTTGTTCATGATGGCTTTTCTAACAAGTATACACTTGTTCACCATGGCAAAAGCTATAATCTTAAACCCTTAACACCTAAACAGGTGTATGAGGATTTGTTGCAGCTGCAACAATCTTTTGCAAAATATAAGGTGAGTGAAAAACAGAGGGAGAGTGAGAGAGCAAAAGACATAGAAAAAGAAAAGGAACACAAAAGTCAATATCAAAAGGAAAAAGAGAGGAAGGCTGGAAAGAGTGTGAGAGGCCAAGTTGAGGGGGGATCAACTTTGGTGGTGAGTGAAAAGGAGAGTGTAGCCTTGTAAAAGGAGAGTTGTGTGGCAAGAGCGAGTGTAGTGAGGAGAGCGTTAGTGATGAAGCAACCTATGTTGTTGCTGGTTTTTAAAGAAACTTGTTTGAATATTAACGGACTTCTTAACTCTTTGCCTAGTGTGGTTGTGTCTATTGTGCAGGACTTTGAAGATGTCTTCCATGAGGAGAATCTAAAGGGGTTACCACCTATTCGTGGTATTGAGCATCAGATTGACTTTGTACCCGGAGCATCTATTCTAAACAAGCCAGCTTATAGAAGCAATCCGGAGGAGACAAAGGAACTCTAAAGGCAAGTTAATGACTTGATGGAGAAGGGGTACGTGAGAGAAAACATGAGCCCATGTGCAGTGCTTGTGATTTTGGTACCTATGAAGGATGTGTCATGGAGAATGTGTGTTGATTGTCGCGCAATCAACAACATCACGGTAAAGTATCGTCATCCCATTCCTCGCTTAGATGTCATGTTAGATGAGTTACATGGGTCTAATGTCTTTTGCAAAACTGACTTGAAAAGCAGATATCACCAAATTAGAATGAAAGAAGGTGATGAATGGAAAACCGCATTTAAGACAAAATATGGATTATATGAGTGGTTAGTAATACCTTTCGGTTTAACTAATGTACCTAGTACTTTCATGAGACTTGTGAACCATGTTTTGAGGACTTTTATGGGAAAATTTGTGGTTGTCTATTTTGATGATATCCTCATTTATAGCAAAAGTTTGGAAGACCATATATCTCACTTGAGGGATGTTTTGGAAGTGCCTCGAAAGGAGCAATTATATGCTAACCTCAAAAAGTGCACTTTTTGCACAGACAAACTTGTGTTTCTTGGTTTTATTATTAGTGCACAAGGAATACAGATTGATGAAGAGAAGATTCATGCGATCCAAGAATGGCCTAGTCCAACTAATGTGAGTAATGTTTGGAGTTTCCATGGATTAGCGAGCTTTTATAAGAGGTTTTTGAAGGATTTCAACATCATTGTAGCACCACTTACTGAAGTAATCAAGAAGAATGTGGGGTTCAGATGGGGAGGGCAACAAGAGAAGGCCTTTCAGACGCTTAAAAATAAGTTGACTCATGCGCCACTACTTGCTTTACTCGATTTCTCTAAAACTTTTGAAATTGAGTGTGATGCTTCAGGAATAGGTATTAGAGCAGTTCTCATGCAGGAGAGGAGACCAATTGCATTCTTTAGTGAGAAGCTAAGTGGGGCAACCTTGAACTACCCTACTTATGACAAGGAGTTATATGCATTGGTTCGAGCTTTAAAGAGTTGGCAACACTACCTTTGGCCAAAAGAGTTCGTGATCCACACTGATCATGAATCTTTGAAGTACTTGAAGGGACAACATAAGTTGAACAAAAGGCATGCTCGTTGGGTGGTGTTTATCGAAACATTTCCCTATGTCATCCACTATAAGCAAGGTAATGAAAATGTTGTTGTTGATGCACTTTCTAGAAGGTATGTTCTTATCTCTACTCTTAGTTCTAGACTACTTGGTTTTGAGCATATTAAAGAATTGTTTGCTGCTGACCCAGATTTTTGTGAGGAGTATGTTCACTGTGAGAAGAGTGGTCATGGTAAGTTTTATAAGCATGAGGGATTCTTGTTTAGGGAGAATAAACTTTGCATTCCCAATTGTTCTTTAAGAGAGTTATTAGTGAGGGAGTCTTATAGGGGTGGATTAATGGGGCACTTTGGAATAGCTAAAACCTTAGGGGTTTTGCAGGAACACTTCTATTAGCTTCACATGAAACGAGATGTTGAGCGGATTTGTGAGTGATGTGTCACTTGTAAGCAAGCAAAATCTAGGGTCCAACCTCATGGATTTTATACTCCACTTCCAATTCCTCATGAGCCTTGGGTAGATATTTCCATGGATTTTGTGTTAGGATTACCCAGGTCTAGGTATGGACGAGACTCTATTTTTGAAGTCATGGATAGATTTTCTAAGATGACACATTTCATTCCTTGCCACAAAACAGATGATGCTTGCCATATTGCTAGTTTGTTCTTTAGGGAAGTTGTGAGATTGCATGGTATGCCTAGAACAATCGTGTCGGATCAGGATGCTAAGTTCTTGAGCTACTTCTGGAAGATCCTGTGGGCTAAGTTAGGAACTAAGTTATTGTTCTCTACTACTTGTCATCCATAGACTGATGGTCAAACTGAGGTAGTAAATTGAACTTTATCTACTTTGTTGAGGGCTGTTAATAAAAAGAACATTAAAAGTTGGGAGGATTGTTTACCTCATGTTGAATTTTCTTATAATCGCACAATGCATTCTGCTACTAAGTTTACTCCTTTTGAAATTGTGTATGGTTTTAATCCACTAACTCCTTGGGATATATCACCTCTTCCTATTTCTGAGTATGTTAAACTAGATGGTAAGAAGAAAGCAGAATTTGTTAAACAAATCCATGAGAAGGCAAGGCTTAACATTGAGCAAAGGATAGAATAGTATGTGAAACAAGACAACAAAGGTCGTCGACAAGTTGTCTTTAAACCTGGAGATTGGGTTTGGGTTCACATGCGCAAAGAGCAGTTTCCTGTACAGTGTTGATTTAAATTACTTCCTAAAGGCGATGGACCATTTCAAATTCTTGAGCGCATAAATGATAATGCCTACAAGTTAGATTTTCCAGGTGAGTATCAAGTAAGTGCTACTTTTAACGTTACTGATCTGAGTCCTTTTGATGTAGGCAACGATTTCAGGACAAATCCTTTTCAAGAGGAGGGGAGTGATGAAAGCCATGATGGGGGGCCAAGCTAGAAGGTAGAATGTGGATCCTCTTGAAGTGCCACCTCGACCGATCATAAGAACTCGAGCGAAACAATTCAAGGAAGCACTTAACAAGTTGATAAAGGATGTCCAAGAAGCTGGAAAGGATTGGAGCAACCATGAGAATGAACTTGCATTTGTACAAGTCATTCAAGGAGATCAAAGCTGCCGGCTTTGAAAACGCTAGCTTAAACGCTACCGGCTTTAAACCGGCGTTGCAATTAGAGCACGATAGAGGGACTACGCCGGCCTTCTACGCCGTCGGCCTATATACCTAGCGTACATCCTACGCCGGCTACTACGCCGCCGGCGTACAATGTCTGTTTGTTATTTTTCTGCAACTTTATTATGTTATTTCGTTTTGGGCTTTCTTCCTTACGAGCTGTAAACCCTATTAATAGTTGCTAGGGTTGGAAAATAGCAGATAGAACTTACATACAACATTGAAAAACATAATTTGAGAGAATTCCTCTCTTGGTTCTCCAAAAAACTTCTCTTGAACTTATCAAATCTCTTCTGTGGCGTTCAACCTCGACTTATCAATCGGTCTTTCATCCTGATTGTGGCATCAACAGAACATACCAAGGTTTTTGCCTCACATATAGGCAACGGGTCGTGGTTTCCAGTTTGATTACTTGGCATCTTGGGTTGCAATTCCAAACGTATTGGTATAGGGTTTCGTCACACGTGGGCGTGGTTCGTATCACCCTGGTATCACGACATCAAAACTTTTCTCCAAGAAAGCAAATACCTTGAAATGGCTAGTAAGAATGACCAAAGAACACTCAGAAGGTTAGCAAGTCATTTCTTATTAAGTGGGTCTGTGCTTTACAAAAGATCGCTCGATACCACGTTGCTAAGATGTGTGGATAGAAATGAAGCATGTGAACTAATGAAAGAAGTAGATGAAGGGGTATGTAGACCTCATTTGAACGGTTACATGTTAGCTCACAAACTCATGAGGTTGGGTTACTATTAGTTAACCATGGAATCAGATTGCAGCAATATGTCAAGCACTGTCATTTATGTCAAGTATACGCAAACCAATAAATGCTCTACCTAATGAGTTGCACTCGTTGTCAGCACCATGGCCTTTCTCCATGTGGGGAATCGACATAATCGGCCCAATCACTTCAACAGCATCTAATGGCCATAGTTTTATATTGGTAGCCATTGATTACTTCACCAAGTAGGTAGAAGCTTCATCATATGCCAATGTCACTAAAGGGGTAATAGTCCGTTTCTTGAAGAGGGACATAATAGCTCGATATGGAGTTCCTGAGTCAATCATCACTGACAACGGTACAAATCTTAACAACAAATTGATGACAGGTTTATGTTAACAATTTCACATAAACCATAGAAATTCAACTCCTTACCGACCTCAAATGAACAGGGCAGTAGAAGCAGCCAACAAGAATATCAAAAAGATCATCGAAAAAACGACAACCACTTACAAAGATTGGCACGAGATGTTGCCATTTGCCATCATGGCTTACAGGATCTCAATTAGAACATCTACTGGAGTTACCCTGTATTCTTTGGTATATGGTACTAAGGCAATGCTACCAGTAGAGGTCGAAATACCATCATTCAGAGTTCTATCAGAAACGCTGTTAAATGAATCCGACTGGGTGAAGAAGAGGCTTGATCAACTAAATCTGATTGATGAAAAAAGACTCACTGCATTATGTCATGGCCAGTGTTACCAACAAAGGATGACCCGAGCATTTAATAAGAAAATGAAGCCTTGATGCTTCAAAGAAGGGGATCTGGTGCTAAAGAAAGTTCTCCTGAATGCCCAAGATTCCAAGGGGAAATTTACCCTAAACTATGAGGGTCCATATGTGGTGAAGAAGGTATTGTCAAGAGGTGCTCTGATATTAACTCAAATGAATGGTCCGGAGTTGAGAGACCCCATTAATGCAGATGTTGTTAAGATGTACTATCCTTAGGCAAGGGAATTGAAATTTTGCCAATGTTTATGAAAGCTAATATTTAATACAAATTTCGTTGAGTTCAGTTTTCATTTTTTACAAGCAAAGTTAATGTCTTTGAATGGTCGATAATTCCAACCAATTCTAATTAAAATAAACATTCCTAAACACATTACCCATCATTTCACCAATGAATGATAGACATCGAAATGATAATGAATCTCAATAAATTTTGTGATATAATTTTACCTACTTTTGAGCATTAAAATCTGGTGCATTAGTAGGGTAATACTACCATCAAAAGAGCCATGCGCATAAGAAAGGAAGCACATCAAGACCTTCAGCCCTGTTTTAAAGCAAGAATAAGCAAAGGAGAAGCAAACCAGCACGAAGGTTCGGTTGTTTGGTTACTATCCACGATAAATTGGTAAGCATATTAGAATAAATAACTATCATCCATATCCTTTATCAAGTCATTTAGTAGAAGCATTTTCAAAAGCATAACGTTAGTCAGCCCATAATGGGGCACTTTCCTAAATACTTCTCTTAAGGGTCAGCCCATAAGGGCACCTTTTTGAGATGTTTCTCCCTACTGAAGGTTAGTCAACCCACAATGGGGTACTTTCCTAAATATCTCTTCTCAAGGTCAACCTGTAGGGGTACCTTTTGAAACATTTCTTCCCCAGGGGCGCGAGTATAAGAAGACGCTTCCCACCATAGGTTAGTCAGCCCACAATGAGGCGCTTTCCTAAACATCCCTTCAAAATGTCAGCCCATAGGGGCACCTTCTAAGGCATGTCCTCTCACTATAGGTTAGTTAGCCCGAGAAGGGGCACTTTCCTAAACACCCTTTCTTGAAGTTAGCTTACAGGAGCACTTTTTGAATCTATCGATTAGTTAGCTCAGAGGAGCACTTTCAAATCTATCGATTAGTTAGCTCATAGGAGCACTTTTCAAATCTATGGATTAGTTAGCTTAAAGGAGCACTTTTCGAATCTATCGATTAGTTAGCTCATAGGAGCACTTTCCGAATCTATCAATTAGTCAACTCATGGGAGAACTTTTTCAAATTTTTCAATAAACGATTAGTCATCTCATAAGAGTGCTCTCCGAAGGTGTCTTTCCTAAACAGTCGCTAGTCTAGCCAGATGCTTCTGTTGACAGGTAGCTAGCTCATAAGAGCGCTTCTTAAGACAATCTTCTATTTAAGGTTGCTAGTCTGATAAGACGCTTCCTATCATCAACTATTACATACTCCTAAACAATCCTCGAGATATTTCCTATCGCCAATTAGTCAGCCCATAGAGCACTTTTCGGAAGATACATTACTCTAGATTGTTAGATTGTTTAAGACCATTTCCTAAGCAATACTAACCATCACAAAGTACTCGTGGGATTATTAGCTCAGGGAGGATTTTCCTACTAGAGACTAAATTCCAAATAACCAGCCAAACCAAGGTGTTATCTATTCAGTCAAGAGGCCAAAAATGGCGTCTTTCTTGTCTTTATAGTTAAGTTTTTCAAACTTTACTACAAAAAGGGGCAGCTACAAACACCCCATTTTTGCCCTAATAATCAATTTTCCATTTTTTTTCTAATTTAGCAAAAATAGGAAAAATATTCAAAAAATAAAATAAATAGGAAAAATACATCAACTTTGGAAAATAATTACAGAAATAGTAATAAAAGGGATTAAATAATTTTTATAAATTTCTGAAATTTCAAAAAATAAAAAAATAATAAAAAATCGCATTGCATATATGCAAATTGCAAAAATAAAAAAATCGAGTAAGTAGGCTAGCCCAGCTGGTCCAGACCATGGTCTAAGGTGCAGGGAAAGGGATTTGGTCACGTGTTCGAAATGCGGGGGAGGCAGATTCCGCGTTTTGCAATTTTTTCGCTTAGGACACGTGTCAACAGCTGATTGGCTAGAGCGGATGCACGCGCCGGGCGTGTGATCATCTTCAACCTTCATTCGAGATCGTCGCCGGCGAGGAAAAATCGAATTTCAGCCGTTTTGGTTCGATTTTTTTCCTCAAATCCAGCAGATCTTCAATAGAAATAGGATAAACATAATCCAATTAGAATCAAATCGCAATAAATTGATGGATTTACATAAATCGGAAGAAGGTTTTAACTGCAAATCTGATTTTGCTTTAATTGGAGGAAATCCGAGCTTATCCAGCTCGATTCCTTGCGGCTATAAACAGAGAATGAAAGTAGCAAGCATGAGCATGGATCAAAAAGTGAGGAAAAGAGAGAGAATCGAAACCTCGCCGAAGTTTCCAAGCCGTAACCACTGATCAAGCACTGAGTTGCCACCAGGAGGCGTTTTTGGAGAAATCCACCGCCATAGTTGATTCTCCACCCTCGAAAACCTAGGAAATGACACCTCGATCGCTTCGAAAGGCCACCGAAACGTCATCAACGAGCACTCCCAACCACCGTGACCGATCAACTCGACCTGACCCAACCTGCGCACCGACCCAGATCCAGGTAAGTCAGATTTTCTGATTTATTTATTTAGTTACTTTATTTTTTTTATTTCTTTATTTATTTACTTGTTATTTATAATTCAAAAAAATATATTAGAATTAAGATTAGTTTTTTTTAGGAATTATTTTAGGATGAATAATAATATAAATAAATAATAATTATAATAATAAATAATAAAATATAAAGAAAATGATAAAAATATATATTAGAAAAAAATAATAAAATTTAGATTTTATTTTAGAATAGATAAATAATATATGAGAAAATTTTTCAATAAAAATTATAAAAAATTAAGAAAAATTAAGAAAAATCAATAAAATTAATAAAAATTAATAAAAAATTATAATATTAGAAATGGGTTGGAAAATAGAGAAACGAAATTTTTTTCACTTAGAAAAATCATTTTCTTAAATAAATCCAAAATTGGTTTTTTCCTAAAAAAATTATTATTATTTTTCAAAACATCAAATGATCAAGTTTAGGCTTAGATTCTTTCTAGAAAGAATACTAAAATGGTAAAAATGTAAACCAAAGCAATTTCATAATTAAAATTTACAAACACATTAAAGTTTTTCAAGAAAAGCGAACTACGGCACGTTTGATCCTGAATAGCAAGTACGTAGGCACCCATTTGGGGTAACTCTAAAAAGAATAAAAAATCATTTTCTTAGAATAACATACTCAAAAACACAATAAAAAGAAAAAAAATAAAATAAAAGACATTTGGAGAAGGTTTAGATTTTAGGAGAATAGGGTGGTAACCTTAGGGTTTTAATAGGTTAGCCTCCGAACCTAGAAACTCTGGTTTTCCCTTTCCTCTTTTCATAAAAAATGAAAAGAGGAAATTTCGCTGACTAGTGGTCCAAATTAGGATTAATCTGCTAATTAGTCCTAATTCAATCTTTCCCAACCATAGTTGGGTGGCAACTCCAAAACAAAATGAAATTCCTAACTCAAGTCGAGGGTCTATATTAGATGAGCATAGGGTCTAGTATAGATCGGATTAGGAATGGGAAATCAAAAGTTAGACTCGACATGTAGAAGTGACTTCTACTACTAAATCTTGGGATAGAATGCACTTTACATTAATTGAGAAGAAAGAACAGAAGAAGTGCAACCAATTGAGATAGTAGACAACAACAACAACAATCAAATTTAGGGTGCTACCAAAGCACTTTAGGACTACATAGTACCTATTGTTGCAAGTTTTGCAAATAGGGTACCTCCTATTCAAGACAATTATTTTGAACTAAAGCTGACACTTATTCAAATGGTTTAGACTAATCAGTTTGGAGGATATCTAAATGAGAGTCTTGATGAGCATAATGCAACATTTCTCTAATATTGCAACACAATGAAGATGAATAATGTTACACCTGATGTTATCAAATTATGGGTTTTTCCTTTCTCTCTAAAGGGTAAAGCCAGAGCTTAGCTTAATTCATTACTACAGGAGTCTATCACCACGTAGGCTGATCTCTCATCTAAGTTTCTAAAGAGATTTTTCCCAACATCTAGGATTGCGAAGTTAAGGAATGATATCACCAACTTCACTAAGTTTAATAGTAAATCATTATATGAGGCATAGGGGAGATTCAAGGAGTGCATCAGGAAATGACCACATCATGGATTGCTAGACAATCTCCTAGTTGAGATTTTCTTTCTCAACTTAGATGAGACATTGAGATCTTTAGTAAATGTTGTATCTAGAGGTGCATTAATGGGTAAGAGCTATGATGAAGCTAGTGCTTTAATAGAAGAAATGGTATCCAATGCACACAATTGGCAGAATGAGAGAGGTGAATGAAGAGTGGCATTAGTTAGTGATGTGGACTCAATGTCTGCTTAGATTGTAGCTCTTATAGCTCAGGTAAGTAAACTCATCTTAGCACAATATGTTAATGCTAATCAAGTTGCTTTTTATGAGATATGTTTAGGACCACATTTTACTCTTGAGTGTTTAGCTAGAAACCCTTCAGATTTATCTAATGGAGAGCAAGTGAATTATGTCAACAATTTTCAATGGGGTAATTAGGGACCTTATTCGAATACTTACAATCCAGGGTAACATAATCATCTAAACTTGTCATAGAAGAATGATACTAATGTACTTAAATTACCTCCTAGATTCCAAAAGCAAGGACCTACTCAAAATGCTCCACCTCAGTAAAATTAACCTAGAATGGAAGAACTCATGGTGAACTACATGTAAAAGATTGACACAATTCTACAGAATTAACAAGCCACCATTTGAAATTTGGAGAATCAAATTCGTCAGATTTCTCAACAGCCAAGTAATAGAACATTAGGGTCTTTGCCTAGAAACACTAAAGAGAATCCTAAGGGTGTTAATGCCATAATGCTAAGAAGTGGTAAGGAATTGGAAGTTGTTGACAAGGAAGTTCACATTAAATAGGGGAGTTTAGAGAAAGAAATAAGGAATCAGAGGATGGAGGAACTAAAGAAGAAGTCACCAGTAGTGAAACCAAATGTTCCTCTTGTTTCTTTTCTAGGAAAACTGAAGCAACAATAGCTAGAGGCTCAATTCAATAAGTTCCTGGAGGTTTTCAAGAAGCTGCAAATTGACATTCCATTTGTAGAAGCACTTCAGTAATTGCCTTCATATGCCAGATTCATGAAGGATTTGCTTACCACAAAGTGAAAGATTGATGGGAATGAGTCGTGATGCTTACAAGAGAGTGTTCTATGATCCTACAAAAGGACTTATGTAACCTACCTATGAAATAAAGAGATTAGGGGAGTTTCACTGTTCATTACACTATAGGAAAATTTCACTTTAATAAAGTTCTTATTGATTTTGGTGCAAGTATTAATTTAATGCCTTTGTCTACTTTCAGGAAACTTGGAATTGGAGAGTGTAGGGAAACTCATGTTACCTTACAACTTGCTAACAAAAGAATCAAATACCTTAGAGGCATTGTCGAGAATGCTTATGTGAAGGTAGATAAATTCATATTTACAGTTGATTTTATAGTCTTAGAAATGGGGAAGGATAGTGAAGTGCCCATGATTCTAGGTAGACTATTCCTTGTAATAAGTAAAGCATTAAAAGATGTGGAATAAGGTAAGCTTACTATGAGAGTTATGGATGATGAAATAACTTTAATTGTTTATGAGGCCATAAGGAAATTTGATGATTGTAAATCTTGTTATACGATTGATATTATTGATGAGCTTGCCTATGAGTCTATTGAGGAGATAACAGGTGTAGACACTGTGGAATCGATTCTTGGAGATTTGGATGATTAGAGTGATGATGATGAGCTTGAGGAAGAATGTGTAGAATAAGTGTTTGAAGTCAAGGCTCGTTACTATACAAAGCTAGGCACTAATGAGACAAAATTGATGCCATCTTTAGCATAACCTCTAGTGCCAGAACTTAAACCCTTGCCAAGCTATTTAAAATATGTTCATCTTAGAATATATAATACTTTGCCAATAATCATCTCTTCTTCTTTAACAGATGATCAGGAGTAATAGCTCCTAGGCGTGCTGAGAGAGCATAAGGAGGCGATAGGGTGGACTATTACAGATATCAAAGGATTACCCTAGTCATAACAGCCCACCATATATTATATTGAAGTCTATGATTAGCCGGATTTCAGCACACACAAACTTTAACAAGGTATATAAGGCGTCGTTACTCTAGAAACCACCATAAAGATAACAGTTCTACTAATATTAAAGTTAACGTCTATTAATGTAAAACATAAAGTTCTACATATATAATAGATAGAGAAATAAGTTTATATGGTTAATATTACATTCATCTAAAATTCTATTCAAAATTAAAAATATCTATTCTAATTGTCTTCTTCCTCACTCGCCCAGCTATCATCATCTTTGAAAACTCTCACCGCTGTTTAGATTCTACTAGAGTAAAACCAGAACGATGCCTATAAAAAGGGTAAACTATAGAGTGGTAAGCTTAGTGAAATCTCAGCTTATAACCATCTTTCATGCAAAATAAGCAACTTAACATTTTTAATGCATGAATGCATGAACAATCATAAGCCAATCATCACATGTAGTTACCCGAAAACTACATGTGGTTTAAGGATATTTCTTACCAATATACCTATCTTTTGAACTTAGGTTGAGGATCATTTTAAAATTTCATTAGAATTCGGGTTACCAATTTTGTTACACTTGCATGCATCCTTGGCTACACAAATCAAAGCCATGCTCTATATATCAATAGTTATGTTAGAAGAATTGTCTTCTAAGTAAGGACCCAAGATAAACTAAATGAACATAATGTTTTCATTGCCCGCACACCTCCATATGCATGCGCCCAAAATAGAATAATGAACATGGATTCAGACCAATACATAACGATCCTCTAGTCATTTTTGTATTATTATAATAGTATACTCCCACGGGGCATCCTTTCATTATCTGTGTAACTATGATGGAATATATGAAAATATGCAAGAAGATGATATGCATGATCCATTTTAAAATAAGTATTTTGATATGCTTAATGTAAGTTAAGAGGTGACCAAACAATTTGCAAACACTCCATCAACTACAAAAATAACCATGAGTACAAAAAACTTCACTTTCTTTTCCTTTAGGCCTTATCAATCAAACAATCAACCAAATCAAACACACACATGGGTTCATTAGTACTCAACTTTAGGTGCTACTAAAATTACAAGCACAAATCAAGTGGCAATCATTGTTAGTACTCACCTTGCCATTCTTTTTCAAAGATCGTAGTAATCCTCGGGTGAAACTTGGCAATCTTCTAAAAACATATAAACATTGAAATATTTATACATAAAAGAAGAAACTAACTTTAATACAAACTAATCTAGTATCTCGCAGCTAACTCCATATTTTATTAAAGTCTTTTAATGTTAAATCCTTTGTTTAGGGAATTAGTCCATTATTAAAGTCTATGCTTAGGTCCTCATTTAGGTAAAGTCCTGTCCTTGCCATAATAAGGCAAATATGTGTCCAAAGCATATGTCGAGAGAAAGTCCATGAATATATGTCTATAAAATGTCCAAAAATATGTCAAGAATGTGTCCACGGATGTCTAATAGATCCTAGATGGTCATAGGTCCCCATGGTTTAAAGATAAGGTCTTAATATTTTTTCTTTGAACTTTTATGTTATTAGGAGTTTAAAATATGTCTAATTATTAGAGAAATGTTCCAAATGAAAAATAAATAAGATATTCTTACAAAGATGAAGTTTGTTTGATGTAGAATTGTGATTGGAATCTACAACTATTTCATATAATTAATATTAGTGTAAGTATGATGAATATGATATGGAAAATGAATTGGGTAAATTGGGATTACCTTACTTTGATGAAAATTCCTAAAGTAAAGCACCTAAAAAATAGAAAATAAGTTAGGTTAGTAACTCCCTTAAGGGGGTCTAAAGATAGCTCAACCTTCTTGGAAGTTACTTACCTTAGATTTTGAAATTAGTGGTCCAAAACTATGATTGTCTTTGGAGATGCAAGTGGAGTCATTTTTGGTTGAAATTTTCTAATCTTGTTGGGAAATATGAGGTGTATCTGGTGGAAAATTTTTAGAGGAAATGGGTAGCAAATGGCATGTGAAAGGTGGTGTTGTTTGGTAGGGGGGTAAATTTGCTTTTCACTACCCTTTTTATACTAGTTAAGTTTTGTTGTTTTGTAATTTAATTTAGGTTCTGATTTCGATCACCTAAAGGAACAAGATTAGGCAGGTTTTAGGGTCATAATTGGCTTAAGGTCTCATAGGATAAGCTAAGGTAGTGATTGCATAAGATAAGATAAGGTTGAGGTGGCAAAATCGTGTGGAGTTGATGAAATCAGAAGGGGGTGGATGATTTTGGTACCTTCTAGGTGGTTTCTTGAGCTGATTTTTTGTTTATTTTTATTAATCTCCTTAGCTTAGTCATGAAAATTTTTGGGCTAATTTTGATTTGGTTAGGATTAGGTAAGATGGTCTCAAACATGGGATGAAACAAGGTTAAGTAACAAGGTGTTTTCAGGAGATGTGATTTTTGTGTGATTTTCCTTTTCTTTAGAAGGCTTTAAAAATAAACAATTTCCATCATATCTCTAGGTTATTTACCCATTTTAATCAAGTTAATTTAGGATATTTTAGATTGAATTAAATTAAGATAGCAAAAGGGTGAATTGAATGGTGTCAAGCTAGATGGGTTTTCAATGTTCACGTGAAAAAGGGCTTTTTATTATTTTCTTCTTTTTTTTTTTTTTTTGAGTGCTCATCTCTTCAAAAATTTTCAAGTCCTTTTACTAGGTAATCAAGGTATAATAAGGTAAAATTTGGATAAGATTCATTAACTATAAGATAAGATAGATTAAGATAAGTAAACCTTAGCATAAACTAGAAAAATCATGTGTCTAGTGTATTTTATTGGGATCTGATTTTGATATGTCCACTTTTAAATTATTTTGTGTCTTTTTCTTAGTTAGACAAGATAAAATGGGGTAGGACTAAAATAAGATTAGGTGTAATAAATGGGGATCTTGATAAGATAAGATAAGGTAAGAGGGGAAGTTTGACTTCTCCTTTATTGCATCGTGGGGAAGGGGTGTGGTTGATGGAGTTTTGTCTAGATTTTTTTTATATTTTGTGTATTATTGAGTAATTGAAGGGTAATATTGAATTAAGAAAATTTTGGTTGAATTAGATTAAGAGTTAGGGGTGGTTTCGAGCTTAACCACTTAGAAGGCTTTTAGGGCAAGGTTTAAGGGACTTTTGAGTTTGATTTGGTTTTATAATTAGGTTTGTCATTAATTTGTATTTATTTTGGTTGATTTATGTTCTAGGCTATTAATCCTCATAATTGGGATTAGATAGGATAGATTTAGAAAGGATTAGACTTAAGTCAATATGAGTGATCTAATTATTTGTTGGAAGTTGACTTTTGTTGACCTTTGCTTTAATTGAGTTGACTTAGGTCAACTTATGATATATCGGGTTATCTCTAATTTCTAGCCTAATCTTAGGTTCATTTAGAGCTAGAGCTTAAACCTATTTTCTTATCGTAACCTATTCGATAAGGTTTCTATTGAATGGAATTTTTAGGGAATTAGAAGTAGTAAAGAAGGAAGTGCTTAAACTTCTAGATATAGGTATTATCTACCCTATCTCTAATAGTAAATGGGTTAGTCCTATTCAAGTAGTTCCTAAAAAGGGTGGTTTGACTGTAGTTAAGAATGAAGCTAATGAATTAATCCCTACTTGCATTGTGACTAGGTGGTAAGTTTATATAGATTATAGAAAATTAAATGATGCTACCTGTAAAGATCATTTCCCCTTCCCATTCATTGATTAGATGCTAGAAAAACTTATAGGGCATGATTATTATTGTTTTCTAGATGGTTATTCTAGTTATAATCAAATTCATATAGCACCCAAAGACTAAGAGAAAACCACTTTTACTTGTCTTTTATGGAACTTTTGCCTTTAAGAGAATTCCCTTTAGTCTCTGTAATACACCTACTTTTCAAAGGTATTTGATATCCAATAGGGAAATAAAGTGTATTTTAGAGAAAACTGTCAATGCACTTAGGAAAAATTGGTCTTTAAAACTTGATGATACATTGTGGGCTTATAGAACCACATTCAATACCCCTACAAGAATGTCTCCATACAAGATTATTTATGGTAAATCATGTCACTTACTTGTAGAGCTTGAGCACAAGGCATATTGGACCATAAAGCACCTTTACTTTGATTTCTAAGCTCAAAGTGAAAAGTGGTTGCTCTAGCTGAATCAAATGGCTGAGATGAGAGAGGAAGGATATGAGAATGCTAGGATATACAAGGAGTAGGTTGAGCGATGGCATGACAATAACATATTAAAGCGGGAGTTTTTGCTTGGGAAAAAATTTCTATTATACAACTCTCGATTGAAGCTATTTCCAGGTAAGTTGAGATCCTAATGGTTTGGACCATTTGTTATTACTAATGTTTTTCCTTATGGTGTAGTTGAGTTGAAAGCAGAAGACAACCATACTTTTAAAGTAAACGGTTATCTTCTCAAGAATTACTACGAAGGAGAAAACATTGATATTGCTGCCACTATCGTTGATCTAGCAAATCTGCTCTAAAATACCAGGTAAGTACCAGTTTTCTTTTTCCCTTAATTTCATTAACTTTTAGTCCCTCTTAATTGTACTGAATTAGAAACAGTGAGGACACTATTCATTTTAAGTGTAAAGAAGGGATTATAGAAAAGTTGAGTATGAATTATTGATGTTTAAATTGTGGACATTTGTCTATATTGGTGACATCTTAACCCTTATTATCCCTGCTTTGAACTCATATTTGTCCTTAAGAGTCATTTGGCAACTTTTAGGCCAAATTTTTTTTCAAGCAATCTGGAGATTGTACAAATTTTTTTTTAAAAAAGAGAGAGAGTTAATTTAACTTGATTTGGTGTCTTACTCACCTACTTTTGTGATTAGATTACTTGGTTGAAATTCTTTAAGCAAAAAATTTACCTTATGTTTAGCTTTTATTCTTTAAATTTGAGAGCAAGTTGAGTCCTTAATTAGAAAAGCAAGTAGGTCAACTTCTTAGTAAATTTAGCTTGTATATCCTCTCCTAAGTTTCATTGAAAATATTTTTAACATCTGGTGAAAGAGGTAGAAGAAACTTTTTACTTAGTGATCCTTTATGAAAAGAGTCTTTATTCACATTAGTATTCGAAAAAAAAAAGAGCAAAAAGCAAGCATAGCCTTTACTCTAATGACTCAAGCAACTGAGTTAAGAGTATCCAATCTTAAATGTTAGTGTGAGGAAGAGTCCATAAGGGTCCCTTTAAAAGCTAGTCACTTGGGTGATGAGCTTGGATGTGCCAACTCATTGAATTCACCATAACATTAAGGGCAGAAAGGCAAAAGTTCAATACTTGAACTTGGAAAAAAAAAAAAAGAGAGAAAAGAAAAGCAAAAAAAAATTTGAATACAAAAAAGTGAAATAAGACTTGTAATAAAAGGGAGAAATTCTAGGGAAAGAGTGGATACTATATGATTTCACTGATGTGACCATTTGTAGAGAAGTGATTTAGGGGGATTATATGTTTGTTAATAACTGTAGAAGTTTAAATGAGTGTTTTTCCTTATAAGGCTGAGTATTTACTTTTGAATTAGAATTTTTATGTTAAACACTAAGATTAAAGTTTGTTTTGTTTAGATTAGCTGCAAAATTTCAACCTACTTTAGTTACATATCCCGGTATCATTAGAGCTATAGACACTAGAACTTCAAGTCATATATTATATATATATATATATATATATATATAACTTTTCTTGAATGGTTGGAAATAAAAAACTTTGTACTCTTAATGACAAATTGTTTCATTGTTTTATGGTTTTTGCTTAAGGACAAGCAAAAGTTCAAATGTGGGGAAGTTGATAAGGGCAAATTTTACTCATATTTTATTGAGCAAATGATGATAAATGATTATTGATATTAGGGAAATTCAAAGGAAATGGTACTTAATTATTTTTATTTTGATATTTTAGGTGTTTACGAGCTAAGAATGAACATATAAGCAATTTTAAAGGAATCCTACATATTTGAAGAAAATTAGAATAAACAAAAGGTTGGCCATTTAAAGAACAAAAGAAAGGCTAATGGATATCAATTAAAGGTTGTCGGCCATTATGGTTGGCTTACATGAAGAACATTGCCAGTTTACAAAGTTCAAACACCGGCAGCTTAAAGGAGAAAGCTGACATCTCTCAAATTCATGGCCGCCGTCCTTATAGTTTGCGTACACATAAACACTACTAGCTTATTAGATTAAAAGTGGTTAGCTTTCACAGAAAGACCATTAGCCTTATTGATGTGCCTAAAAGGGGATTAAGCACAATCAAAATAACCCAAATATAAACCTCAAAAGATAAGATCAAATTTGGTTCAAAGGTGAGACAATTTGCATGAACCATAATTGATGGAAGACAAACCAAATGATAAAATCAAGGAGATGAAATCCACAAAGATGATAATTCTCAATTGAATCAATTAACCTACTTAAGTTCTACGAGAATTCCAATTAATAAAACACAAATTAAAGCCGTGACCCTCCTCACAACAAAGAAAATTCTACACCACAAGTGTAATGACAATTTGATGGTAGTAATAAGTGCTAAAAACCAATCAATTAAGTAATAATAATTTGAATACAAATGTAATCAAATTTGACCAAGAAGACTTCAATCCAACCCTAGATATGACTCACTAGAGATGAAAAGAAACACAACAATAAGAAATTGATATAACTCACAATTTCCCGTTGTTACACTCGCCACAATTCTAATTCTTGAGATTGAAATTGATAACAGAAATTGAACTAAGGAAGAACCTTAATTCTCTCACATAAAGTGCATGTCTAAGTTTGAAAAATGGCCTCCCAAAACCCTACTTTAAGCAAGTATTTATACTTGGCACCCTTTAGGGTTAGAAAATACATAAAATTATAACTATGCCACTTTTAGAGTAGCCGGTCTTAAATGAAAATTACATTCAAAATGAAAGTTTGCCAAAAGAAAATACAACATAAAATAGTCTATAGAACAATTACAAAGTACAAAATATTATAAATCTTCATGAGCCAATGCTTTAAAATGGAAATAATCGCAGCGGGCATTTGAATGCAAATCTGATGATGTCCCGTGGCCATCAACTAGTGTAGGACATGTTAGCATCCCATGGAGAAATATTATTGTACCTATAAGATTATTTCTCAAATACTTATTAGATAAAAAGAAATGAAGTAAAATATGAGTGATTTGGATCATCTTCCAAATCTAGTTCTGAAAGCATATATGGTGTCCGAAAATTTCCCATCACTTGTTGTTGGCTTACATGGAAAATAAACAGCTTAAATAGTTTGAAAGCCTTCATTTCATTGCTTGATGCAAACACTTCCCAAGTCATTATGTAGGGATCTTTTGGTTAGTTTTTGAACCTTGAGAGAGTGGAGAGAGAGAACTTGGTCTTGTGCTACAATTGAATTCATTAGAACCATCAAGGAAAGACTCCTTCATTAAGGATTTGCAGGGTTGTTGTATTGCAATTAATTTTTGTTCTATTGAATTGGTGATCTTTGAACTAGCAATTTCTTATTCAATTCACAGACAGGGTTTGTTATCAATTATGAATTCAATTACAGTAACTTCTATGATTTATATTTGTGTTTTCAATTCGATGATGTTCTAAGCTTTTTATTTTTAGGAAGATGATGAAACCCTAGAATAACTAAGATGATATTGTAGTTATATTATGAGATTGTTAGATAGGTAGAAGATTCATATTGTAAATCCTATATGATGTGCTGAAAACCAAGTTCAAGCACAATCAAATGACTCAAGAAAAACAATTCTCAAGTCTCATACAAACCGGTTCAATCAACTAGGAAATTGCGTGACCTTAATAGAACTTTGATGAAGTCCAATGGTTCAATGATTCAATTAACTTCCACTAATGATCAATTTCACTAATCAACAATAAGGCACATCACTTTATTACACAAATTTTCCAACATTCAAACACACACTCCACGACATAAATTCTTCAACACTCAAACACATACTTTATGGCACAAATTCATTCAACTCAAGTCAAATGGAGAATTCATAGCACTTTAATGCACAATTACTACTCAATTATGCACTTATGGAATCAATTATAGTAAACCCTAATTCATCTAAGGCAAGAACCCTAAAGTAATCCTTTATTCAAAGTGATGGGAATCTACCCAACGATATTGATGGATAAGGAACCTAATTTAGATGATGATCCAAATCACTTGCTTGCATACATATTTTTCTTTATCTAATAAAAGTTTGAATAATAATCTAGCAGGTACAATGATCATTGTTCACAAGATGCCACATGAACTTCACTATTGATCAAACTGGGGACATCACCGAATTTACATCCAATGGCCTACCGTAATCAACATTGACTCTACCGGCTCTTTGAAGATTATTAACTTTTGTACTTGTAATTTATTTCTTTGAACCATTTATTTTGTAAGTTTTTTAGGACATTTTATTTGGTTTTAATTTGTGTCTTAGGACTAGCTACCTTATTGTGGCATAGTTGTAATTTTCTAGTCATTTTAACCCTAAAGGGAGCAAGTATAAATACTTGCTTGAGTAGGGTTTTAGGGAGGGGAGAATACACTTATCATTGCTACAAAATTTTCATGAGAGATTAAGGTTCTTCCTAAGATTTCATAAGGTCTTTTATCAATTTCATCCATTGGAATTGTGACGAGTTGCAACCTAGTGAATTGTGAGTAATATCAATTCCTAAGTTCATTTTCCTTTTCATAACTAGTGTATCATATCTAGTGTTGATTAGGATTGGTTCTTGGTTCTGATTTTTTAGGTCAATTGTAGGTTCAATTCTATCGTTATATTGTTATCAATTTAGTGGAATTGTATCCTCGATATTGTCTTGTACTTGCCATTTTATCTTTATGTGGAAATTACTTGTTGTAAGGAGTTCATCATTGATAATTGTGTTAGGTGCTTAATTCAATTGAGCACATCATCATTTTGGTGTTGAGTCTCATTGATTAGCAATTCCAAGTACAAACTATTTTAGGGTTCACACCTAATTGAAGGTTAATCCCGATTTAAGCAGCACTTGTTTGAATTATGTGATTGCATATGCTTTAATTCACTTTAAAGCACATCATCTTTTGGTATCAGGGCAATTGTTCCATGGAAATTAAGGTCACTTGGAAAAATTTGGTCTTCACGCCATTTTTGAGAATTGTGGACTTGTTTCATGGACATTACGTAATTAGTCTTTCAATTTGGTTTGTGTGCTTATACTTGGATTTAATCACATCATAATTTGGTATCAAAGCTTGTGGTTTTGAGAAGGGATTGTTTGATTTTGATTTCGAAAATTTTAGGGTTTTTATGCTTGCATCTTGATTCGAAAATTGAAAAGTGAAATTGAGTTATTAGATGTTGTTGCTTGAAGTGGCATAATTATCTTACTTGAGGAGTTGAACTTGCTGATTTTTTAAGTGAATTTTGAAGTCTTGTTGAAGCTCCATTTGGTTGATAATTTCGTGTAAAAAGAAGAGGAGTAGTAACATATCTTGTGATTCAAAATTCATAACTTGAAGTTGCCTCAATTGTGAAGACGTAGAGGTGTATTTTGCTTGTATTGTTTCGGACATAAGGGGGCCCGGTGTGCACTTTTAGAATTGAAAGTGTGGATTTAAGGAAGCTATTTGAATTTCAAAAACACATTAAGTGATAGAAGTAATTGTGTGCTCATTTGAATTAGAAATTGACTCCTTACCATTTTTAGAAAGATTGCAATTAGTGAACTCATTTGAATTTTGAAATTGAGCTGCCTTTTGTTGTAAGTTGCGGTTTGGAAAATTGTATAGAAGTGGCGAAGTGCATCATGAGTAGAAGGTGTGTGTGTGTGGTGTTATGTTTTGTGTATTTAGTGAAGGTTATGTGTGTGTGTAGTGTTGTATTGTGTATATTTTGTAAAGGAGTATTGTTAGTGGCATGAGTGGTGGTGGAGAGCTCTTGCACTGTAAGCAAGGGAAGTGTGTGGCGATGTAGTAGAATTTGAATCTAAACAAACATTTAAAGTGTGAAAGTAATTGAACTCATTACTTAAACACTTGTAGTTGAATTTAATTCTTAACTACTTGGAAGTGATTGTGTGTACTTCGTTTATTTAACTTTACTTGAAGTACCAAGAATTATTTCATTGGTAGAGGTCAGGGCCATCAAACTATAGGTAAAAGGACTTTGGAAGAACAACTCCAGGATCTTACTACTATTGTTGCTACATTAGCAACAAGGATTGATAGGATGACATTGTCACAACCACCAATGGTAAACCCTCAGGCACCACCCTGGGTAGCTCTATAGAACATCTAGAGAGAAGGAGTGGTGGGAGGAGGAAACTTAGGTAGAAGGATAGAGGGAGACCATCACCCATATAGGGAAGAGAGGGATAACAATTTTAGGGTTAATCCTTACCTAAATAAGGATTTCAGGCCACCTAGTGATGAGAGTCATGATGGGAGCCAAGCTAAAAGGTGGAATGTGGATCCTCTTGAAGTGCCACCTGGACCGATCACAAGAACTTGAGCGAAACGATTCAAGGAAGCACTTAACGGGTTGATAAAGGATGTCCAAGAAGCCGGAAAGGATTAGAGCAACCATGAGAATGAACTTGCATTTGTACAAGTCATTGAAGGAGATCAAAGCATAGGAGGTCAAAGCTGCCAACCCTGACAACGCTGGCTTAAACATTGCCGGCCTTAAACCGGCGTTGCCATTCGCGTGCGACAAGGGACTACACCGGCTTACTATGCCGCCAGCCTATATACCCAGCGTACATCCTACGTCGCCGGCTTTCATTGCCTACTTGTTATTTTTCCGCGACTTTATGATGTTATGTCGTTTTAGGCTTTTGTTATTACAAGTTGTAAACCCTAATATATGCTGCTAAGGTTGGAAAACAGAACATAGAACACACATACAACATTGAATAACATATTTTGAGAGAATTCCTCTCTTGGTTCTCTAAAGAACTTCTTTTGAACTTATCGGATTTCTTCCGTGGCGTTCAACCCGACTTATCAATCGGTCTTTCATCCTGATTATGGCGTCAACAGAATATACCAAGGTTTTTGCCTTACCTATAGGCAACGGGTCGCGGTTCCACTTTGATTGTTTTGGCATCTTGGGTTGCAAATTCCAAACGTATTGGTATTGGGTTTCATCACACGTGGGCGTGGTTCGTATCAATTTGGTATCAGAGCCAGGTTTGTTAAGCATTAGTTCGGTTTGACAAAGGTAACATCAAAACCCTAACTCCAATCGTTCATATCAATTGTTCATATCAAGTTTTCGTGTTGTCATAGCTTCATACTCAAGTCCATAGTGTTAATTGTTTCTTGAGTAGTGTAGTGCATCCTATTAAGCTTGTTAAAAAAAATGAGAACAAAGGATGAAACAAAGGCAACAAAAAGGAAAGAAAAAGAGGAAAATTCAAGCCCCTATAGTTGTTCTTGAATTCTACGGAAGGGATTGGTGTAGTTTGGGTTAGTTCCAAGAGAATTGAGAAGAGGGATTAGTGAGTTGATATCATCCTTGCTTGTAAGAATACACAAGTGATTGTAGGATATCATCCTTTGAGTGAAACACGTAAGGGAGTGAATCGTGAGGCTTAATCCTATATATTTGTGTTAATGCTAACCTTTATTACAAGGACTATGTCACGGCACAATTCTCCTGAAGGTGAGAGGGAAGGTTTGATGCTAGGTTAGTGATTGAGGCGTTGAGGAGTGAGATGAAGAGGATGTTTCAGGAGGGCATGGAACAAATTCATGAGACGGTGGAGCAAAAACTAGAGCAATCTAAAAATGTCTTTCAAAGGTGTAAGAGAGAGAGTTGATCTAAGAGGGGATAAAGGGGTGGAAATGAAATTTCTGATGATGAATTTGATGAACCTTCTATCGAGAGTTATAGAGGTTATGGTGGTAGGAATAGAGGAACTAGGGATTGGGAAGATAGAGGAGATAGGAATAGAGAGGATAATCAATTGAGTAGTATAAAGATGAAGATTCCTCCTTTCTAAGGGAAGAATGATCCCGAGGCATACTTAGAATGGGAGAAGAAGGTAGAGATGGTGTTTGATTGTCACAATTATAGTGGAAGAAAAAAACTGAAGCTTGCTGCCATTGAGTTTTCATATTATGCCATAATGTGGTAGGATCAACTGATGTTGAATAGAAGAAGGAATGGCGAACCACCTATTAAGTCTTGGGAAGAGATGAAGAGGGTGATGAAGAAGCGGTTTGTTCTTGCTTATTACTATTGTGAGTTGCACAACAAATTGCAAACTCTTAAGCAGGGAAGCCGAACTGTAGATGCGTATTTCAAGGAGATGGAGGTTACTATGATTAGAGCAAATGTTGAGGAGGATAGAGAGGCTACCACTGCTAGATTTCTTGCGGGGTTGAATAGAGAGATACAAAATGTAGTACAATTGCAGCATTATATGGAATTGGAAGATATGGTTCACATGGCTAATAAGGTTGAGAACCAACATAGGAGGAAAGGTAGTAGTACTGCATGGTTTCAATAGGGTGCTGGTTCATCCACCTGGAAGACTAACTAATGGAAGAAGGAAGAAAAGTCTTTAGCCACCAAGCTAAAGGGAGAGTAGAAGCAAGCGGGTTCTACCCAAAGGGGGAGCAGAAGCAAGTGGGTTCTACTCTTAGTAACCAAGGTAAACTTGATTCTTCTACTCCTAGAAATCGTGACATTAAATGTTTTAAATGCCAAGGTAGAGGCTATATTGCTATTCAATGTCTAAATAGACGTGTTATGATTCTACGTGATGATGGTGAGTATAAGACTGAGGGGGGTAGTGAAGATGATGATATGCCTCCATTGGAGAATGCTAGTGATGACGAGGAGCCTACAATAGGGAAGTTAGTAGCAATAGTGAAGCGAGCTTTGAATGTGCAGGTGAAGGAAGAAGAGGAGGTGCAATGAGAGAATATCTTTCATACTAGATGTTATCTAGGTGATCATATTTGCAGTTTGATCATTGATGGGGGGAGTTACACTAATGAGGTGAGTACTTTTATTGTTGAGAGGTTGCGACTCAAGACTACTAAACACCCTAGCCTATATAAATTGTAGTGGCTGAATGATAGTGGTGAGACTAAGTTGAGTAAGCAAGCCTTGATTGCTTTTCGCATCGGTAGGCATGAGGATGAGGTGTTATGCGATGTAGTGCCGATGCAGGCGTGTCATGTGTTGTTGGGGAGGCCATGGTAGTTTGATAGGAAGGTTGTTCATGATGGCTTTTCTACCAAGTATACACTTGTTCACCATGGCAAAAGCTATAATCTTAAACCTTTAACACCTAAACAGGTGTATGAGGATCAGTTGCAACTATAGCAATCTTTTGCAAAATATAAGGTGAGTGAAAAACAGAGGGAGAGTGAGACAATAAAAGACATAGAAAAAGAAAAGGAACACAAAAGTCGATATCATAAGAAAAAAGAGAGGAAGGTTGGAAAGAGTGTGAGAGGCCAAGTTGAAGGGGGATCAACTTTGGTGGTGAGTGAAAAGGAGAGTGCAACCTTGCAAAAGGAGAGTTGTGTGGCAAGAGCTAGTGTAGTGAGGAGAGCGTTAGTGATGAAGCAACCTATGTTGTTGTTGGTTTTTAAGGAAACATGTCTGAATACGAACGAACTATCTAACTCTTTGCCTAGTGTGGTTGTGTCTATTGTGCAGGATTTTGAAGATGTCTTCCCTGAGGAGATTCCAAAGGGGTTACCACCTATTCGTGGTATTGAGCACCAGGTTGACCTTATGCCTGGAGCATCTATTCCAAACAAACCAGCTTATAGGAGCAATCCAGAGGAGATAAAGGAACTCCAAAGGCAGGTCAATGAATTAATGGAGAAGGGGTACATGAGAGAAAGCATGAGCCCATGTGCAGTGCTTGTGATTTTGGTGCCTAAGAAGGATAGGTCATGGAGAATGTGTGTTGATTTTTGTGCCATCAACAACATCACGGTAAAGTATCGTCATCCCATTCCTCGCTTAGACGACATGCTAGATGAGTTACATGGGTCTAGTGTCTTTTCCAAAATTGATTTGAAAAGTAGATATCACCAAATTAGAATGAAAGAAGGTGATGAATGGAAAACTGGATTTAAGACAAAATATGGATTATATGAGTTGTTAGCAATGCCTTTCGGTTTAACTAACGCACCTAGTACTTTCATGAGACTTATGAACCATGTTTTAAGGACTTTTATTGGCAAATTTGTGGTCGTCTATTTTTTATGATATCCTCATTTACAGCAAAAGTTTAGAAGACCATATATCTCACTTAAGGGATGTTTTGAAAGTGCTTCGAAAGGAGCAATTATATGCTAACCTCAAAAAGTGCATTTTTTGCACAAACAAACTTGTGTTTCTTGGTTTTATTATTAGTGCACAGGGAATACAGGTTGATGAAGAGAAGATTCATGCGATCTAAGAATGGCCTAGTTTAACTAATGTAAGTAATGTGTAGAGTTTCTATGGACTAGCGAGCTTTTACAGGAGGTTTGTGAAGGATTTTAACACCATTGCAACACCACTTACTGAAGTAATCAAGAAGAATATAGGGTTCAGATGGGGAGAGCAACAAGAGAAGGCCTTTCAGGCGCTTAAAAATAAGCTAACTCATGCGCCATTACTTGCTTTTCCTGATTTCTCTAAAACCTTTGAAATTGAGTGTGATGCTTCAGGAATAGGTATTAGAGCAGTTCTCATGCAGGAGAAGAGACCAATTGCATTCTTTAGTGAGAAGCTAAGTGGGGCAACCTTGAACTACCTTACGTATGACAAGGAGTTATATGCATTGGTTCGAGCGCTGGGGACTTGGCAACACTATCTTTGGCCAAAAGAGTTCGTGATCCACACTGATCATGAATCCTTGAAGTACTATAAGGGACAACATAAGCTAAACAAAAGGCATGCTCGTTGGGTGGAGTTCATTGAAACATTTCCCTATGTCATCCACTACAAGCAAGGTAAAGAGAATGTTGTTGCTGATGCACTTTCTAGAAGGTATGCTCTTATCTCTACTCTTAGTTCTAGATTGCTTGGTTTTGAGCATATTAAAGAATTGTATGTTGCTGATCAAGATTTTTGTGAAGAGTATGTGCGCTGTGAGAAGAGTGGTCATGGTAAATTTTATAAGCATGCAGGATTCTTATTTAGGGAGAATAAACTTTGCATTACAAATTGTTCTTTAAGAGAATTACTAGTGAGGGAGTCTCACGGAGGAGGTTTAATGGGCTATTTTGGAGTAGCTAAAACCTTAGGGGTTTTGCAGGAACACTTCTATTGGCCTCACATGAAACGAGATGTTGAGAGGATTTGTGAGCGATGTGTCACTTGTAAGCAAGCAAAATCTAGAGTCCAACCTCATGGACTTTATACCCCACTTTCCATTCCTCAAGAGCCTTGGGTAGATATTTCCATGGATTTTGTATTAGGATTACCCAGGTCTAGGCATGGTCGAGACTCTATTTTTGTAGTCGTGGATAGGTTTTCTAAGATGGCACATTTCATTCCTTGCCACAAAATAGATGATGCTTGCAATATTGCTAATTTATTCTTTAAGGAAGCTGTGAGATTGCATGGTATGCCTAGAACAATCATATCGGATCGAGATACTAAGTTCTTGAGCTACTTTTGGAAGACCCTGTGGGCTAAGTTAGGAACTAAGCTATTGTTTTCTACTACTTGTCATCCACAGATTGATGGTCAAACTGAGGTAATAAATCGAACTTTATTTACTTTGTTAAGGGCAGTCATTAAAAAGAACATTAAAAGTTGGGAGGATTGTTTGCCGTATGTTGAATTTGCCTATAATCGCACAATGCATTCTGCTACTAAGTTTACTCCTTTTGAAATTGTGTATGGTCTTAATCCACTAACTCCTTTGGATTTATCACCTCTGCCTATTTCTAAGTATGTTAATCTAGATGGTAAGAAGAAAGCAGAATGTGTTAAACAGATCCATGAGAAGGCAAGGCTAAACATTGAGCGAAGAACAGAGCAATATGTGAAACAAGTCAACAAGGGTCATCAACAAGCCAAACCTGGAGACTGGGTTTGGGTTCACTTGCCCAAAGAGCGGTTTCCTATGCAGCGTCAATCTAAATTACTTCCTAGAGGCGATGGACCATTTCAAATTCTTGAGCGCATCAATGATAATGCCTACAAGATAGATTTTCCAAGTGAGTATCAAGTAAGTGCTACTTTTAATGTTACTGATCTGAGTCCTTTTGATGTAGGCAACAATTTGAGGACAAATCCTTTTCAAGAGAAGGGGAATGATGAGAGCCATGATGGGAGCCAAGCTAGAAGGTGGAATGTGGATCCTCTAGAAGTGCCACCTGGACCGATCACAATAACTCGAGCAAAGTGACTCAAGGAAGCACTTAACAGGTTGATAAAGGATGTCCAAGAAGCCGGAAAGGATTGGAGCAACCATGAGAATGAACTTGCATTTCTACAAGTCATTTAAGGAGATCAAAGCATAGGAGGTCAAAGCTGCCAGCCTTGACAACGCTGGCTTAAACACTGCCGGCCTTGAACCGGTGTTGCCATTCGCGCGCGATAGAGGGACTACGCCGACTTACTACGCCGCCAGCTTATATTCCCGGCGTACATCGTACGCCAGCTACTACGTCGGCTCCTACGCTGCCGGCTTTCATTGCTTGTTTGTTTTTTTTTCCGCGACTTTATGATGTTATGTTGTTTTGGGCTTTTGTTATTACGAGTTGTAAACCCTAATATAAGCATCTAGGGTTGGAAAACAGAACATAGAACACACATACAACATTGAATAACATATTTTGAGAGAATTCCTCTCTTGGTTCTCTAAAGAACTTCTCTTGAACTTATCGGATTTCTTTCGTGGCGCTCAACCCGACTTATCAATTGGTCTTTCATCCCAATTGTGGCGTCAACAGAATATACCAAGGTTCTTGCCTCACCTATAGGCAATTGGTCGCAGTTCCACTTTGATTGTTTTGGCATCTTGGGTTGCAAATTTCGAACGTATTGGTATTGGGTTTCATCACACGTGGGTGTAGTTCGTATCACCTGGGGGATTAGAATAAGTGAAGCTATAGATGCCTTCCTTTGATTGCAAGGATTCAACTGATGATTATCTAGATTGGGAGAATAAGGTTGAGGGTCTCTTTAAATGCAATGAAATTGATGACAATACTCGAGTTTGACTTGCTACTGTTGAGTTCATAGGGTATGCCACCTTATGGTGGAAGAATCTAGTGATTAGCAGGCGTAAGGATGGTAAGGTTGAAATTCAAACATAGAGGGATATGAAGAGGGTTTTGAGGAAGAGGTTTATTCTTGAACACTATAGATAGGAACTGTTTATGGATCTTCAAACCATGAGGCAAGGAGGTAAAACAGTCGATGACTACGTGCAGGAGTTTGAAACCTTAATGATTAGATGTAGGTTAATTGATCCTCCAAAGAAAACCTTAACAAGCTTCATATTAGGGTTAAAATATGAGATCGCGTGTGTAGTTGAGTTATAGAGGTACAATACACTTGATGAAGCTATATAGCTAGCCTTGAAAGTGGAGAGGTAGAGGCAATCTAACTCGTTTAGGGTTACAAATAGTAGGCCCAATACTATTACCAGGCCCATGGCAGTTGATGGTCGATTAAGTGGACCAAAGGTAGTAGGTAAGTCAGTGAAGGTAGTGGACAGAGCTACCTCCAATGCAGACAGGGAGAACATGATCTCTGGGAAGGGTAAATGATAGGAATAAAAATCCGACAAGACTTATCATTAGGGCAAGAACTGAAGGATTTCAAATCTTGGCGTTGAGGGCCCATTTTGAGCAGATTGACCCCGGAATTATTTATATATTAACCTCTTTTCTATTATTGTTGTATTGTGTATTCCAATAGGCACACTTATCATATTCTATAGGGCAATGGACAAACTCCCTCAGACTCAGCTTGTAGGTTATCCATGGACCGACCTGAACCGGCGATGAGTTGGGCCGATGGATCCTATAGAAGACCGGCATCTTGAAGACCATTTCTTTTATATATTTATTCTTTTATGAACTATTTTGGTTGTATTTTGGTTTTGGGACACTTTTATTTCCATGTAATTTTCATTTAGGGCTAGCCACCTTAAAAGTGGCAAACTTGTAATTTTGAGCACTTTTTTACCCTAGAAGTAGCAAGTATAAATACTTGCTTAAGAGAGGGTTTAGGGGAGCTTATTTTTGCAGAACATACATCTCTTTTCACGTGTGAATTAGGGTTCATACCTTGGTTCCAACTCTTATCAATTTCAATTCCAAGACTTGAAATTGTGGCGAGTGCAACAAGGAGAAATCGTGAGTAATATCGATTCATCTTTGTTGTTGTTCATTTCTTCTCTAGTGAGTCATATCTAGGGTAGATTTGAATCTTTCTTGGACTTATTGGTTATTGTAATTCGTGGACATCAATCTTGTAAGATTGATTGTTCTTTTAGTTATTGAATTCACTATCATTTTTAGTACATTGTGACGTGAATTTGGTATTGAAAGGGGAAGTGGAATTCACGGTTTGTGTTGCTTCATTTTTATATGATTTCCACGTGATTCTCAAGCCTTATTGTGGTTATTTGGTTAAATTATCATTAGAGATTACAATTATATCATTTGATCATCATTTTTCCATCAAATCTTCACATGAAATCACCCTCAATTGAACCGGTTTGTGTTTTGTGAATTAAGGTGTTTTTCCTTGATTCTTTTGATTGTGCTTAAGTGGAATTAGGCACATCATCTTTTGGTATCAGAGCTATATCATATTTGGATTTAAGATTGAACACATCCTAATTGAAGAACATTGGTTATAAACATTGGAAATTGACGCCATTATTTAAGAGATTAAAACTAGTTTGATTGACATTGTTTGATTGTCTTTCAAATTGGTTTTGTATGTGCATAATCTTGGTTTTAGGCACATCAGTAAAGAGGTAATAGTACCAAATGTTAGGCAGACTGTACCGAGAACAAGTGGAAAATTTCCGCCAAATTAAATGTTTTAAATGCATGGGATTTGGGCATATGGCGGCACAATGTCCTAATAAGAGGGTTATGATAGTTATAGAGGGTGCTGGTGAGGAAGATGAGGATGAGAAGGAACCAGTCAAGCCTATAGAATTGACTACAGTATTGTAGGAATATTATGATGATCAAACTGTTGAAACATAAGAGGAAGGAATAGTATTTAACAATTAATGTGTTGTGCAGGGTTCTGACTTTATCTCCTAATGCTAGGGATAAATAGAGGGAGAACATATTCCACACTTCTTGTAGGATTAGAGGTAACCTTTGCATAATCATCATAGGCAGTGGTAGTTGCACAAATGTTATATCTATTGCATTAGTAAACAAATTACAATTATCTACTAGTGCACATCGTAGACCTTATAACTTGCATTGGTTAGATAATCGGGATAGTATGCATGTTATATAAAGGGCAAAGGTGTCAGTGAGTGTTGGGAAGAAATATCATGATGAGATCTTGTGTAATGTGATCCCCATGTGTGCATTTCATTTACTATTTCGTAGACTCTGGATGTTTGATCAAAAGGTGTTGCATGATGGCTTCAAAAGCACCTACATGTTTCAAAAGGAAAGGTCTCGAATAGTATTGGTAACTATGTCTCCATCTGAGGTGCACAAATTCTAAGAGCAGGTCAAGAATACTTCTGTTTCATCTAATAATGGGGAAAACAGGGCAACAGATGCATCTGGGTTCAGTATTAGAAGTTACCCTCTAGATTTGAGGGCAAATCTTTCAAAGGCTCAAGGTGATGATGGGAATCTACCCAACAATCTTGATGGATAGGGAACTTGATTTGGATGATGACCCAAATCACTTACTTACATATATATATTTCTTTATCTAATAAAAGTTTGAATAATAATCTAGCAGTTACAATGATCATTCTTCATGAGATGCTACATGAACTTCACTGTTGGTCAAATTAGAGACATCACCGGATTCACATCTAATGGCCCGTTGTGATCAACATTGACTTGACAAATTGGCTCTTAGAAGATTATTATCTTTTGTACTTGTAATTTATTTTGTATGTTTTTTGAGACATTTTATTTGGTTGTAATTTATGTTTTAGCACCGGCCACCCTATAGTAGCACAATTGTAATTTTCTAATCATTTTAATCTTAAAGGGAGTAAGTATAAATACATGCTTAAGTAGGGTTTTAGGGAGAGGAGAATACACTTACCATTGTTGCAAAATTTTTGTGAGAGAATAGGGTTCTTCCTAAGATTTCTTATGGACTCTTATCAATTTTGTCCATTGGAATTGTGGTGAGTTGCAACCTAGTGAATTGTGAGTAATATCAATTCCTAAGTTGATTTTCCTTTTCATAACTAGTGTGTCATATCTAGTGTTGATTAGGATTGGTTCTTGGTTCTGATTTTTTACGTTAATTGTAGGTTCAATTCCATCCTTATATTGTTATCAATTTAGTAGAATTGTATCCTAGATATTATCTTGTAATTGCCATTTCATCTTTGCTTGGAAATTACTTGTTGTAAGGAGTTCATCATTGATAATTGTGTTGGGTGCTTAATTTAATGGAGCACATCATCATTTTAGTGTTAAGTCTCATTGATTAGCAATTTGGAGTAAAAACTATTTTAAGGTTCACGCCTAATTGAAGGTTAATCTCGATTTGAGTAGCACCTGTTTGAATTGCGTAATTGCATATGCTTTAATTCACTTTAAAGCACATCATCTTTTGGTATTAGAGCAATTGTTCCATGCAAATTAAGGTCACTTGGAAAAATTTGGTCTTCATGCCATTTTTGAGAATTGTGGACTTATTTGATTGACGTTGTGTAATTGCTCTTTCAATTTGGTTTTGTGTGCTTATACTTGGATTTAAGCACATCACAAATTCAACCTAGAATGACTAAGGTAACATGGCATAATTCATGCAATATCTCAATTTCAATTCACACAATCAATGATTGCTCAAGTGCACGGCATAAAACTTAAATCCCCAAATCAAAATCAATACTTCCTCATGTAATTCCCTCTTTCAACCAAGGCTTTGATACCAAAAGATGATGTGGCACTTCAATTGCAATCTAAAAATTTTAATTTAATAACAATTGAACAACTATGTCCAATTTAGATGGGATCCCCTTTTAATGCGGAACCCTAGATTATTTTAAGGAATAAAAACAAAATAAAATCCCCAAATTCATGCCAAATATGACTCACTAGTAGAATGAGGAAACAACTTGTAATTGTTGATTCATCACATAACAATCCAAGCCTCCACTCGCCACAACCTTAATTAGAATTGATAAGAGTGTATATGAAAAAGAGAGGAAGCCTCTTTTCACATAAATATGTTGCAAATAATATCAAGTGTGCTTTTGTTGTTCCCCTTTATAAGTATTTATACTACTCCCTAAATATGGAAAAAAAAAACAACATAAGAAAATAATGAAAATACATAACACATAGCTAGCTCTTCTATGTCCATTTTAGTTCAAACAACATAACACATAGCTGGCTTATCTTTGTCCATTTTGGTTCTTGTGATTTGATTTCTTGATTAAAGGAATTTTTAATGGTTGTAATTTGATTCCCATCATTACCTCAAGGGTGTTCTACAAAGGTCAACCCAAGTTGACATTGTATAGTAACCATATATGTTGATGATAAGGTACTCTAATAGCACCTAACAAGTGTACGTGATATCACTAAGCTTCAAGGGGAGGATTATGATTCCCTTTGGCATAACTAGTTGGTTATTCAAGCAATTAAGCTTGTGGTTACAAGGCTTTAACTTTGCGTTGACAGTAAACATGTTGATAAGAGGGGATATAGTAAGAATGTGGAAAATAATATAGTTATTCCAAACATTGGAGGGGAGAAAGAATTTGTTGGAAAAGGAAAAGTAGTTGTTAGGAATGAGAATGAATAGATGATAGCCAATTCATTAAGAGGAAAGAATCGCCAGGTTAAATGCTTTAAATGTTTAGGTTTTGGACACAAGGCTACTCAATGTCCTAACCGAAGGGTGATGACTACTAATAAGTCGCAAAATACACTTATCTAAAGTAAAGAAATTGTTCTTTATTGTTGAATTTTTAGATGATTTGTTGAAGAAAATGATGCTTAATGGAATGAATGTCAATTTCAGGATTTTCTAGAGTATTTTGGAGCTAAGGGAAGGAGTTTTGAAGAGTCGGATCAAGTTTGGAAGGAATTGGATACAATACATGTGAAGAAAAGAATTCTGGAAAGTACACAAGCGAGATACATGCCCATGTACTTTGCTTGTGTATACTGAAGTGGATGTCTGGAAACTACACGAGTGAGATACACGCCCATGTACTTTGTTTGTGTATATTGAAGTGGATGTCTGGAAAGTACACGAGCAAAGTACACGCCCATGTACTTTGCTTGTGTATCTAAGTTTTGCTGCTGTGCAACGATGTTTCAAATACACGACCAATGTACACTCCCATGTACTTACTCGTGTATATTCACATAAGCACGCTTGGAAGAAAGCACGAGATATACGAACGAGATACACTACTCGCGTATCCGCTCGTGTATGTATCCAACCCGGGTACATGTATAAATAGACCGTTAGTTGCCCTAGAAAGGAAGTTACGAATTTTGTACTTGCTCTGACTCTCATAACAGCAGGGGAAAGAAGATTCTATCAATTCAAAAGGAGATTGAAGACCCACGAAGAAGAAGATTCTATCTTTAAGGGTTGTGACTATGAATTTTATTTATTCTTCCCGTAATTGTATTTCTTTTGTCCAATTTATGGAGGAGTAGACTCTAAATCTAGATTTTATTCGAAACTTCTCTGTCATGTGATGAAGATCCGGTTTTTAATGCGAAGTTGTTGACTTTCTTATGATTAATTGCATGCCCTTCAATTGTTTCTTAGATTCATAACCGAAGGGTGATGACTACCATAGAGGTGGAGAGTGAGGATGATGAGAAAGAGGTGCATGAGCCCGCGGATTTGTCAATGGTATTAGATGAGTATTATGGAGATGTAGAGGCTAAGGTGCATGAGGAAAAAGGGAATGATCAATATTTGGCTATCAACGTATTGCACAGGGTGATGATTACCTTTCCAACTAATGAGGAAGAATAGAGGGAGAACCTATTTCATATTTCCTATGAAGTATATATTTCAGCATCCTCATCTCTCCTCCTACTAGCTATAATGTTCTTCTACCATAAGGTAACATACCTTGTAAACTCAATTGCCACCAAACGCACTTGAGTATGGTCATTGATCTCATAACAGTCAAAAAGTCCTTCCACCTTATCCTCTCAATCTAGATAATCCTCTACAGATCCCCTTTGAGCAAATGAAGGCATTCGTAATTTCACATATTCTAAACCTCTAGGTGGCCTAAACTCACAGTTAAGATAAAATTCATCCTCAAAATTATCATCTCTTCCTTTTGGTTGGGTGGAGTAATTTCCTCCAATTCACGTTCCCCTATTACCTCCTAATGCTCCTTCCCTACGAGCATTATTAATAGCTACTTAAGGTAGGGGTACTGGTGGATTTTCCATAGGTTATTAAGGAAGTGTTATTTGGTCAACCCTTGTAGCTAAATTAGCAACAATGGTGGTTAACTCTTGTAATTGTTCCTCTAAGTCCTTTCTACCACTTGCAGCATGGTGTATCTAACCTACTCCTCTAACCTGACTATTAGCTTCATTCCCGACTCCTCCATTGACACTATCATTTGACAAGATTGCTGAATTATAATCTTTAATAAAATTTTCCCAACCCATAATCACACCTCCACCATATACCTAATATTAACCCTTATTCAATTTCCTAATTCAATTTCCCAACCCTTGTTCAATTTCTAACCTATAATCACATGGACTATAACACAACCCAATAATCACTCCTTGTCCAATTTTCAGTCCACATTCACCTATACTACACCACCACATCACACATACCCTAAATTCAACCTCACTTAATTTTCAATTCAATTGAGCATTCATGGCACTTAATCACATTCACTTCTCAATCATGCAATTATGGCTTCAATCATAGCATACCTACACCATCCACGACATAACCCTAATTTAGCCTTCACTTTAATTTTGATTCAAAATAACTAATGAATCACGGCATAAATCATGCAATAAACCTAGCTTTAATTCACAATCAAACAAATGAAGAAGTTTACGGCATAAACCCTAATTGCTCAATTCAAAATCAACACTTCCACATTGCAATCCGTTCTCTTAACCAATTCTCTAATACAATATTATGATATGTTAATTCAATTAAAAATCAACACATATATAATCATGAGATAATTGAACAATCCCCAGTTGGAATTATCTTCTTCACGTAGAACCTTAGTTCACACCAAGACAAAGATAATAAAACAAATCTAATTTCTTACTAGATATTACACACTAGTAGAAGATGGATCAAACTTGTAATTTTTAATATGATACATGACAATCTAAGCTCTTTAACTTGCCACAATCCACACAAGATTGACAAAAGTATATGGAATGAGAAAAAAAAAATAGCCCTCAATTCATTTGTATGTATGTTTTTGACCAAAAATGATAGTGCCTCTTTATGTCCCTTGTACAAGTATTTATAGTAGTCCCTAATATGGAAAAAGAACATAAGAAAATAAAGCAAAACCATAATACATGGTCAACTCCCATTAGTCTAGGTCAGTTCATAAAATAGACTGTAAACCATACCCTAAACCATGCTTTAATTAATTTGGTTGCCATCCTATAGTACTGATAATTGTACTTGATTAAATGTAAAACAGTCATGTAAAATGAATGAAGACACTATGTGAGTGATAGGAATCATATATCTACAGGACCCATCACTAGGGCAACAACCAAATGATTACAAAATTTGGTAATAAGAATCCTCTTTGAACAGTTAGATCCCAAAGATAATTGTTTAGTATCTTCTTTTCCATTGTATAATTATTCTATATTTCAGCAAGTACATTTGTCGATTTTTATAGGACGACGAGTAAATTCACTAAAGCTTAGTTTGTAGGTTATTCATGGACCTACATAAATCAAAGAAGAATTGGTCCTACATTAATCCATGGAGGTACATGAAACTAGCCACATATGAGGGTTGTATTTGCATTTTTCTCTTGATTAGAAATTTGCCACAAATTTTTTTTTTTTACTTGTATTTTCTTTTTTTAAATTTGCCTTATTTAGAGCAAGTATAAATACTTGCCAAGTAGGGTTTGTAAGGGAATTTTTTAAGAATATACACTTGAAATTTGTTACTGTGGGAGTGCTCTCTTCACGCCACCTTACTCTTATCAATTTCACTTATGAAATTATGCTGAGTTAGCTTAAGGAATTCTTGTAAGTTGATAGAGCCATTTTATACTCAATCTTTATAGTATAAATTGTGTTAAATTATTATTGATTTTATAGAAATCATAAGGAAATGGTACTTTAATTCTATCATCGTGACAAATCAGGTTAAATGGAGTCAAGGATGCTAATTCAAGTATTTTAGAGAAGTCATCTACAACTTGGATCAAGACAAGAAATTACACCACCGGAGGAAGCACGGTTTGAGGCACGGCCAAGGTTCAAACCGTGTTACACACTGGAAAAGAAGGCGAAAATGAGGACTTTGAACAGAGAGAGACACGGCTTAAGGAACGGCCGTGGTGGAACCCGTGGGATAAACCGTGCTTCAAGCCGTGGTGGAAGATAGATGTGCTAAGGAGAAGAAAGTGTGGAACATCAACCAGATGAAGACATGGCTTGAAATCTAGCCGTGGTTGTAACCGTGCTACACACTGGACACGGATGAAGACTTGAAGATTATGCACAGACGAAGGCACGTCTTGAAATCTGGCCGTGTGTGTAACCGTGGTTCACACTGGGCGTAGTTGAAGACTTAAAGAATATGCACAGAGGATGGCACGGCTTAACCCACGGCCGTGTGGTGGGGCGTGCCAGGCAGACGTATCTTCACTTCTCGAAATCTACTTGAAAAAGGAAAGATATTTTCGTATCTTGCTAGCAAAAGATCACATGCTATCCATCTAATAGTATAAATAGAGCCAACCCTAGAGGGTTAGGACAACTTTTGAATCTTTGGATCTTGAAGAACCTTGGATCATCTTGGAGGCAGAGCAAGCAACCGGGTTCATTATGTTTTTACTTTTTATTTTCGTTTTATTGATGAACAAGTGTAGCTAAGCTACTTTTCTAGCCAAAGGGTCATAGATGTTTAATTCTCTACGAATTGTGAGGTCTAATTGACTTGTATTTATTCTATTCTTTGCTTTCGGGTATTCATATATCTTCTAATCGTTTTGTCATTATTATCTTTGTTGATTGGTATGAATAGAGCTCTTCTACTTAATTAGCAAGTTAATATATTGTCAACTAGCACGTCAAATCCGTAATTGTTTGATTGTTCTAGTCTTAGTGACGCGATAACATATTTGGTTATAAAAGAGATGATCGAATTCATGTTATGGAGGTGTGTGATCATGTTTAAATAGGTTATCTTATAATCTACTGGCATGAATTGGTAGTCTCTTTAGATCTTAATGCTATTGATAGATTAAATCCTAAGCGCTTGTCTAAGGGTTGTTTAATCAATAAGAGAAATAATTCAAAGCGCTTGTCCGAGGTTATCGAGGAAGTAAGGAGAGATAGATTGTTAGAGCTTGTTAATAACCATAACCAATTTATCTAGAACAATAATAGAGAACATTTGCATCGATGATCAATTCCTAGAATTAAACCATCTTGATTCCTTTGGCTAGGCTTTTACCAATATCTGATTTTCTTACCTTGTTTTACTTTATTTGATTCACAAACAAAACCCCCCATTTTCCTTTTTCTTATTGTTCTCTTTGAATAGAAATATCTTTACCAATCCCTGTGGATTCGACCCTACTCACCACTATATACAAATCATATAATTGTCTAGGAGTAGGTTTTAAATTTGTTGGATTCGACCCCCATCAAATTTAGGCGCCGTTGCCGGGGATTGGTGTCAAGTTTATTTCTACTCTTGTATGACTCGTTCTTCTCAGACAGGTGAACTAACTTATAATCCGGAGATTGAGAAGACTCTAAAGAGGCTGCGACGAGAAGCTAGATCATCCCCCGGACCGAACTTAGTATCGGACTTGTCTGATTCATCCCTTGATTCTGAAAAAGAGGACGACATGGAAAATCTCGAGAGAACCTTAAAGGAGTTGGCTGCACCGGATGTGAATCAACAACCACTTTGTATTCACTATCCCGAACTAGCCGTGGAATTCGAATTGAAATATGGGTTGATACATCTGCTACCTACATTTCATGGTCTTGAGAATGAAGATCCTCACAAGCATTTGAAAGAGTTTCATATAGTGTGTTCTAGTATGAGGCCGCAAGGAATAACCGACGATCAAATCAAGCTACGTGCTTTTCCATTTTCTTTAAGTACTAAAGCTAAAGATTGGTTGTTTTATTTACCTCCAAGTTATATCACCACTTAGACAGATATGGTGAGACTCTTCTTGGACAAATTATTCCCCGCATCCAGAGCCGCTGGTATAAGAAGAGAAATTTGTGGTATAAAACAAAGGGACACCGAGACTCTTCATGAGTATTGGGAAAGGTTCAAGCAACTGTGTGCAAACTGCCCACAACATGGGATATCCGAACAACTCCTCATCCAATATCTCTACGAAGGCCTACTTCCGATGGAAAGAAAGATGATGGATGCTGCAAGTGGAGGTGCTATAGTAAACAAAACCCCTGGTCAAGCTAGGGAATTGATCTCCATTATGGCTGCTAATTCACAACAATTTGGGTATAGGCACGATACGTCTTCAAGGAAGGTAAATGAGGTAAGTGTGTCTAACCTTGAACATCAAATTTCTAATCTTACCTCCCTTGTGCAGCAGCTAGCTCTTGGAAATACCCAACAGGTGAAAGCTTGTGGAATTTGTGCTGCTCTTAGTCATCCGACCGACATGTGTCCCACATTGCAAGATGACAACCATGAACACGCCAATGCTGTAGGCGGATTCCCAGGACAGCCATAAAGGAAATATGATCCCTATTCAAACACTTACAATCCCGGATAGAGGGATCATCCTAACTTCTGATATGGCAATAACCCTCAACATGTCCAACAATTCCAGCCAAAGCCATCACACCACGTACCCCAAGCTCCTTCCACTTCAGGTATGCCCCTTGAGGATATTGTTAAGTCTCTAGCTGTGAATACCAAACAATTTCAGGAGGAAACAAAGCAAAGCATTCAAAACTTGGAGCATCAGGTAAGCCAACTTGCTTCAGCTATCAATAGGTTAGAAACTCAAGGTAAGTTACCTTCTCAAGCTATTACAAACCCGAAGCAAAGCGTTAATGCAATTACCTTGAGAAGTGGAACAGAATTGCAGGGATCAAATAAGAAAGGAAATCCGTCTAATCTTGAGGAAGAGACCAAGAAAGAGACTTCGACTCCGAGCCAGCAGGGCGACCAGATTAGCAAGTCTCTAGATGAGCCATCGAAGGTCACATTGATACCACCTCCTTTCCCCTCCAGATTAGCGAAATCCAAGAAGGAAGCGGAAGAAAAAGAGATTCTGGAAACGTTTCGTAAAGTCGAGGTAAATATTCCTTTACTTGATGCAATTAAGCAAATACCGCGCTATGCTAGATTACTCAAGGACTTATGCACTAACAAAAGGAAGCTGAAAGGAAATGAAAAGATTAGTGTGAGTGAAAATGTTTCCGCCATTATTCAAAAGAAGCTCCCTCCTAAATGCGAGGATCCAGGTATGTTTACTATTCCTTGCAAAATAGGTAATCTTGGAATCGCTAAAGCCATGTGTGATCTAGGAGCTTCTATCAATGTCATGCCATTATCTGTTTATCAAGGTTTAAATGTTGGTCCTTTAAAGGAAACGGGTATTATTGTTCAACTTGCTGATAGGTCCAATGTTTATCCTGAGGGAGTTCTAGAGGATGTTTTAGTTCAAGTCAATGGGGTGGTTTTTCCTGCTGATTTTTATGTGCTTGACATGGACGATAGTGATTCTCATACTTCATCACTGATATTATTAGGGCGACCATTCCTTAAGACTTCTAAAACGAAAATCGATGTAAATGATGGCACCCTCACTATGGAATTTGATGGTGAAGTGATTAGATTTAACATTTATGATGCCATGAAACTCCCTAACGATATCTCTCCTGTTTTCGTTGCGGATGTTATTAACCCATTACCACAGGCACCAAGGCTGGAATCCAAATCCTTATCCGAATATTTATCCAGGAACGTCTAGCCAAAGACGTTAAAGAAAGACGCTTCATGGGAGGCAACCCATGTAAAAAAAAAAAAAAAAAACAAGTTTTGTTTTGCATTAGTTTTGGTTTGTTTTAGTTTTGTTTTGTTTTAGTTTAGTTTGTTTTGATTTTAGTGTAGTTTTGAACTCTTTGGATCGGCTGCAACAAGGATACATATCATTAGATGACACTTTCCAGAGCTTAAAGGGAGCACTCCAATACCAGGGAAGTACCAATATTTCCTTTCTCTTATTCTCTAATGTCCTTTATGTTGTTAATTCCTCTTCAATTGTGCTAAATTAGGAACAGTGAGGACATTGTTCAAGCTAAGTGTGGGGGAGAGGATAATAAAATATAGAGAATAGAGAACTAACTTATACTCTGAATGTTTGTCCTTAAGCAATTTTAAGCCAAATTTTTTTCAAAATTATCTTGAAATCTAGAGATTGTACTAAATGTTGTAATAAGCATCTACAAAATGTGAAATTGACTTGTTCGAATGTTTTGCTCACCCACTGCTGTAATTAGAATACATGGTTAAAATTAAGTAGTGAAATCTTTAAGAAACAAATTTACTTTGTATTTAGCTTTAGAATTGGAAGTCTAAGAGTAAGTCGAGTCCCTAAGTGAAAAATAAACAAGTTTACTTCTAGTTTATATTAGCTACTGTATACTCTTTGAAGTTGTTTGTAAAGCAATCATAACACTTAGCGAAAAAAAAAAAAAATCAAGCATAGCCATTACTCCAATGATTCAACTAATTGAGTTAAGAGTATTCAAACTTCAATGTTAGAGTGAGGAAGAGTCCGTAGGGGTATCTCAAAACCCGGTCACTTGAGTGATGAGCTCGGGATGTTGCCGACTCAATGAACTCACTATAACGATAAGGGCGAAAAAGGCAAAAGTTCATGAAAAGAAGCAGGCAAAAACCCGTCAAAATAGATGCTTGAATAAATCAAAAGAACATGAATGTGAACATTCATTGAATAAAACAAAGATGTATAAAAGGGAGAATATCTAGCAAAGAGCTTATACCATATGCTTTTACTTTATACTGCAAGGATTATATGCTTGATAATATCCAATGAAGTTTAATTGGGTGTTTTTCCTTAGTGGATAAAGTATTTACTTTTGGAATAAAAATTCTTTTGCTAAACATGAGGATTAAAGTTTGTTTTGTTTAGATTAGCTATTGAATTTTGTCCAAAGTAATTTGATCACAGGAAACCAATTGGGTTGAAGTAGTAGACATTAAATTGCAAGTCATGAATTACAAATAAATAGATGCTTGGAATGATGAAAAGAAAGCTTGTATAATTTATGACAGATTTCTCAATTGATTTGATGCAATTGCTTGAGGACAAGCAAGAGTTTAAGTGTGGGGGAATTTGATAGAGCCATTTTATACTCAATCTTTATAGTATAAATTGTGTTAAATTATTATTGATTTTATAGAAATCATAAGGAAATGGTACTTTAATTCTATCATCATGATAAATCAGGTTAAATGGAGTCAAGGATGCTAATTCAAGTATTTTAGAGAAGTCATCTACAACTTGGATCAAGACAAGAAATTACGCCACCGGAGGAAGCACGGTTTGAGGCACGGCCAAGGTTCAAACCGTGTTACACAGTGGAAAAGAAGGCGAAAATGAGGACTTTGAACAGAGAGAGACACGGCTTAAGGCACGGCCGTGGTGGAACCCGTGGGATAAACCGTGCTTCAAGCCGTGGTGGAAGATAGATGTGCCAAGGAGAAGAAAGTGTGGAACATCAACCAGATGAAGACATGGCTTGAAATCTAGCCGTGGTTGTAACCGTACTACACACTGGACACAGATGAAGACTTGAAGATTATGCACAGACGAAGGCACATCTTGAAATCTGGCCGTGTGTGTAACCGTGGTTCACACTGGGCGTGGTTGAAGACTTGAAGAATATGCACAGAGGATGGCATGGCTTAACCCACGGCCGTGTGGTGGGGCGTGCCAGGCAGACGTATCTTCACTTCTCGAAATCTACTTGAAAAAGGAAAGATATTTTCGTATCTTGCTAGCAAAAGATCACATGCTATCCATCTAATAGTATAAATAGAGCCAACCCTAGAGGGTTAGGACAACTTTTGAATCTTTGGATCTTGAAGAACCTTGGATCATCTTGGAGGCAGAGTAAGCAACCGGGTTCATTATGTTTTTACTTTTTATTTTCGTTTTATTGATGAACATGTGTAGCTAAGCTACTTTTCTAGCCAAAGGGTCATAGATGTTTAATTCTCCACGAATTGTGAGGTCTAATTGACTTGTATTTATTATATTCTTTGCTTTCGGGTATTCATATATCTTCTAATCGTTTTGTCATTATTATCTTTGTTGATTGGTATGAATAGAGCTCTTCTACTCAATTAGCAAGTTAATATATTATCAACTAGCACGTCAAATCCGTAATTGTTTGATTGTTCTAGTTTTAGTGACGCAATAACATGTTTGGTTATAAAAGAGATGATCGAATTCATGTTATGGAGGTGATGTGATCATGTTTAAATAGGTTATCTTATAATCTACTGGCATGAATTGGTAGTCTCTCTAGATCTTAATGCTATTGATAGATTAAATCCTAAGCGCTTGTCTAAGGGTTGTTTAATCAATAAGAGAAATAATTCAAAGCGCTTGTCCGAGGTTATCGAGGAAGTAAGGAGAGATAGGTTGTTAGAGCTTGTTAATAACCATAACCAATTTATGTAGAACAATAATAGAGAACATTTGCATCGATGATCAATTCCTAGAATTAAACCATCTTGATTCCTTTGGCTAGGCTTTTACCAATATCTGATTTTCTTACCTTGTTTTACTTTATTTGATTCACAAACAAAACCCCCCATTTTCCTTTTTCTTATTGTTCTCTTTGAATAGAAATATCTTTACCAATCCCTGTGGATTCGACCCTACTCACCACTATATGCAAATCATATAATTGTCTAGGAGTAGGTTTTAAATTTGTTGATTGTGTGTGGAGGAAACGGAAGTTCTTTGGATTTGAATTTCATACATTGGAATTTCATAAGTTGAAGTAGTGTTGATTGGTGCTTTGTTGTTTCCTTGAGGATTTCGGAATTGGAAGTGCATTTTTACTTCAAATTTGCTCTTCTTATGTGGAGGATTAGGAAACATTTTAAATTTCAAAATCAATCATTAAGTTGAGGGAGTTATTGTGTATTGATCATCATAATACACTTTGACTAGTTGGAATTATTTACTTGCCATTTGGAGAAGTGTATATAATTATTGCCATTTACATTTTGTTGCCATGATTGAAAGTGAAGTCATGGAGTATATGCTGCACCATGAGTGTGTGTGTGTGGCTTAAAGTGTGTGTTGTGGTTTAAAGGGTGTTACACCATGAGTGAGGTGTGTGTGTATGTATCGTGGAGTGAGTGTTGTGCATTAGGGTGTAGTAGTGGTTATGTGTTACACCATGGGAGTAAGTGTGTGAAACCGTGGTGTGTGTGTTACGTGGTTGTATATTGAAGTGTGGGAGTGTGTGTGTGAAGTTGTGGTATGTGTGTTGTGTGGTTGTGTGTTGAAGTGTGGAAGTGGTGTGTTAAACCGTGGAAGAGTGTGTGCATCGTAAAGTGTTGTTATAAGATTGAAAAGGGCTATTGTGTGTGTTATATTTAATATAAAGTGTATACTAGTTGTGTTAAGTTGTTTTTGTGTGTCAAAAGATAAATTCATCAGCCATGTTGAATGATAGTGTAAATAGGGGAATTAGCAATGAGACCAATAGTCAGATTGGAGGTGATCGGTATTTATCTATTAATGTACTGTGCCGAACTTTAACCTCGTTTCCCACTAATGATGATGAGTAGAGGGAAAGTTTGTTCCACACCTCTTGTAAGGTATAAGGTAATTTATGTGCTATTATTATTGATGACGGTAGTTGTACTAATGTAGTGGCTGCATCGTTATTATTGAAATTGAAGCTTGTAATTACCCCACACCCAAAACCCTATAAATTGCATTGGTTAAGTGAGTAAGGTAGTTTAAATGTTACCTAGAGGGTTAGGGTACCTTTCAATATAGGGGATAAATATCATGATGAGATTGTATGTGATATCCTTCCCATGTGTGCATCATATATATTGCTTAGCAGGCCTTGGTTGTATGATAGGAGGGTTTTGCATGATGGCTTCAAAAATAATTATATGTTCTAGAAAGAGGGTAAATGTATATTGTTGAACCCAATGTTGCCTTCAAAGGTCTAAGTGGTTTAAAGGCAAATAAGTAAACCTTTAGAGGTCCAAGAGGTTTAGAGGTAGATAAATAAAACTAAGAAGAAGAAAGCCTTATTAGTGGGACAATATAAGTTAGAGGAGGCTACAGTAAATGAGAGACCAGTATATTTATTTTAGATGAGGTAAACCCTAGAGATAGAGGGGCGTGAGAAACTACCCCCTATGGTATCTCAAGTATTAGATGACTACAATGATCTTTTTACAGATAAATTGCTAGGAGGATACGGTGTCTCTGTTATATTTAATGTTGTAGATATGTTACCCTATTTACCCAATGATGTTCATGAAGACCTATTAGATTTGAGGGAAAATCTTCCATAGGCCCGAGGGTATGATAGGAATCATATACCCACAGGACCTATCACTAGAGCAAGAGCTAAAGGATTACAAAATTTAGCGATGAGAGTCCTCTTTGAATAATTAGACCCCGAAGATATTTGTTTAGTATCTTCTTTTCCATTGTATAATTATTACGTATTTCAGTAGGTACATTTGTCGATTTTTACAAGATGGCGAGTAAATTCACTAAAGCTCAATTCATAGGTTATTCATGGACCTACGTAAATCAAAGAAGAACCAGTCCTACATTACTCCATCAAGGTGCACGAAACTAGCTACGTATGAGGGTTTTATTTGCATTTTTCTCTTGATTAGAAACTAGCCACATTTTGTTATTTTTTACTTTTATTTTCTTTTGTTAAATTTATAGCAAGTATAAATACTTGCAAATTAGGGTTTGTAAGGGACTTTTTGAGGAATATACACTTGAAATTTGTTATTGTGGGAGTGCTCTCTTCATGCCACCTTACTCTTATCAATTTGACTTATGAAATTGTGGCGAGTTGGCTTTAGGAATTCTTTTCAGTCATATCAATATTTCTTAAGTTGCATCTGATTATTGCTAGTGAATAATAGCTAGTTTATAATTAGTTGAGTTTGTTTGTTCCTTTCACACCAAATTATGGTTCTTGTATTGCTAGGTTTTCACACCAATTGTAAGGATTGGAATTGAATTTTTCCTTTGTATTTGATTGGTATCGGAATCCAATTATGATGCATCTTAATTTAGCCCATGCCATTTAGGGTTCTTGGTGCTTGTTTCATGCCATTTAGGGGTTATATCATCTATCTTATTCATGCCATTTTTAATTGGAATTGAATTAATTGTGTGTGTGTTCTTGTTAATTGGTATTGAGATCCCTTGAGATCATCATAATTTGGTATGCTTGTTTCACGCCATTTGGGGGTTATAACTTCTATCTTGTTCACACCATTTTTAATTGGAATTGAATCAATTGTTTCTATGTTCTTATTAATTGGTATTGAGATCCCTTGAGCACATCGGTAAGTGTCGTCGAGTTCCATCTGATCAAAAAGGACTCTCAATGTAAGACTCTACAATCCATTGGCTCTAGCTAAGGTAATGGGTCCTATTGTAGCAATGGTTTGATTCCCATCACTTGAAGAATAAAAGGGTTAAATTTTGGTTTAAGGAACTAGTTAGCCAACACCTTACTTTTCAACAGGATGATAAGCAACAATCCAATTTCAAAACCTTCATTTAAGCAACTGTCCTATTGGCATCATAAATACCAACCCACTAGTGTACCCTAACCCTATATTTTGAGAGGTACAATAAAACACTTCTACACATACACTTGTATTTACACATATCATGCACTTATCAAAGATACACTTTGTTACGTCATTTGGGCATAGATAAAGCTAATGTTAAGTTCTATTTTTTATTGATAACCTTGAGTTAATTTAAGTTTTGTCTCATCAAAATTGTATGTAAATTTTCGATTCAATAATCACCCCCTTTTTCATGAGGATAAAACTTTATAAATTAACTCCCCATTAATCATATACTACTCCTTAATTAAGCATTCGGTTCAAAAAGAAATTTATCAAGGTTAAGTTTATAGAATTAATGCCTAACTAGAGGGAAAATTCCAAAAAAAAAAAAATTGTAACCAAGTTTTAAGAAGTCTAGAGTTTATTTTTCTTAACCAAACTTAACCTTACAACTAAAGCATTACAAAGAACATTGGTTATAAAAGGCTAAAGGCTAAATCCAAATATATATAGTTAGATAGCATGAAGAGAAGACAAAAAAGCAAACAAAGAATGTGTTGCATTATCTGAGAGGCCAAGAAGAGGATAAGGATAAAGATAAGGAAAGTAATGGCAATAAAAAAAAAATGTTATGGAAAATAGCATGGCTCTTCTCTTAGAAAGATAGAACTTAATTGCAAAAATCCTTAAACTCTTGTTGGTAGGCAAAGAATTACTCCTCATGAGCCCAAAATTGGTCGTAGGTAATGTAGATAGATGGATTGAAGGATAGGATAGGAGGGACATTATCAACAACACCAAGAATATCTCTAACATCACTCAGCTCTCCTTAAGCATGCGCCTTGTCATAAGAACTCTCATGCTTAACTACATCTTCAACATTGTGTAAAGGAGCTAAGGGTGTTTTTCTTACCCATCTTCAACCTTCCTTTTTCTATACACCCCATGTTACGTCCTTCATCACAAAGTCCTTAATTCTTGCTTCTCAAAAGGGAGACTCAAATTCTATTCCTTTATGCTTCAACAAAAGGGTAATCATGCGACTCAAGTGTAAGAAGGCTTGCTTTGGACTATTGATCACCTTTTTGAAAAAGTAAAAATAAAATCAAAATAATGATTTTGATTGTTTCTCAAAAGCTAAATCATAAGCCACAAATCTTGATGAGTAACATTTGCTAGTTTACCTTTTTAGGGTGCATAATTATAGGTAATAATGTGATGCAAGATGTGGCATTTAAGATACAACTTAAAAGTAGCTAAACTGTCCTTTTGACTCCAAAATTGTCTAACCCCTTTAACTCAAAAAAATTTTCATAGTAAACAAGACCATTAAAATCATTCATAACTATATATCTCCTAGTTTCCACACCTAACAAATCTAACAACCCTATAGGAAGCCTACTAGAATTTCCTAAAAGTTGTCATATCACGTGTGCACCCCCAATATGAAAACCATCTTGCAAGTTGGAGGTTGCAAGACTCTAATTTAATAATTAATTCTCACCATAATTAATAGTACATATAATTAGTTATTATGAAAATAACTACGGAAACTAATTATTACAGTTCTCTAAAATTGCAAAGAATCGGTATCCCCTACCAAATAGTAAAACTAGGTAATCTCAATATTTAAGACCATTAGTTTGAAAAAGTGTTGAAAAATGACAAAGTTTCAAAAATAAATATCTTTACAAATTCTTATTCACTCATCCTAGTCCTTCAACTATCTTCTAATTCTTCAGTTATCCATCGAGCTTGAGTTTAGGACACTCATCACTTTAATCCTAGCCAATTTCTTAACATTAGTATACCCTGCAAGACAAACTATTGGGGGGTGAGCAAACTATGGCTCAGTGAGTACTCCCATCACTACTACCATTTAAGCACGTTATCAAGCATTAATTATCACATCATGAAATCTATCTACATACGAAATAAATGCATGCAGGATGAATGCAAGCAACACTTTCATGGGAGTTTGGAACCATGAAAGGTATAGATTTACATCGTTTATACTTCGATTGACCTCCATACTTACCTATATGGAGTACCTTACCTTACCTAGGAAGTTATTTGAGGGCATGGTCCCCCAAATAAACTCGATGCTTACCCGTCACCGAGAGCGAAAATGCCTTAAGGGCCAGTATTAGTGTAAAGTCCTAAAATTTTTGAAAAAACTATATAAAAATTTAAGAAAATAAGTAGAATAATAAATACTTCTAGATTAGTGTAGCGAGAGGGACAATTTCGCAATATTAAAAACATTGAGAAATATGCAACAAAAATTCAAATATTGCGATGCATGAATATTATTTTAATAATTTGTGATAATAATAGGTTTCAAAAAACATAAAATAATTAGAAAAAAAAAACTTTACAAAGAAAAGAAGATAACAAACATAACAAATTGAATTATACGAAATGTATTACTGAATAAATTTAGGAAGCAAAGTAATTGAAAGATATCCGAATATGGACATATAAACGGATAAATACAAATAATCGTAAGTCCTAGCTTTAGGTCAAGTAAATTAAATTAAAAGAATGAATTCTCTAAAACACAAATTTTAAACAATATTGGGTTAAATAATGAAATAAATTTAAATTATAGATCTAGGAATTTTAAATGAAAATTTAGAATAAATATTTATGTCCAGGATAATTAGATTAGCCTAGATGTAAGCTTTCGTAATAAAATGCTAAAAATATAAAATTTAAAGATATTTTTATATGCAGACAAAATATTAAGTATAGGGACATTATAATAAAATATAATATATAATATAATATAAATATATATATATACACAACTGTAATAAATAAAATAAAATCTAGAAATGTCTGCTCGTCCCTTCTCTTACCCTTTTCTTTCTTTTGCTGCTTCTTCTTCTTCTTCTCTTCTTTTTCTTGTTTGAGTTACGTCTCCTTCATCAACTATAAGTTGCGTATGCCCAACCTTTACCCCGATAGCAGTAGTAATAGGTTTGGAACCTCACCATTTGTTGCGTCTCGTCCCCATCTCCGTTTGGATCATCACTAGTAGTGGTAGCAATGACACAACAACAACGACAGCAATGGTGACAACCACGGTTGCAACAATAGTGGCAACAGCAACGGTGATAGCCAAATAATGACCACGACGACATCAACCACGACGACCACACAACAACGATAGCAACGGTGGCAACCATAACCACAACAAATAGCGGTAATAGCAACGGTGTCGATGATGACCCAACGACGATAGCAACGGCAACCACGATGGTAGCATGACCCCACAAGCAACATCCGAGAAGAAATCCATGAGTGGTCATTGCTATGTTTAGTCCCTTGCTTCAATGCGGGCATGAAGGTGATGTGTGGGTAGGGGGTAGTGTTCCAACAAGAGAAAGGGAAGTGCTTGGTGCTTGCAAGGTATGTGTGTGTGTATAAGAGGGAGAAGGAAGATAACAACAACGACCCAACAGCTGCAACAACAAACAACAACAATGGCGATTGTGATGACCGTAGCAACAACATAAGAAGGGGGAAAGGGAAAGGGAAAGGAGAAGCCAAGTGTGTGGTATGTGTGGTAAGTGTGTGTATGTATGGATGGTGTGTGGTGTGTGTGAGAATGTGTGTATGTGTATGTGATGGTGTGTGGTGTGTGAGGGTGTGTGTGTATGTATAGGGAAAGAGGAACTGAGTATGTATTGTGTGTGAATATGTGCATATGTGCATGAGGTGATGTGGTGTATGTGGTATATGTGTTTATATAGATGGTGTGTGGTGTGTGAGGGTGTGTATGTGTACGTATACGGATGGTGTGATGTGTGGAATATGTATATAGGTGTGTGGAAGGAGTGTGATGCATGGGGTATGTGTGTATGTGTATGGAAGGTGAGTGGTGTGTGAGGGTATGTGTGTATGTGTATGGATGATGTGTGGTGGTTGCGAGAATGGGTGTATGCATATGGAAGGTGTATGGTGTGTGTGGGTATGTATGTATATATGTATATGGAAGGTGAGTGTGGTGTATGTGTGTATGTGTATGGTGTGTAGTATCTGCAGAGTATGTAGGTATGTATGTATTAGTGATGTGAGTTGTAAGTGGAGTATGTGTATATGTGTGTGTCGGTGGTGTGAGACGTGTGTGGAGTATATGTGTATGTGTGCACAAGTGGTGTGTGTGTATGCATGTGGACTTAAGGAGAAAGGAGGATAGCAAAGTGTAGTTAAGTGTGCATGTAACTAGGTGTATGGTATGATTGTGTGTATGTATGTGTAGGTGCATGCGTGGTGTGCATAGAGTGTGTATGTACATGGATAAGAGTATGTTGGTGTGTATGTGGTGTGTGGGTATGGTTAGTGTATGTATGGTAATGGTAGCATGAGTGAGGATGAAAACTAGTAGAAAGGATGGGAAACCCTATAGGTGGAGATCTCAATGAAGGAGAGAAGAAAAAAGGTGATACAAAACCTTTAAGGACTACTTAATCCTACGAATTGTCCTATAAGTAGTTCGTTGGAAAATATTAGAGATAAATTGAGAAAGGAAAGATTCAAAGATGATTCATGTAAAGGAAAGGCGTTTATGTTGGTGTAGATTGTAAAGGAAATGATTCGAGCAACGTCCAAGATAATGGCTTGGGAGATGTTTGGAATGAAATGGATTTCATAATGGAATATTCAAAGGGATGTTAGGAAGATCATTTTTGGCCAAATACCCTAATGCATGACCTTTAGTTGTCTTTTCTAAGGGTATCTTGCATATATGGAAGAAGGAATTCTAAATTTGACAGGCCGAAGATGTTTCATTGCTCGACTTCTACATAAGGAAAGCAGACAGTTGATCATAACAACTTGGGGTATTGGAAGCGATGATTCGTAGGAAGGTCATTCATTTTGGAACCTTATATCAAGATCATGTTGAAGAAGTGTTCAACATTTCGAAGCTTGTTCACCTAAAGTTCCTTAAGGAGGAAATTTCAAGCCTTACCATCAAATGCATAGTAAGCGAAGTACACATATCAAGTGCTAGGAAACTACTAAGGTCAAGTGGAGATGCTGCCTTCTATGGTTTGGTTGAGGAAGCATTGTAGAAGGACACTTATTTCAAGAGGGAAGTAAATGGGTTACCCGCTAGAATCGCTTGAATCTGGCTAGGACTATGATGACCCTAAATAGGCTAGTGGTAAACTTAATGACATGCTATGATGTTGTGTTGTGAGTTGATATGCTATGTATGTGAATTCAATTGCTTTATTGTAGTTGCAAATGAATGTGATTTTTGTTAAGTTTAAGTTATATAGTGGGGTTAAATGAGTTTAGGAAAGAAGTTATAAAGAAATTGGTAATTAGATAGGTTATTGACGAATATTTTTTAAAGAATGTAGAGGATAGAATGGACTGAGTGATTAGAAGTCATTACCATAACAATAGCACTTCGCACCATATTTCCAGTGCTATTACTATAAGCCTAAACCATGATTCAAAATTATTTTCTTCGAACTAAACCAAAATATAGAAACCTAGCTTTTTGCTTCTATAGCTACAGAGTAGGTGTGTATAGTTGCAATAGGATATATAAATATCATTATGTATGCATATTAGAGTTTACTTTTAAATGTGTACTTATGCTTAGGAAAACCTATTTTCCTATTATTTCTATAGAATACACTCAGGAAAAAAACTATACAAATCATGAGTGTAACTTTGATTTTACAACTTAAAAATCCTATTTTCTTGCCCTCTTAAGTGAGTGAGGGAAGGTGTCTAGTAAATGGTCCTCCAGTTAAAGCTATGTTACTGACATATATATGTGTGTATATATATATATATATTATACCTAGATTTATTGAGGAATTAGAAAGGATATACGAGACGACCTTGTTGGCTCTCAGAAGTGTGAATAATAGAGCACTTGAGAAGTGCGATGACATAGAGGTGTCACAAATGATGATCGTAAATCAATCCCGAGTGGTTGATTTGACATTTTAGACAATTGGCACAGAGGTGTCAAGTTAACTAAAACCCAATGTATAGCTGGATTGCTCTCATCCACTTGGTCTGTGTTCTATGTTTGTTTTGTGATGTAAAATGCATGATCTTGCTAGTTGTGGTACGTATGAAAATGAGTTGTAGTGGATTGTCATGGGACTTCACTAAGTCTTTATAAATTGTTCTTGGTAGTTTATTTCATTGCCTTGAATGATAATTGGTTGCAATTATATCTATTGATTGGTCACTTCGAATCAATTAATTCAAGAAGTAGACTCGATTAAAACTTGACATGCATTTCCACAAGACATTGCATGAGATTAAAGGCCATCACTACTATAGGATGCACTAGAAATGATCAGAGGATCGTTGTTCCACCAAATGTGAACTAAGTGATTAGGGAATTGTCGCGCCTTGATGATTCTGAGTCCGACCTATCTTTTGAGGGCATAATGCTCAGTGTAATGAGGCACTTGAACCTAAAACATTAAAGCTAAGACACAAATTAAATAACTAATAAGAGTAACGAAGATGTGAGTAAGACTTGGGCACCGATTGTGACTTCGGAATCCCCAACCTAAGGTTAAGGGGGGCGTAAACCCTAGACTTCACATCAATTACTGAAAGACCACGTAAGATGTTGCATTTATATGGTTGTTCATGCATAGCATATGATTTGATAACTTGATTTTAAATTGCTTGTGTTTATGTAGCATTGAAAGTGTTACCATCCCATTCACTAAGCTATAGTGTACTCACCCATCCACAGACCCTTTTTGTAGGTAACAATTTCAAAAGCTTAGGATGGGATAAAATGAAAGTGTCAAGAGTTTTTGGAAGACTAGAATGATAAAGTAAGAATTGTGAAGGATAGATTGTTTATATGAAATGTTAGGACCCTTATGTAAATAAAAATTAAATTCATGAAACTTAGATTTTATTCTATTTTATTGGTTAGTAAGGAACACCGATTCTCTACAATCATGGTTAATCATAGGATACGAGATCCATAGCTATACTTTAATATTTAATTATATAATATATGATTAGTTGTAAATGTAATTATTTACTTAGAGTCTTATGATCTCTGGCTCATAAGACGATTATCATTTAACAGGTGTACACGTGCTATGATGATTTTAGTGGAAACTTTTAGCCCCCCTTTCGGGGCATGACATTTGGTGAATTCTATGCTAAGCCATTCACTATCCATCAAATACTCAATAATGCCTCTACAGCCAAATCGGGTGATCCCTTATCATGGCATTAACCTACAATCAATCTGTTAACAATGCCTTACAAGCCTTAAATAAGAGTTATCCCAACTACTTTGCCTTCAACAAAATCAATGTTGATAAAATTACCATCGGCAACACTAACGTTTTATAAACAACAACCTTTAAGAGTATGCAAGGCAATAAATCATTCCAAACAATCAATAGCAATCAATAAAACTTCGCACAATTGGCAAGCAGCAAGCCAATAATAGATCATCTAAACTCCTTCACCTAGGCTTGATGATGAGAAATTTTCCGGCATCGCCTAAACCTTCAGAACTAGATTTGGCTGATGATCCAAATCGCTTATATTCTACTACATATCTTTTTATTTAATAAATATTTGAGAAATAATCTTATAGGTACAATAATAATTCTCCATAGGATGCTAATATGTCCTACATTAGTTGATGGCCATGGGACATCTTCAGATTTACAATCAAAGACCCGCTGTGATTGTTTTCATTTCGAAGCATTGGCTCATGACGATTTATGATATTTTGTACTTTGTAATTGTTCTATGGGCAATTTTATGTTGTATTTTCTTTTGGGACACTTTCATTTTGAGAGTAATTTCCATTTAGGACCAACTACCTTAAAAGTGGCGAAGTTATAATTTTGTGCATTTTCTAACTCTAAAGGGAGCAAGTATAAATACTTGCTTAAAGTAAGGTTTGAGGAGGCCATTTTTCAGAATTAGAACTTCACATTTTTGTGAGAGAGCTTAGGGTTTCCCTAGTTCAATTTCCTCTTAACAATTTTAATCCTAAGAGTTGAGATTGTGGCGAGTGCAACAATTGAAAATTGTGAGTCATATCGATTTCTAATTGTTATGTTTTGTTTTCTTCCCTATTATGTAATATCTAGGGTTGGATTAGAATATTTCTTGTTCAAATTTGAATTGGTATCAATTCGAAATAGTGTATTTATTTTGAGTAATTATCATATTTGTGATTCACCCTCAACAATTGTTTGTCATTTTGAACCGTGAATTAGATATTGTGGGAAGGGAGGTTTTCATAATTGGTTCTTGTTCATCTTGGTGTATTTCACGTGGAATTCATTTGTGATTATTGTATGTTGAAGGAATTCTCTTTGTGGAATTGTAATTGCAACAATTGAGCATTCAGAACTTATTGCATTTTCACAATGGATTCACACAATTTCCTAGCTTGTTGAACCGATTTTGATCTTGTGAATTGAAGTTGTTTCTTTGATTCATTTGCATGTGCTAATCTTGGTTTTTACGCACATCATAATTTGGTATCAGAGGTTGAGGTTTAAGAGGAAGGATTTTTCGAAAATTTGGTATCAAATCTTGTATTTCACGTGGAATTCATTTGTGATTATTGTATGTTGAAGGAATTCTCTTTGTGGAATTGTAATTGCAACAATTGAGCTTTCGGAACTTATTGCATTTTCACCATGGATTCATACAATTTCCTAGCTTGTTGAACCGATTTTGATCTTGTGAATTGAAGTTGTTTCTTTGATTCATTTGCATGTGCTAATCTTGGTTTTTAGGCACATCATAATTTGGTATCAGAGCTTGAGGTTTAAGAGGAAGGATTTATCAATTGAGATTTCGAAAATTAAGGGTTGTATTATCATCTTAAACCGAATTGTAGAGGTAGAAATTGAAGTATTTGATTATGTTGTTAAGGTGTTATGATTGTTGCTTGTTGATGTAGATGTGGAGCATTTGTAATAGCTTTTTCCTCATAAGTTGGCCATGAGTGATTTAGGGGAAGTGATCATTGTGATTATTTGAGAAAAGTGGAATTTCGGAAATTGATTTTGTTATCTTCATCTTTGCCGTGAGATACTTGTTTGAGGAAGAAGGGGAAGTTCTTGAATTGAATTGAATTTCGAAAATTGATTTTGTTATCTTCATCTTTACCGTGAGTTATTTGATTGAGGACGAAGGGAAAGTTCTTGAATTGAATTCCATAATTTGGGATTCAAATAGTTGAAGCATTGTTAATTAGTGTATGTTGATTCCTTAAAATTGCGGAATTAGAAGGATCACTTTTCAAAATTGTTCAACTTGCATGGAGAATTAAGAAACTATTTTGAATTCAAATTAGTCATTAGTTATAGAGTTATTGTGTATTGATCACTTTAATTGCACATTAACTAGTTGGAATCAATTGCTTGCCATTTAGAGAAGTATCCATATTGGTTCCATTTTGTTGTTGTTGTCGTGGAGTGAAGTGCTATACTGTGATTGTTAGTGTTGTGTGTAGTGAAGGGTTACAACATGTTATAGTTTGTTTGTGTTGAAGTTTAAGACTGTATGAGTGTACCGTAAAGTGCATGTTATGGTTTGAAGTGAGATTATGTTATAAAGTGAGTGTCTTGTGGATTATAAAAGTGTTGCAACATGTTGTGTTGATTGTGTTGTGGAAAAGAGTGCTACATGTGGATTATAAGAGTATAAATGTGCCTTGAGTGAAGTTAAGTGGAGTTGTATGTTTTTCTTTTATAGCGCTTATTGTGTGGCGTCAGAAGTAGTGTGATTGTGAGGTGTACCCCTTTGCTTCAAATTGTCCTTGTGGTTTAATATGCTAAGTCTACATCTATGTCAATGATAGCGTGAATGGGGGAATTGGCAATGAAGCCAATAGTCAAGTTGGTGGAGGTCAGGGTTATAATGTTGCAGGTAGGAGGACTTTGGAAGAATAACTCCAAGATCTTACTACCATAGTTGCTACTTTGGCAACTTGGATTGATAGAATGACATTACCACAACCACTAGTGGTAAACCTTCAAGCACCACTTCGGGTAGCTCTATAGAATCCTTAGAGAGACAGAGTAGTGGGAGATGGAAATCTGAATAGAAGGATGGGTGAGGAACATCATCTATACAAGGAAGAAAGGGATGACAACTTTGGGGCTAATCTATATCAGAATAGGGATTTTAAGCCACCTCAGGGATTTGAGCATGTGAAACTGCCAATGCCTTCCTACGATGGCAAGGGATCAACTGATGATTATTTAGATTGGGAGGACAAGGTTGAGGGTCTCTTTAAATGTTATGAGATCGATGATAATACCAGAGTCCGATTGGCTATTGTCGAGTTTATAGGATACGTTGTACTATGGTAAAAGAATTTGATTATTAGCAGGTGTAGGGATGGAGAGGCTGAGATTCAGACTTGGAGGGATATGAAAAGGGTGTTGAGAAAAAGATTCATTCCTGAACACTACAAATAGGAACTATTTATGCGATTGCAGACTTTGAGGTGGGGAGGCAAGACAGTAGTTGATTATGTGTAGGAATTTGAAACCCTCATGATTAGATGTAGGTCCATCGAACCTCTAGAACAAATTGTGGCATGCTTTGTCTCAGGCTTGAAATATGAAATAGCGTGTGTTATTGAGTTGCAGTGCTATAGTACACTTGTTGAGGCTATTCAGTTAACCTTGAAAGTGGAGAGGCAAAGGAAGTCTAACTTGTTTAGGGCTCCAAGCAGTAGGCTTAATACTATTACCAAACCCATAGCAGCTAAAGGTCGATCAGGGGGAGCAAAGGTAGTAGGTGAGGTAGTGAGAGTAGTGGACAAAACTACCCCAAACACTACTAGAGAAAATTTACGTATTGGGAAGGGTAAAGAGGTAATAGCGCCAGATACGAAGCAAATTGTTCCCAGATCTACTAGTGGAAAGGCACACCAGATCAAGTGCTTTAAATGCATGGGATTTGGTCATACGACAATACAGTGTCCAAATAAAAGGGTGATAGCTGTTATAGAGGGCACTGGAGAAGATGTTGAGGATGACGGGGAACAGATTGAACCTACAGATTTACCAATAGCACTGCAGGAGTATTATGATGACCAAACTGCAGAAACACATGAGGAGCGTACAAATGAACAATATCTACTTATTAATATGTTACGCAGGGCTCTAACCATATCTGCTAATACTCGAGACATTAAGAGGGAGAACATATTCCACACCTCTTGTAGGATCAGAGGTAACCTTTGTGTACTCATCATCGATACTGGTAGTTACACGAATGTTATATTTGTTGCACTAGTAGACAAATTACATTTGTCTACTGTCCCACATCCTAGCCCTTATAACTTGCATTGGTTGGGTAATCGAGGCAGTATGTATGTTACACTAAGGACGAACGTCCCTATAAGTGTTGGTAGAAATATCATGATGAGACCCTATGTGATGTAATTCCTATGCATGCATTCCTTTTACTGTTGGGTAGACCCTGGTTGTTTGATTGGCAGGTGTTACATGATGGGTTTAAAAACACCTACATGTTCAATATGGGCGAGTCTCGCATAGTACTATCACTAATGACTCCATCTGAGGTACATTAGTTTCAAGAACATATCAGAACTACTTCCATTACATTTGATAGCTAGGAGAGCAAGTCAACAAAGATATCAGGGTTCAATTCCAAAGTTGATCCTCTAGATTTGAGGGCAAATCTTTTAGAAGCCTAAGGAGATGGTGGGAAATTTTCCTGTACCGCCTATACCTTCAGATCTAGATTTGGCTGATGATCCAAATCGCTTATATTTTACTTCATATCTTTTTATCTAATAAATATTTAAGAAATAATCTTACAGGTATAATAATAATTTTCCATGGGATGCCAATATGTCCTATACTAGTTGATGGCCACAAGATATCTTCAGATTTACAATCAAAGACCCGCTGCGATTGTTTTCATTTCGAAGCATTGGCTCATGAAGATTTATGATATTTTGTGCTTTGTAATTGTTCTATGGACTATTTTATGTTTTATTTTCTTTCGGGGCACTTTCATTTTGTTGTAATTTCCATTTAGGACCGACCACCATAATAGTGGCAAAGTTGTGATTTTATGCATTTTCTAACCCTAAAGGGAGCAAGTATAAATACTTGCTTAAAGTAGGGTTTGAGGAGGCCATTTTTCAGAATTAGAACATCACATTTTCATGAGAGAGCTTAAGGTTTCCTTAGTTTAATTTCCTCTTATCAATTTCAATCCTAAGAGTTGAGATTATGGCGAGTGCAACAATTGAAAATTGTGAGTCATATCAATTTCTAATTGTTGTGTTTTCTTTTCTTCTCTAGTGTGTAATATCTAGGGTTAGATTAGAATATTTCTTGGTCAGATTTGAATTAGTATCAATTCAAAATAGTGTGTTTATTTTGAGTAATTATCATACTTGTGATTTACCCTCAACAATTGTTTGTCATTTTGAATCGTGAATAGGATATTGTGGGAAGGGAGGTTTTTAGAATTGGTTCTTGTTCATCTTGGTGTATTTCACATGGAATTCATTTGTGATTATTGTATGTTCAAGGAATTCTTTTTGTGGAATTGTAATTGCAACAATTGAGCATTCGGAACTTATTGCATTTTTACCATAGATTTACGCAATTTCCTAACTTGTTAAACCGGCTTTGATCTTGTGAATTGAAGTTGTTTTTTTGATTCATTTGCATGTGCTAATCTTGGTTTTTAGGCACATCACTTGACTTAAGGATTGGGTAGAGATTAGAGATCTTCTAAAAAACTAAAACAATTAGACATAAAAGAAAATACATAGAAGAATAATTACTACTAAAATATACTATTCTAATTTTCTGATCTTAACCTCAAGTCTTATTAGAGTCTTTCAGGGTATCGTTTAATTGTTTAGGTTCTTAATAGTTCAGGTCCAAGGCCTCAAGTCTATGTTCACGGTCCTTTGTTTATAAATTAATCCCTTGTCATGGTCTACACTTAGGTCCTCATCACGGTAAGTCATATTCTCAAACGATGCTATGATAGGGCAAATATATGTCTAGGGTATATGTCCATGAATATGTCCATAAACATGTCCAAGAATATGTTCATAAATTTCCAAGAATATATCCTTGAATATATGTCAAGAACATGTCCATGAATGTCCAAAAATATGTTCATGGATATTTAATAGGTCAAAAATAGTTATAGATGATTATAAGTCTTCAAGATTCCAAATTAAGTCTTTAAAATCCTTTCTTAGAACCTTTATATTTATTATGGGTTTAAAATATATCTAAGCACTAAAAAATACTCTACATGAAAGAGAAATAGAGTAGTCTTACGAGGTTAAATTTTTTTTGAAGTGGAATTACAATTGGAACCTACAACTTTCATAAATATGTGATATTAATGTATATAGATGAAGAGTATGCTATGAAAGCAACTTAGGTTAATCGAGGATTACCTTAATCTGATGAACACCCCTTGAATACCTAAATTAAAGGTCCTATAATATAGAAAATACGTAAGATTAGTAACTTCCTTAAGAGAGTTAAAGATAACTCAATCTTCTTGGAAGTTCTTACCTTAATGCATGGTGTTGGTGGTTTCGAAACTCTTGTCGATTTTGGAGTTGTAAATGGAACTAATTATGGATGAAAATTTCTAACTTCTTAGAGGAATATTAGATGTTTTTGGTGGAGATTTGAATGAGTGGAAATCAAAGAATAGGGGGCTCAAAGTGGCATGAGAAATGGAGGGCTTTTACTTAGGTAGGTTAGCCTCTTTACATCCCCTTTTATAGTGGTTAAGTTTTGTTGCTTTGTAATTAATTTTCAGTGCTAATTTTTCACACCTAAGGGGACAAGATTGGGTAGGTTTTAGGGTAATAATTTTCCTAATAGCTTATAGGATAAGTTAGGGTATTAATGATATAGGATAGGATAAGGTAGATGATGTCATGTGGATAAGATCATGTGGTGTTGACATGGTCAAAAGAGAAGGGCAACCTTGGTAGCTTCTTCGTGGTTTCTTGGGCTAATTTTTTTATTTATTTTCAGCTAACCTCCTTAGCTTAGTCGTGAAAAGTATTTGAGCTAATTTTGATTAAGTTAAGATTAGGTAAGATGGCCTCAATCATGGGATGAAACAAGGTTAAGTAACAAGATGTTTTTGGAGATGAGATTTAGATGTAATTTTCTTTTTGTTTATATGACTCTAAAATTATAATTTTTCCATGATATTTCTATGTCATCAACCTACTTTAAACATGTTAATTTAGGCTATTTTAGATTAGATTAAATTAAATTAAGATAAGAAGGGGTGAATTGAATGGTGACATTCTAGATGAATTTACATGGTAGTATTTCACATGAAGAAGGGATTTCTAATCTATTTTTGGGGGATCATCTCTTCGAATTTTTCCATGCTCTAGGTAATTAAGGTATATTTAGGGTATAATAGGCTAAAATTTGGGTAAGATTTAATAAGTATAGGTGATGTACTCAAAACTAAGCCCAAGCACATGCAAATCAATCAAATAAACAAACCCCAACTCACAATTAAAATCGGTCTAATGGAATCAAGAAATTGTGTGACCCTAATGGAACTTTGATGAAAATCTGAAGGTCGAATGATGCAATTAACAATCCATATATGTAATCTTCACTGAATAACAACAATTATAAGTGAAATCCACGTAAATCAAATCAAGTGGAATAGATTAAAACCGTGATTTCAACTCCTTCCTACAATTCCCAATTCACACCACAAATGAAGATGATGATATCAAGTACTAAAGCAATCGATCTTATAACACGATAATTGATCACAAATGCAATAAAAAATCTAACCAAGAAAAATCCAAATCAACCCTAGATATGACTCACTAGTAATGAAATGGAAACACAACAAAGAAGGAATTGATACTACTCACAATTGCCCTTTGTTGCACTCGCCACAATTTCAACTCTTGGAAATTGAAATTGATAAGAGAAATTGGATCTAGGGAAACCCTAAGCCCTCTCACAAAAATGTGAAGTATATTCTGAAAATTTTGGCCCCCCTCAAACTCTACTATAAGCAAGTATTTATACTTGCTACTCCTAGGGTTAGAAAATGGTCAAAATTACAAATTTGCCACTTTTAAGGTAGCCGGTCCCAAATGGAAATTACAATAAAAATGAAAGTATCCCAAAAGAAAAATACAACATAAAATTGTCCATAGAACAATTACAAAGTACAAAAATATCATAAGTCTTCATGAGCCAATGCTTTAGAATGGAAACAATCGCAACGGGTCTTTGATTGTAAATCTAAAAATGTCTTGTGTCTATCAACTAGTGTACGACATATTGGCATCCCATGAAGAATTATTATTGTACCTGTAAAATTATTTCTCAAATAGTTATTAGAATATAGGACATAAAGTGAAAATATAAGCGATTTGGACCATCAGCCAAATCCAGTTTTGAAGGTATAGGTGGTGCCAAATAATTTCTCATGATCTCCTCGGGCTTCTAAAAGATTTGCCTTCAAATCTAGATGATCAGTTTTAAAACTGAACCCTAATGTCTCTGTTGTCCTGCTCTTCTGGCTATCAAATATAGTGGATGTAGTTCTCATCTGTTCCTAAAACTAATGAACCTCAGATGGAGTCAATGGCCACAGAACTATGCAAGGCTTACCCATACTGAACATGTAGGTATTTCTAAACCCATCATGTAACACCCGCCGATCAAACAACCAAGGTCGACCCAATAGCAAATGGAATGCATGCATAGGGACTACATCACACAGGATGTCATCATGATATTTCTGCCTAACACTCACAGGAACCTTATCCCTAAGTGTAACATACATACTACCTTGATTATCCAGCCAATGAAGGTTATAAGGGCTAGGTTGTGGAATAGTAGAAAGATGTAATTTGTCTACCAGTGTAGTAGATATAACATTCATGCAACTACCACTATTGATGATGAGTACACAAAGGTTACCTCTGATTCTGCAAGAGGTGTGAAATATGTTTTCCCTCTGAATGTCTCTAGTTTCAGGAGATATAGTTAAAGCCCCGTGTAACATATTAATGGGTAGATATTGTTCACCTGTACGCTCCTCATGTGTCTCTACAGTTTGGTCATCATAATACTCCTACAGTGCCATTGGTAAATCTATAGGTTTGGTTTGTCTGTTGTCATCCTCAACATCTTCCCCAGTGCCCTCTATAACAGTCATCACCCTTTTATTTGGACACTATGCTGCCATATGCCCAAATCCTATGCATTTAAAGCACTTGATCTTGCATGCCTTTCCACTAGTAGATCCGGGAACAATCTGCCTCACATCTGGTGTTATTACCTCTTTACCTTTCCCAGTAGGTAAATTTTCTCTAATAGTATTTGGGGTAGTTTTGTCTACTGCTTTCACTGCCTCACCTACCGCCATTATTCCCTCTGATTGACTGTTAGCTACTATGGGTCTAGTAATAGCATTAGGCCTACTGTTCAGAGCCCTAAACAAGTTGGACCTCCTTTGCCTCACCACTTTCAAGGCTAACTGAATAGCCTCATCAGGTGTACTATAGCGCTGCAGCTTAACAACACATGCTATTTCATATTTCAAGCTTGAGACAAAGTGTGCTATGGTTTGTTTTGGAGGTTCAATGGACCCACACCTAATCATGAGAGTTTCAAATTCCTGCACATAATCATCCACTGTCTTGCTTCCTTGCTTCAAGGTTTGCAGTCGCATAAACAGTTCTTGTTTATAGTGCTCAGGAATGAACCTTTTTTCTCAATACCTTTTTCATATCCCTCCATGTCTAAATCTCAGCCTCTCCATGTTTATGCCTGTTGATAATCAGATTCTTCCACCACAATGCAGCATACCCTATAAACTCGATAGCAGCCAATCGGACCCTAGTATTATCATCGATCTCATAACATTCAAAGAGACCCTCAACCTTGTCCTCCCAATCTAAATAGTCATCAGCTAATCCCTTGCCATCATAAGAAGGCATCTGCAGTTTCACATACTCCATGCCCCGAGGCGGCTTGAAATCCCTATTCTGATATGGATTAGCCCCAAAATTGTCATCCCTTTCTTCCCTGTATGGAAGATGCTCCTCACCTATCCTTCTATTCAGATTTCCATCTCCCACTACTTTGTCTCTTTGAGGATTCGGTGGAGCTACTCGAGGTGGTGCCTAATGGTTTACCACTGGTGGTTGTGGTAATGTCATTCTGTCAATTCTAGTTGCTAGAGTAGCAACTATGGCAGTAAGATCCCAGAGTTGTTCTTCTAAAGTCCTCCTACCTGCAACATTATGACCCTGACCTCCACCAACCTAACTATTGGCTTTATCGCCAATTCCCCCATTCACGCTATCATTCGACATAGTTGTAGACTTGGTATATTAAACCTCAAAGACAATTTAAAGCAAAGGGGCACACCTCACAACCACACTTCCTTTAACGCCACATAATAGCCACTACAAAAGGAAAACAAACAACTCCACTTAAAGTCACTCAAAACACATGTATGCTATTACAATCTACGTGTAGCACTCTTCTCCACAACACATTACTATGTAACACTTCTATCTTTCACCACCATATGCAACACTTGCAATTCCCTTTTCAATCAACACACACAATGCCATACACACACCATTTACTTAGCACACAAATGCAATGCCACACACTCACACCTTTTCTATATACGATGCACAACAAATTCAATCACTACAACAATAATATTCCCCACTCCTTTCTAATCACGGTGCAACAACTTTTCCCCAAATTCCATAAGACACTCACTTCACAAACAACTCCATGCCAAATTTACTCACACCACCACTTATACAATACACACGCCACACTTAATTTCAAACAACAATAACACACTCATGGTGTAAGACTCCACTTCTATAGCAATAACAACAAAATGTACACCACTTCCAACACAATTTCTAACCGTAACTTTACACAAAATGCAGCAATTCAAATTTGAAAATCAAACCACTTCACTAATTGCAACCCTTTTACATTTAGTAAAAAGTAATTTTCAAATCCAAACAAACACACATTAACTCCTTCAATCTTAATGCTTGTTTTGAAAATCAAATAACTTCCCTTTTTCCCACACTACTTAAATCTGGAAATTGCAAATTGTTTCTCCCTAATTCCGAATTCACAAATGTCACACACAACACTACATCACACGGTTAGGATTTCAAAGCAACACTTTCCTAGCCTTCAAATTTCACTTCCCACAAATGATGATTTCCATTAAACTAATCATGGTTAACTCAAGGAGACAAACAATATAGTGAGTACTACACGTCCACAACACTTAACAACAAGGAAATCACTTCAACAACACAATTGAAATAATTCAATTCTTTAATGCACAATTTTTGGATAAAGGTAATAAGAACCCGAATTTCCAAATTCCAAATTGCAATTCCCTCCTCTTAAACCTCAAGCTCTGATACCAAAAGATGATGTGCTCAAAACTAAGCCCAAGTAAATGCAAATGAATCAAATAAACAAACCCCAACTCATAATGATGTGCTCAAAACCAAGTCCAAGCACAATCAAATGAATCAAATAAACAAATTCTAACTCACAATCAATACCGGTTCAATTGAATGAAAATTTGCATGAATCCTAATGGAATTTTATGCAATACAAAGGTCTAATGATGCAATCAACATCCAATAATGATCAACTTCACTAAATAACAATAGAATCAAGTGAAATCCACGTGAATCAAATCAAAATGGATTGATCAAAACCATGACTTCAACTTCCTCTACAATTCCAATTCACGGTTCAAAAGTGATAAACAAGTGTTGATGGAGAATCACAAGTATGATAATTACTCTAATAAAAACAATAATTCAAATTGATACCAATTCAAATCTGACCAAGAATGTTCTAATCCAACCCTAAATATTACACACTAGAGAAGAAAAAGAAAACACAATAAGTAGAAATTGATATGACTCACAATTTCCAATTGTTGCACTTGTTACAATTTCAACTCTTAGAAATTGAAATTAATAAGAGAATTAGAACTAGGGAAATCCTAAGCCCTCTCACAAAAATGTGAAGTGTATAATCTAAAAATTTGATGAGATCCTTGATGAGAGTCAAGCCAAAAGAAGGAATGTGGATCCTCTTGAAGTGCCGCCCGGACTGATCACAAGAAGTCGAGCGAAACGACTCAAGGAAGCACTTAACGGGTTGATAAAGGATGTCCATGAAGCCGGAAAGGATTGGAGCAATCATGAAGTTAGAACGGATTGGAACAACTATGGGAAGACCCTTGCTCTTATACAAGTCACACCGGACACGAGTTGAAGAGGGCGTGTACTTTCAAGGCACGACCGTGTAAGAATCTCAAGATTACACAGAATCATACACGGCCAGACACACGACTAAAAGGCACGGCCGTGTATAGAGTCAAGAAAATTCATAGAAAGGTACACGGTCAAAGTACACGTCGTGTACACGGCCGTGTATGTTGCCAGAAGTTGTACAAAAAAGTACACGGCTAAAGTACACGGTCGTGTATACGGCCGTGTATCCCCTGCCGGCCAGCTTTTTCTGTTTCGTGTTTTTACGCAACTTATCTAAGCTACGTCGTTTTGGACTTGTTTTTTACGAATTGTAACCCTAGTATAAAAGCTCCTAGGGTTTAGAATAACATAGAATTTATATCTTTGAACATTAAAAACTTTTGAGAGGCACCTCTCTTGGTTCTTCAAGAAGTAAATCAAACTTATCAGATTAATTTCCGTGGCGTTCATCCCGACTTATCAATCGGTCTTTCATCCCGATTGTGGCGTCTTCATTTTATACCAAGGTTCTTGTCTCGCTTATAGACAACGTGTCACGGTTTCCAGTTTAGGTGTTTGGGTGTCTTAGGCAACTAATTCCGAACGTATTGGTATTGGGTTTCGTCACAGATTGGCGTGGTTCGTATCGGTTTGGCATCAGAGCTTAGGTTGTCAAAACATCAAGTTTGGTTGAGGAAGGTAATATCAAAAACCTTAACTCCAATCGTTCATATCAATTATCGACTAGGCGATTGTAAAAAAAAGATTAAAAATCACGACAAAAAAAAGAAGAGAAAAGAAAAGAAAAGAAAAACGTGATCAAGAGCAATAACCAAGACAAAAAAAAAATCAAATAGAAAAATAGAGGAAAATTTATGAACCCTAGAGTTGTTTTGAATTCTACGGAAGGAAATTGGTCTAGTTCGAGTTAGTTCCAAGAGAATTGAAAAGAGGAAATTGGCGAGTTGATATCATCATTATTTGTGAGAATACACGAGTGACTGTGTGATATCATCATTTGAGCGAAACACGTAAGGGAGTGTATTGTGAGGTTTAATTATATATATATTTGTGTTAGTACTAATCTTTTCTGTAGGGATTATGTCGAGACAACATTCTCCTGAAGGTAAGAGGGGAAGGTTTGATGCTTGGTTAGTAATTGAGGCGTTGAGGGGAGAAATGAAGAGGATGTTCCAAGAAGGAATGGAACAAATTCATGAGACGGTAGAGCAAAGACTAGAGCAATCCACAAACGTATTCCAAGGGCGTAAGAGGGAGAGTCGTTCTAGGAGAGTACTGAAGGGTGGAGATGAAATGTCGGAAGATGAAGTTGATGAGCCTTCTGTTGGGAGTTATAGAGGTTATAGTGGTCGGAATAGAGGAACTAGAGATTGGGAAGATAGAGGAGATAGGAATAGAGAGGATGATCAATTGAGTAGCATAAAGATGAAGATTCCTCCTTTCTAAGGGAAGAATGATCCCGAGGCGTACTTAGAATGGGAAAAAAAGGTGGAGATGGTATTTGATTGTCACAACTATAGTGGGAGAAAGAAGGTAAAACATGCTGCCATTGAATTTTCGGATTATGCTATAGTGTGGTGGGATCAACTAATGTTGAATAGGAGAAGGAGTGGCGAGCCACCTATTGAGTCTTGGGAAGAGATGAAAAGAGTGATGAGGAAGCGGTTTGTGCCTGTGTATTACTATCTCGAATTGCACAACAAGTTGCAAACTTTGTGGCAGGGAAGCCGAAGTGTAGATGAGTATTTCAAGGAAATGGAAGTCACTATGATTAGGGCGAATATAGAGGCGGATAGAGAGGCTACAATGGCTAGGTTTCTTCCTAGGTTGAATAGAGAAATCCAAAATGTGGTTGGATTGCAGCATTATGTAGAATTGGAGGATATGGTTCACATGGCTATAAAGGTTGGGAACCAACACAAGCGGAAGGATAGTAGTAATGTACGGTTTCAATAGGGTAATGGGTCATCCACTTGGAAGACTAATCAATGGAAGAAGGAAGAAAAGCCTTTACCCACCAAACCAAAAGGGGAGCTGAGGCAAGCGGGTTCTACTCCTGGTAACCAAGGTAACCCTGATTCTTCTACTTCTAGAAATCATGACATTAGATGTTTTAAATGTCAAGGTAGAGGCCATATTTCTAGTCAATGTCCAAATAGGCGTGTGATGATTTTGCGTGATGATGGTGAGTATGAGACTGAGGGGGATAGTGAAGAAGATGACATGCCTCCATTAGAGGATGCTAGTGATGATGAAGAGCTTGCAATGGGAAGGCTAGTGGCAGTAGTGAAGCGAGCTTTGAATATGTAGGTGAAGGAAGAAGAGGAGTTGCAAAGAGAAAATATATTCCATACTAGATGTTATCTACGAGATCACATTTGTAGTTTGATAATTGATGGAGGGAGTTGCACCAATGTAGTGAGTAATTTTATTGTTGAGAGGCTGGGGCTCAAAACTATTAGACACCCTAGTCCATATAAATTGCAGTGGTTGAATGATAGTGGAGAGACTAAGGTGAGTAAGCAAGCATTGATTAGTTTCCGCATTGGTAGGTATGAGGATGAGGTGTTATGTGATGTAGTGCCAATGCAAGCATGTCATGTGTTATTGGGGAGGCCGTGGCAATTTGATAGGAAGGTTGTTCATGATGGCTTTTCTAACAAGTACACACTTGTTCACCAGGGGAAAAGTTTTAATCTTAAACCGTTAACACCCAAACAAGTGTATGAGGACCAGTTGCAGCTACAACAGTCTTTTGCAAAACATAAGGTGAGTGAAAAGTAGAGTGAGAGTGAGAGAGCAAAAGACAATGAGAAGAAAAAGGAATATATGAGTCAAGATCAAAAGGAAAAGAAGAGGAAGGCTGGAAAGAGTGTGAGAGGCCATGTTGAAGGGGAATCAACTTTGGTGGTGAGTGAAAAGGAGAGGGCAGCCTTGCAAAAGGAGAGTTGTGTGGCAAGAGCGAGTGTAGTGAGGAGAGCGTTAGTGATGAAGCAACCTATGTTGTTTGGTTTTTAAGGAAACATGTTTGACTACTAACGACTTATCTAACTCTTTGCCTAGTGTGGTTGTGTCTCTTGTACAGGACTTTGAAGATGTCTTTCCTGAGGAGATTCCAAAGGGATTACCACCTATTCGTGGTATTGAGCACCAGATTGATCTTGTACCCGGAGCATCGATTTCAAACAAGCCAGCTTACAGGAGCAATCCGGAGGAGACAAAGGAACTCCAAAGGCAGGTCGATGAATAAATGGAGAAGGGGTACGTGAGAGAGAGCATGAGTCCATGTGCAGTGCCTATGATTTTGGTGCCTAAGAAGGATGGGACATGGAGGATGTATGTTGACTGTCGCGCCATCAACAACATTACGGTAAAGTATCGTCATCCCATTCCTCGCTTAGATGACATGTTAGATGAGTTACATGGGTCTAGTGTCTTTTCTAAAATTGATCTGAAAAGTGGATATCACCAAATTAGAATGAAAGAGGGTGATGAATGGAAAACTGCATTTAAGACAAAATATGGATTGTATGAGTGGTTAGTAATGCCTTTCGGGTTAACTAATGCACCTAGTACTTTTATGAGACTTATGAACCATGTTTTGAGGACATTTATTGGAAAATTTGTGGTTGTCTATTTTGATGACATTCTTATTTACAGCAAAAGCTTGGAAGATCATATGTCACACTTGACGGATGTTTTAGAAGTGCTTCGAAAGGAACAATTATATGCTAACCTCAAGATGTGCACTTTTTGCACAGACAAACTTGTGTTTCTTGGTTTTGTTGTTAGTGCGCAGGGAATACAGGTTGATGAAGAAAAGGTTCGTGCGATCCAAGAATGGCCTAGTCCAACCAATGTAAGTAATGTGCGGAGTTTCCATGGACTAGCGAGCTTTTACAGGAGATTTGTGAAGGATTTCAGTACCATTGCAGCACCACTTACTGAAGTAATTAAGAAGAACATGGGGTTCAGCTGGGGAAAGCAAAAAGAGAAGGCCTTTCAGACGCTTTAAAATAAGTTGACTCAGGCACCGTTACTTGCTTTACCTAACTTTGCTAAAACGTTTGAAATTGAGTGTGATGCTTTAGGATTAGGTATTGGAGCAGTGCTTATGCAGAAGAGAAGACCGATTGCATTCTTTAGCGAGAAGCTAAGTGGGGCAACCTTGAATTACCCTACTTACGACAAGGAGCTATATGCATTGGTTCGAGCCCTGGAGACGTGGCATCACTACCTTTGGCCAAAAGAGTTCGTGATCCACACTGGTCATGAATCTTTGAAGTATTTGAAGGGGCAACACAAGCTAAACAAAAGGCATGCTCGTTGGGTGGAGTTCATCGAAACATTTCCATATATCATCCACTACAAGCAAGGTAAAGAGAATGTAGTTGCTGATGCACTTTCTAGAAGTTATACTCTTATCTCTACTCTTAGTTCTAGACTTCTTGGTTTTGAGCACATTAAGGAGTTATATGTTGCTGATCGAGATTTTTGTGAGGAGTATGTGCAATGTGAGTAGAGTGGGCATGGAAAATTTTATAAACATGACGGATTCTTGTTTAGGGAGAGTAAACTGTGCATTCCAATTTGTTCTCTAAGAGAATTACTTGTGAGGGAGTCTCATGGAGGAGGTTTAATGGGACACTTTGGAGTAGCTAAAACATTAGGGGTATTGCAGGAACACTTCTATTGGCCTCACATGAAACGAAATGTTGAGAGGATTTGTGAGCGATGTGTCACATGTAAGCAAGCGAAATCTAGAGTCCAACCTCAAGGGCTTTATACCCCACTTCCCATTCCTCATGAGCCTTGGGTAGATATTTCTATGGATTTTGTGTTAGGATTACCCAGGTTTGGGCATGGTCGGGATTCTGTTTTTGTAGTTGTTGATAGGTTTTCTAAAATGGCACATTTCATTCCTTGTCAAAAAACTGATGATGCTTGTAATATTGCTAATTTATTCTTTAGGGAAGTTGTACGATTGCATGGTATGCCTAGAACAATTGTATCAGATAGAGATGCTAAGTTCTTAAGCTACTTTTGGAAGACTTTGTGGCCTAAGTTAGGAACTAAGTTATTGTTTTCTACTACTTGTTATCCACAGACTGATGGTCAAACTGAGGTAGTGAATCGAACTTTATCTACTTTGTTGAGGGCTGTAATTAAAAAGAATATTAAAAGTTGGGAGGATTGTTTGCCGCATGTTGAATTTGCTTATAACCGTACAGAGCATTCTGCTACTAAATTTTCTCCTTTTGAAATTGTGTATGGTTTTAATCCACTAACTCCTTTGGATTTATCACCTTTGCCTATTTCTGAGTATGTTAATTTAGATGGCAAGAAGAAGGCCGAATTTGTTCAATAGATCCATGAGAAGGCAAGGCTGAACATTGAACGACGAATAGAGCAGCATGTGAAACAAGCCAACAAGGGTCGTCGACAAGCTGTTTTTGAACCAGGAGATTGGGTTTGGGTTCACATGCGCAAAGAGCGGTTTCCCGTGCAGCGTCGATCTAAACTACTTCCTAGAGGTGATGGACCATTTCAAGTTCTTGGGCGCATCAATGACAATGCATACAAGATAGATTTGCCTGGTGAGTATCAAGTAAGTGCCACATTTAATGTTACTGATCTTAGTCCTTTTGATGTAGGTGACGATTTGAGGACAAATCCTTTTCAAGAGGAGGGGAATGATGAGATCCTTGATGAGAGTCAAGCCGGAAGAAGGAGTGTGGATCCTCTTGAAGTGCCGCCTGGACCGATCACAAGAAGTCGAGCGAAACGACTCAAGGAAGCACTTAACGGGTTGATAAATGATGTCCATGAAGCCGGAAAGGATTGGATCAATCATGAAGTTGGAACGGATTGGAACAACTATGGGAAGATCCTTGCTCTTATACAAGTCACACCGGACACGGGTTGAAGAGGGCGTGTACTTTCAAGGCACAACCGTGTAAGAATCTCAAGATTGCACAGAATCATACACGGCTAGACACACGGCTAAAAGGCACGGCCGTGTATGGAGTCAAGCAAATGCATAGAAAGGTACACAGTCAAAGTACACATCGTGTACACGGCCGTGTATGTTGCCAGAAGTTGTACAGAAAAGTACACGGCCAAAGTACACGGTCGTGTACACGGCCGTGTATCCCCTGCCGGCTAGCTTTTTCTGTTTCGTGTTTTTACGCAACTTATCTAAGCTACGTCGTTTTGGACTTGTTTTTTACGAATTGTAACCCTAGTATAAAAGCTCCTAGGGTTTAGAATAACATAGAATTTACATCTTTAAACATTAAACACTTTTGAGAGGCACCTCTCTTGGTTCTTCAAGAACTAAATCGAACTTATCGGATTAATTTCCGTGGCGTTCATCCCGACTTATCAATTGGTCTTTCATCCCGATTGTGGTGTCTTCATTTTATACCAAGGTTCTTATCTCGCTTATAGACAATGTGTCGCGGTTTCCACTTTAGGTGTTTGGGCGTCTTAGGCAACTAATTCCGAACGTATTGGTATTAGGTTTCGTCACGGGTTGACGTGGTTCGTATCAAAATTTGCCTCCTCAAACCCTACTATAAGCAAGTATTTATACTTGCCACCCTTTGGGTTAGAAAATGGACAAAAATTACAACTATGCCACTTTTAAGGTGGTCGATCCTAAATGAAAATTACAATCAAAATAAAAGTACACCAAAATGATTACAACATAAATAGTCCATGCAAATGACAAATATATAAAAGAAATTGGTTTTCAAGATGTCGGCCTTCCATAGGATTCATCGGCCCAGCTCATCACTGGTTTAGGTCGGTCCATGGATAACCCACAACTGAGTTTTAGTGAGTTTGTCCATCACCCTATAAAGCCTGATAAGTGTTCCTGTTGGAATATATAATACATGAATAAGATAAAAGAGGTTAGTAAATGAATAATTCCAAGGTCGATTTGCTCAAAATCGGCCCTTATTGCCAAGATTCGAAATCCTTTGGTTCTTGCCCTAATGATATGTCTTGTCGGATTTTGATTCCTATTACATAATTAAAACCAGTCTAATGGAATCAAGAAATTGCATGACCCTAATGGAATTTTAATGAAAATCCGAAGGTCAAATGATGCAATTAACAATCCATTTATGTAATCTTCACTAAATAACAACAATTATAAGTAAAATCCATGTGAATCAAGTCAAGAGGAATAGATCAAAACTGTGATTTCAACTCCTTCTTACAATTCCCAATTCACACCACAAATGAAGATGATGATATCAAGTACTAAAGCAATCAATCTTATAACAAGATAATTGATCACAAACGCAATAAAAAATCAAACTAAGAAAAATCTAAATCAACCCTAGATATGACTCACTAGTGATGAAATGGAAACACAACAAAGAAGGAATTGATACTACTCACAATTGCCCTTTGTTGCACTCGCCACAATTTCAACACTTGGAAATTGAAATTGATAAGAGAAATTGGATCTAGGAAAACCTTGAGCCCTCTTACGAAAATGTGAAGTGTATTAAGAAAATTTTGCCCCCCTCAAACCCTACTATAAGCAAGTATTTATACTTGCTACTCTTGGGGTTAGAAAATGGTCTAAATTACAAGTTTGCCACTTTTAAGGTGGCCGGTCCCAAATGGAAATGAAAGTATCTCAAAAGAAAAATACAACATAAAATAGTCCATAGAACAATTACAGAGTACAAAAATATCATAAGTCTTCGTGAGCCAATGCTTCGGAATGGAAACAATCGCAGCGGGTCTTTGATTGTAAATCTGAAAATATCCCGTGTCCATCAACTAGTGTAAGACATATTGGCATCTCATGGAGAATTATTATTGTATCTGTAAAATTATTTGTCAAATAGTTATTAGAATATAGGACATAAAGTGAAAATATAAGTGATTTGGACCATCAACCAAATCCAGTTCTAAAGGTATAGGTGGTGCCGGAAAATTTCTCATCCATAGGGTAAGATAGATTAAGATAAGTAAACCTTGGCAAAAACTGGAAAAATCACATGTTTAGTGCATTTTATTTGGATCCGATTTTCATATGTGTATTTTTAAATTATTTTATATCTTTTTCTTAGGTTAGAAAAGATAATATAGGGTAGGATTCAAATAAGATCAAGTGTAATAATTTTGATATTGATAAGATAAGATAAGAGTTTGAATTTTCAAAGTTTGAAGAAGTTTGACTTCTCTTTGTGGCGTCTTGGAGAAGGATCCTAGCTAGTGAAGTTTTGCTTAGATTTTCTAATATTTTATGTGTTATTGGGTAATTAAAGATGTAATATTGAATTAGGAAAATTTTGGCTCAAATAAATTAAGATTTGGGGGTGGTTTCAAGCTTAATCGCTTAGAAAGCTTTAAGACAAGGTTTAAGGTACTTCCAATTTTCATTTGGTTTTTCAATTAGGTTTTTTATTAATTTATGTTTATTTTTGCTGATCTATGTTTTAGGATACTAATTCTTATTTTTTGGATGAGTTGGAATAGATTTGGGAAAGATTAGACTCAAGTTAATGCAAGTCTTCTTGAGTTGTATAATTGTTTATCGAAAGTTGACTTAAGTCAAACTAAAGTAGACTTTAGTCAATCAAGTTTGGGTTTTTAGATCTAATACTCAAGTAACGTTTATGGGATAAGTACTAGTCCTACATATGAAATTTGACAAAATTCGAATTTAATCTACTAGGTGAAATATCGAGAATAAGATTGAATTCTCAAGTGGGGAGTTTAATGGAAATTAGTGCAGTTGACGGTTTTCAACCAAAATTTTATTGAGCTAAACTCATTAATTCCATTGGAAAAGACTATCATATAAATCCCCAGTATCTTATTTACCAATTCTTTTCTAATTCAACTCAGGTCTTAGCTTTAATGCTTTATGTCTACTCAAAACTTTCTAGGGGCATTAAATGGAAGACTTAAGTTAGTGAGCCGAGTAAAGTTAGTTGAGTTAAGTCAACTTTTAATTTGACTAAGTTGACTTTAGTCAAATTTTAAAATATCGAGTCTCCTCATCTTACTCAGTTCATTTGGAGCTAAATTCTAGGTGTAGTTGCTTATCTAATAAGATTTCTAAAAATGCTACCTACGAAAATCCTTAAGAATCATAGATGACATTTAAGTTAGAATATTTGATCATTGATTTTGATTTCTAGGCCAAATCTATCCAGTATTTATAATTTTTTTTTGTTTTCCATACGATATTCTAGTTCGCATAAGGATCTCACTATCATCTAATAGCTTGGTTTAAGATTAAATGGATGTATAAGGAGTTGGTATTAACTGGTAGAAGTTTTGGTTTTCTTTGATAAACTTTGTCATCAAGTTTATCATGATGACTTCCAATCCTAGATTTATCAATTAGGATCGCTCCTTAATCAATAGCAATCTAGAACCGCATGAAGCTTATGAACTCTAATTGAATGAATGTTCAACAGAAGATTTTTGATATTCAATCTCTAGAAACACGAGAAAATATCATCGGAATGAGCTCATTTTTCTCATTGGGTACGACACTCATGCCTCCTTTCTTTGGACTTGAACTAGACTCACCCATGTGCTATCAAAAATAGGATAACCCGCATCAAGTAGTTTAATCACTTCCTTCTTCACCACATCTCTCATATTTGGATTGAGTCTATGTTGAGGTTAAATCACCGATTTAGCACCATCTTCCAAGAGAATTTTGTGAGTACAAAATGATGGACTAATCCCCTTTATGTCAGCCATCTTTCTTACAATAGCCTTCTTATGTTGACCAAAAACATTCAGCAATTTATCCTTCTGGGTCAAACCTAAGTCTAAGGCATATTGGAGATAGTCACGCAACTGCTTTCACTCCAAGACAGAAGGTTCTTCAGTGGAGGGCTTGGCTTTCTGAATAGTAGAACGATTTAACTCTTCAAAACTTCCCTTCTTCTTCAACTTAGGTCTTCCATCAAGACCGACAGTCATCTCTTTAACTGATGCACCCACAAATTCTCCTTGATCCCCATTTGTCAAACAAATTGCTAAAGCATCATTGCATAAAAGTTCTTACATTGACTTTGAAATAGGTAGATCAAGATAATCTACTGCAAAACAAGTATCATCATGTTGTAGACTATGCTTAGGAATATCCGGCATCTTCACTATGACTTCCTCATTTCCCACTCGCAGCACCAATTTCCCATCTCCTACATCTATGATAGCTCTTGTAGTAGCCAAAAATGGTCTCCTAAGAATCAATGGGATCTCCACATCCAAATTTATATCTAGGATGACGAAATATGCTGGAAAAATGAAGTCTTGAACTTTTACTAGCACATCCTTAACCATTCCTCTTGGAAACTTAACTGATCTATCCGCCAATTGCAAGCTCATTCGGGTTGGCTTTGGTTCCCCAAGTCCCATCTTCTTGAAGAGTTGATATGGCATGAGATTAATACTAGCCCTAAGATCAGCTAGGGCTTTCTCCTCAATTAGGTTTCCGATCAAACACAAGATGGCGAAGCTCCTAGGGTCCCTAAGCTTCTTTGGAAGTTTGTTTTGAATAACTGCCAAACATTCTCCTCCTAAAGTTACTGAAGAAAAATCTTCCAATTTTCTCTTGTTCGATAATAATTCTTTCAGAAACTTTGCATATCTAGGCATTTGAGTCAATGCCTCAACCAATGGAAGGTTAATATGCAATTGTTTAAAAACTTCCAAAAATCTACCATATTGCTCATCCACCTTATCTTTCCTCAATCTTGTATGGTATTGAATGGGAGGTTTATATTTTGAAATCGGCTTAGATGATGATGACTTGTTCTCAACTAACTTCTCTAGCAGCTCTCCTTCATCATTTTCAATCGGTTGTTTCTCCTTTGAGTCGGATGCCTCACCTCTTCCTACTTGATTTTGATATTGGAGTTCTTTACCAATTCTGAAGGTTATTGTTTTCACATGCTTGCGAGGATTTGTCTCTGTATTTCCTAGTAATGAACCCAAAGGTCTCTCTGAAAGTAATTTAGCAATTTGCCCAACCTAAGTCTCAAGATTGTGGATTGAGGTGCTATAGTTTCTGAGAGTAGTGTCTTGATTCTTTAAAATCATGTCCAATGATTTTTGTTTTTCTTCAAAATCTTTTACCAACTTTGCCAAGATGTCCTCAACAGATGATTGTGGTTTAGAACTCTGAACAGGTAGTCTTTGATAACCAGGGGGAGGATTGGGATTGCCTTTCTGAAAATTGTTGTTGTTACTCCATGAAAAATTTAGGTGATTTCTCTTGCCTGGACTATATGTGTTACTGTAAGGATTATTCTGAGGCCAGATTTGATTTCCTAAATAATACACTTGTTCAACACTTAATTTATCACCAAAGAAGGGCTCAACTACGGATACTTGGTGCTTTGAAAGTGACAATCCATCAATCTTTCTAAACAATGCCTCTACTTTTGACATGATTGTAGTAGCTACGTCTACATCAATAACTCCTGCTGGTGTTTTATCTCTACTCCTAAAATGTGACCATTCAAAATTATTCATGGCTAGATTCTCTAAAAGAGCTAAGCTTTCTTTAGGAGTTCGATGATTAATCGTGCCTCTAGCTGTAGCATTTACCATCTGTCTAGTCTGATAATTGAGACTGTTGTAGAAAATCCGAACCTGCATCCACTCGGGAATACCATGATGAGGGCATCTCCTTAATGATTCCATGAAACGTTCCTAAGTCTTATAAAGTGTTTTTGACTCTTGTTGATGATAGGACTGGATGTCAACTCTGAGTTTAGCGGTCTTTGTAGGTGGAAAGAACTTATCAATAAACCTTGTAACCAAGTCTTCCCAGGTGGTGATGGAGCTTTTCAGCAAAGAATTTAACCATTGCTTAGCTCTTCCTCTTAAAGAAAATGGGAAGAGTCTAACACGAACCGCATCTTCACTCACTCCATTAAATTTGAAATTGTCGCATATCTCCAGGAAGGATTGAATAAAAGAGTTTGGATCCTCATCCTCAAGACCATCAAATTGGGCATATTGTTGAACCATTTGAATAACGGCCGATTTAATCTCAATATTGTTTACCTCTAGCTTAGGTCAAACAATGCTAGAGCTAACACCATCTAACTTTGGCCTGGCAAACTCAACGTTGGTCATTTCACCGAAGAAGATTACTAATTACTAATACTAGCTCTTTCCCTATTATCTAACCATCAAATTGAGATGAAGTGTATTAACAACTAAAAATAGTTAATCATCTAAAATTTTAACTAAGACTACTTCAACAACACAAGGGTTAATTCGATAACAAAGCAACTTAGATCTCATTATATACCTATATTGTCACAGGAACCATTAGAAGCTAAGGATTAACGTTTCTGAGTTCTTAAGCTATTAAGTTCCAAGAAGCAAGATAATTACTTTCTCAAGTATATTAACTTATCTAATCCTATATTTATCAATTAGGATCTCTCCTCAATCAATAGCAATTTAGAACCGCATGAAGCCTATGAATTCTAATTGAATCAATGTTCAATAGAATATTTTCGATATTCTATCTCTAGAAACACGAGCAAATCTCAACCAAAACATAGGTCTGACCATAAAAGCGATTTCTCAATAAACTCAAATTATATTAAGCATAAACTCATATTACAGATATATGAATCTAAGATAATATGAAGCACATGTAATGGAACAAAAGAGCATCAATAAAACTTCATTTAAATCATATCTTCATCATATGACAAATTAGTTCAAATGAGATCTAGGTCTACGGTTTACTTTTCCATAGATTTAACAATAAAAGAATAGATACATAAAGAAAAACTAAAGTTCATGATTACAACCCGGATAGAGTGAATCTTGAATGCCTTGCTTAAATCTCCTTGGATTATTGGGTAGAAATCTAAGGAAAAAGATATGAAAATGAAGAGAAAATGAAGTCTAAAAACCTAGCTTTGTCGTTCCCACCTTTCTCATATGTATACATATATATATAACTGTTAGGGTTGGAGGAGATAGAAAAGAAAAAGTTAGAGAAAGTAAGTCGTGACTCCATACGCCCCTTACCACGCCCCGTAGCAAGGGACGTGGTGGTCTCGGGTTATCCTTTGAAGTTGGCACGCCCCTATATCAAGGGCGTAGTGGCTTTGTCTTTCACTTCTAGTCCCATACGCCCCCTGCCACACCCCGTGCCAAGGGGCGAGGTAGCTTCTACTCCTGATTTCTCTTCCATACGCCCCTGATATGGGGGTATGGCAGGCAGAGGAGATGCTCTTCTTCCTTTCTCTTTGTTGTTTTCTTCTCAATTTCTTTCAATGATCTTCATTACACTTGAAAGCAACATATTCCTTGATTAAGCATCAATTTCGGATGATTTTTGATTAATTATCAACTTAAAAGAGCTTAAAATCTTCTTAGAATTCGGAGTTTTATGGTTATTATCAATTTCCCCCACACTTGAATCTTTGCTTGTCCCTAAGCAAAGAAATTTTAAAGACCCTAAATTCAAAATGGGGACTTCATATTTCAAAACACAGTAACCTAGAATATCAACATTCATCAATGATCATGTTTAACATCCAATAGAACTCCTCAATTGAATGAATGTACTCTTCACCTTATCCCGCAATATTGAACTAGAGATACTTTAATCAAAGTTTTAAAATTAATCAAAGTAAAGTAAGCTTCTACCTATATCTTTTAATAACGGCTTTCAAATAAAAAATCAAACTTAAGGTCAAATAGAAACAAAAAGAGACTTGGCTCACTTCAATTAGCTACTTCAGAGTACATAGCCTCCTAATCCATCTCTCTAAGCGAACTACTCCATCATAAAAGTATTTTGCATCCGAGATTCTCTTGGATTCCTCTTCCTTTAATAGACCTTCCCAAAAGTTTCATTTATTTATTTTGGATCCCAAAACCCATGTAGCAAGCTTTCAGCTGATAATCCCGGGCTTGTCACCCAAGTTATTAGATGTTATCCCTTCAATTGAAGGCGTCCCTATAGACTTAATCACTTGACTTTCAAGAACTCCCTCTTTTTTTCTTTTTTGGAGTAATTTCTTCGATCGGTCGATCCCAGGCAGGATGACCTTAGGTGACCGGGTTATAAAGGGACCCCATCAAACCTCCATTACTCTAATTGATTTGTTTAGCTAGTAGCGATGTCAGAATTCACTCTTTTGAGGGACTAAAGCCTGCCCATACTAACTAAGATATCTTATTTTGAATTAAACTTTTCTTAGAAGGTCTCTTAAAAAAGATCACCAAGAGAATTACTTCATTTGCCCTTTTATGATGGATTGATTAGCTCTCTAGACTTTTGATGAAACAATATACTTCCTTGTAACTTAGAAATCAAGCCAATTAACATTTTGCTAAGGTCCTTACTTTAATTCCTAACTTTGAATTTCTCCTTTAAATGACAAGTAAACTTGCTTCACAAAGATTTTTATTCTATAAGTTTGATTAAGTATGAAAAAATTTAGTGCAAAACATTAGTGAATTGCACGACATTCTTTTAGAGGGGTTCAATCATTGAATGCTAAAATACTCCTCAATTGCATCTAAAATTATAGAAAAATAGAAAATGTAGGAGGAATTTTGATAGAAAATTGGAAGAGTCTAGAAAAATTTTCTACTCAAAATTAGGTAGTAATTGAAAAATTTTGAAAATTGTTTACCTTCTATATCGATAATCGCACATACACACCTAGTTCTCCTTTTTCCCTTTATTCATAATATTTAATACCCCTCGCCCACACTTAGTTAGACATTGTCCTCAATGTCTATACTTACAATAAAAATTAGACAAGGAAAGAGCATTAAATAGAGAAAAATTAAGACAGAAAAGGTAATAAAAAGAACTAGTGCTCCCCTGAATTCGATGTTGCTATTCATTGATACACTTAGAACATATATATATAATGGGAGCGTAAATTGCAGCAAGTGCACTGGTCGTATCAAGTAATAAAGTGGTGAAAAGTAAGGTTGTCGATCCCTCGAGGAACCAATAGAGTACTAGATCTATGGCAATTCTTATCAATATCTAGGTGATTAAAAAGGGGTTTTGAAATGTCTAATCTAAAAATTTAACTTAAAGCAACAAGAAAAATTTTATGACGAATCTATCAATTATGAACAAGGGAAATTAGAATTCACCCTAGATTTGTTAATCAAATTGCTACCAAGTTATGTCAACTAGTGGTTATAAGGTTATTCAAGTGAGTTTAGAAAATCCTTTTTAGGGATGTTGACCTTAAATCAATTAGTCGGCTTCCGCGTCTCCAATTAACCAAGGAATCAAAATTATGTTCATACACCTCCGATGCTACAAACAACTAATGCCCTAAATCAATTAACCCTAATCCCTTAGTGATTAATTAACAAGAAACATTGCATTGCGCCCTCCATAAACTCTAATTAAACCAATTATCGCAACTCCCGTATTGATAATCAATCTAATTAAGAATTCCTAACAAATCCTAATCAATTCCCGTATCAAAAGGATTTCTAACAATTATAATCAAAGACTGATTATAATTGAAATCAAAGGAATTGCAATCATGAATAATCCTAATAATTCCTAATTACATAACATGGCTACAATTATCCTTTTAACATTCTAGAGTTTCATCCAATTTACCACAAGGATGATTTAGAACATTATAGTATGAGTTGCATAAAAACAATTGAAATAAAGAGGTGCAATGGAATTCATATTAAACAACTAATAAATGGCATAAAAGAAAATAAAGTAAATGAAACAATGGTTATAATCTTCAAGAGCTTCAATCTTCAAAAATGACTCCTTGAATTCTTCAATTGAAAGCAAACTTCAACAAAATGACATTCTTCCTTCAAACTAAACTTTGGAAAAATCTAAAGTACCTAAGGAAATTCTAATGATTCAAAAGAAAGACAAATGATGCTAAAACAAAGAAGAATAACAAAAGGATTCTAAACAAAAGAAAGGATGCTTAACCAAAAAAAGGATGCCTCCAAGGTTCACACAAGGGGTCTATTTATAGATCCAAAGAGGAGGGGGATAAGGTTGATCTGATGAGGATTTGAGTCAGCAAATTAATTAGGATACGATTTTGGAGAGATTCTCGCAATGGATATCCGGGGAGTAATGAAGGCCGGCTCAAGGCCGGCGGCTTTTCTTCTTTTTGAGGCCGGTTTAAAGGCCGGCTCAAGGCCGGCCCAAGGACGGCGGCCTTCAGTGCAATCCTTCGCTCACTTCTTCAATTTTGTGAAAAACTCCTCCAATTAACTTGTAATTTACTTTTGGGTCCTCAAAACCTGTATTTTCACAATAAATACCATTAAGTATCATTTCTTTATATTTTCTTATAATATTAAAATAAATTTAATATAAGTCCAAAAGAAAATATAAGTATAATGTGATCTTATCAACATCCCCACACTTGAACTTTTGCTTGTCCTCAAGCAAAATAATTGATTTAAACAAGAGAAATCCATCATTGAACTTCTGGTGCCCATTGTTCTGACCATACTGAAATTTGTAACTAGTATATCTAGTTGAAATTTAGTAGTTAATCTAAATACAACAGATTTTTAATCCCAGTGTTTAACAATAGAAAACAATACTTAGTCCATAAGGAAAAACATTCATTTAAACTTCATTGGTTATTAGCAAGTATCATCTCTCTCAATTTTACTTCTCTAAACAAGATAACAAGGAGTGAAAGCATATGGTATCCATTTTTTCCTAGAATTTCTCCCCCTTTTTTTTTTTTTTTATGTTTTATTTGCCTTGATTGGCAGCGGAGTGAGACTTCACTCTTTTGAGGGACCAAAGCTCGCCCATGTCAACCTGACTTTCATTAAGGTACTAAATTTTTGCCTTTCCGCCCTTCTCGTTATTGTGAGTTCATTGAGTCGGCACATCCTGGGCTCATCGCCTAGGTGACCAGGTTTTAAAGGGACCCCTACGAACTCTTCCTCACACTAACATTTAAGATTGGATACTCTTAACTCACTTTCCTGAGTTATTGGAGTAAAGGCTTTTTTTTTTTTTTTTTTTTTTTTTTAAGGGATCACTAAGTAAAATATTTCTTTTACCTCTTTCACTAGGTGTTAAGGTATTCTCAAAGAAATTTCAATAGAGATTTATCCCAACCAATTTTTCCTTGAAGTAAACTTGCTTGTTTTTTCAACTTAAGGACTCAAACTCAAGTTCAAAGGCTAAACATAGGGTAAACCCCGTTCTCTAGAGATTTTACTCTTAAATTTTAACTATGTAAACTTGTCACAACAATTGGCGAGTAGGGCACCAATCTAATTCAATTTCAGGATTTCATTGAAAACACTTAAGGACATAAATAAAGCATGGGATTTGTAAGCTCATGATGTGTGCAATCATTATACTTCTACATTTATAATCCCTTCCCCACACTTAAATTGGACAATGTCCTCATTGTTCCTAATATATCACAAAATTAAGGAAACGAATGTCAATGCAGAAATTGAAATACTGGTACTTCCCTGGTATAAAATTGTTCATCAGGAAGAAAATTCCTCCTAAAATGTCTGTCATCCTTGGAGTGTCTTGAATGCACCGGCAGCTCTTATCCAGCCTTGAATTAGTTTTTTTTTTTTTTATTTTTTTTTTTAACGAAACTATTATAGATACTTATTAAGCATGGGCTGCCTCCCATGAAGCGCTTGTTTTATAGTCATCAGCCTGACTATCAAGGTTAGCTTACATCAAGGAGTTTAAACAACTCCTTCAACACCATCGTTTTCAAATTAGGATTCCAAGCTTCCTTCCATGGTATGGTGCCCTTCTTTTCAGCTTCCACCAATGTTTTGTAGGTAGATATCAACAAACTTACCTGCTGGATGTCTACCCTTGACCATCCCAGGATTTCCCTATATTCATCCAACTGGCCTTGAATCTGCTGCTGCAATTCTTTTGTCATAGGCGCTTGATTAATGTGAGGCCATGGATTTCCTAAATTCAGACACTTATAATCAAACAATTGATTAGAAAAGACATTAGGTTCAAGTGTCTGCATAGGCATTAGTGTCGGCACTGGTAGCTTCTCATAGTCGTCTGTCTTCTCAAAAGCAACAACATTTTCAGTCTGGGGTACTTGTTCACGACCTTTGTTTTCTTGCTCATCTTCATCCCCCCAATCATCTATCTCATTCAAGACAGCTTCAAGAGTGGTTTGCCCTACATCTTCCTCCACATCATTGTTAGTAATTTCACCCTCAGCAGATATGTCAGAATACCTTGCTTTCTCATTAGACAAAAACACAGGATCATACATATCAAATGTTACCTGGTCATCTAGTGCTCTAAGGGTGAGCTTACCTTGTCCTACATCAATTAGAGCTTGACCTGTGGCTAGGAATGGTCTTCCTAAGATCATGGGTACCTCTCTATCTTCTTCCATTTCCAAGACTATAAAGTCAACTGGAAAGATGAATTTGTCCACTTTTACTAGGACATTCTCCACTATACCCTTTGGGTACTTGACACTTCTATCCGCAAGTTGTAAGGTGACGTGCGTCTCCTTACATTCTCCAAGTCCTAGTTTTTTGAAAATAGACAGAGGCATTAAATTTATACTTGCACCAGAATCTATAAGTACTTTATCAAAATTAAAATTACCAATAGTGCAAGGAATAGTAAAACTTCCCTGATCTCTTTGTTTTCTTGGCAAATTGGATAAATTCTTTTGTAAGATCATAGAACATTCTCCTATAAGCATCACTGGTTCATTTCCTTCAATCTTCCTCTTCTTTGTGAGTAAATCCTTCATGAACCTAGCATATGATGGCATCTGCTGAAGTGCCTCTGCAAAAGGAATGTTAATTTGCAATTTTTTAAAGACTTCTAAAAATTTAGCAAATTGTGAATCCAATTGTTGTTGCTTCAGCCTTCCTGGGAAAGGAATAGGAGGAACATATGCTTTCACTTTTGGTGAATTTTTCTTTGGCTCCTCTTCCTTTTGTTTCCCTTTATCTTTCCCCAGGTTAACCTCCTCTTCCTCAAGTTTCTTATCAATCAATTCCTTACCACTTCTTAACATAATAGCATTTACACCCATAGGATTTTGCTCAGTATTGCTAGGTAAAGACCCAGATGGTCTATTACTCAACTGTTGAGACATTTGACTAAGCTGATTTTCAAGATTCCTAATGGTGGCTTGTTGATTTTGCAACATTGTGTCAGTCTTTTGCATATAACTTATCATGAGTTCTTCCATTTTAGACTGACCTTGCTGAGAAGAGGTATTATGATTAGGATATTGTTGATGGGGAGTATTATGATTAGGACCTTGCTTTTGAAATCCAGGGGGTTTAAGTGCGTTGTTATCATTTCTCCATGAGAAATTTGGATGGTTACGCCACCCTGGATTGTAGGTGTTTGAATAGGGTCCTTGATTTCCTCTTTGGAAATTGTTGACAAAATTTACTTGCTCTCCATGGGATGAGGAGGAAAAGTTTCTTGATGGGCACTCAAGAGTTGAGTGTGGTCCTGAGCATAACTCACAACAAGAAAATTGATTAACATTGAAAGAAGGTGCAGAGGTGAGTTTACTTACCTGGGCGGTAAGAGCAGAAATCTGAGCTGTTAAGGTGTCCATATCATTGACAGATGCCACTCTAGACTTACCTCTTTCATGTTGCCAATTATGTGCACTAGAGGCCATTTCATCTATCAAAGCACTAGCCTCATCATATGTCTTACTCATTAATGCACCACCAGAAGCAGCATCTACCAGAGATCTCAATGTGTCATCTAAACTGAGATAGAATATCTCAATAAGGAGATTATCTGGTAATCCATGATGGGGGCATTTTCTAATTGCCTCCTTAAATCTTTCCCATGCTTCATAAAGTGATTCACCACTAAACTTACTGAAGTTTGTGATGTCATTTCTTAACCTAGCAGTTCTAGCTGGTGGAAAAAATCTCCTTAAAAATTTAGATGAGAGATCTACCCAAGTGGTTACAGAGTCTTGTGGCAATGAATTGTACCAAGCCCTAGCTTTTTCTCTAAGTGAAAATGGAAAAAGTTGTAGCCTAATTACATCATCAGATACATTATTCATTTTCACTGTATTACAATATTGAAGAAATACTGCAATATGCTCATCAGGACTCTCATTTGGATATCCTCCAAATTGATTTGATTGAACCATTTGAACGAGTGCTGGTTTTAACTCGAAATTATTAGCCTGAATTGTTGGTCTTCTAATTGCAGGACCTGAAACAACAGGTACCGTGTATTCTCGAAGTGCTCTACCAACACCCTGAATCTGATTGTTGTTATCATCTGCCATGTTCTCTTCTTCCTTTCTTCTCTGCTCTCTTCTAAGTTGTTGCAAGGTGCGTTCTATCTCAAGATTAATTGGTAGAAGTTCAGCACTTCTACTCTTGCGCATAAAAAGAACCTTAAAGAGAATGGAAAACGATCACACAATGATAAGAAAAATTAAATAAAAAAATAATTGTGCCTAAATTACCAACAGAATTACGAAATCTAATATCTATTAGTTCCCCGGCAGCGGCGCCAAAAACTTGATACACTCAGAACATATATATATAATGGGAGCGTAAATTGCAGCAAGTGCACTGGTCGTATCAAGTAATAAAGTGGTGAAAAGTAAGGTTGTCGATCCCTCGAGGAACCAATAGAGTACTAGATCTATGGCAATTCTTATCAATATCTAGGTGATTAAAAAGGGGTTTTGAAATGTCTAATCTAAAAATTTAACTTAAAGCAACAAGAAAAATTTTATGACGAATCTATCAATTATGAACAAGGGAAATTAGAATTCACCCTAGATTTGTTAATCAAATTGCTACCAAGTTATGTCAACTAGTGGTTATAAGGTTATTCAAGTGAGTTTAGAAAATCCTTTTTAGGGATGTTGACCTTAAATCAATTAGTCGGCTTCCGCGTCTCCAATTAACCAAGGAATCAAAATTATGTTCATACACCTCCCGATGCTACAAACAACTAATGCCCTAAATCAATTAACCCTAATCCCTTAGTGATTAATTAACAAGAAACATTGCATTGCGCCCTCCATAAACTCTAATTAAACCAATTATCGCAACTCCCGTATTGATAATCAATCTAATTAAGAATTCCTAACAAATCCTAATCAATTCCCGTATCAAAAGGATTTCTAACAATTATAATCAAAGACTGATTATAATTGAAATCAAAGGAATTGCAATCATGAATAATCCTAATAATTCCTAATTACATAACATGGCTACAATTATCCTTTTAACATTCTAGAGTTTCATCCAATTTCCCACAAGGATGATTTAGAACATTATAGTATGAGTTGCATAAAAACAATTGAAATAAAGAGGTGCAATGGAATTCATATTAAACAACTAATAAATGGCATAAAAGAAAATAAAGTAAATGAAACAATGGTTATAATCTTCAAGAGCTTCAATCTTCAAAAATGACTCCTTGAATTCTTCAATTGAAAGCAAACTTCAACAAAATGACATTCTTCCTTCAAACTAAACTTTGGAAAAATCTAAAGTACCTAAGGAAATTCTAATGATTCAAAAGAAAGACAAATGATGCTAAAACAAAGAAGAAGAACAAAAGGATTCTAAACAAAAGAAAGGATGCTTAACCAAAAAAAGGATGCCTCCAAGGTTCACACAAGGGGTCTATTTATAGATCCAAAGAGGAGGGGGATAAGGTTGATCTGATGAGGATTTGAGTCAGCAAATTAATTAGGATACGATTTTGGAGAGATTCTCGCAATGGATATCCGGGTAGTAATGAAGGCCGGCTCAAGGCCGGCGGCTTTTCTTCTTTTTGAGGCCGGTTTAAAGGCCGGCTCAAGGCCGGCGGCCTTGAATGTAGGCCGGCCCAAGGACGGCGGCCTTCAGTGCAATCCTTCGCTCACTTCTTCAATTTTATGAAAAACTCCTCCAATTAACTTGTAATTTACTTTTGGGTCCTCAAAACCTGTATTTTCACAATAAATACCATTAAGTATCATTTCTTTATATTTTCTTATAATATTAAAATAAATTTAATATAAGTCCAAAAGAAAATATAAGTATAATGTGATCTTATCATTCATCAAGTGCTCCATCAAAACCATATGTTGTGTAGTAGCTCCAGTTTTGAAGAATTGTGTGAATCTAACAGTTGCTGCAATATTAAAATCTGGACAACTATACAAAGAAGAAAACTAAAAAGAAGTTAGCCTACAATAGAAATTAAAAAGAAGGAAAAATAAGGAAAAGTAAAGCATGAGTCTTTAAATTAAATTAATGTAAGCTGATTTCTCTCACCTGTCATCATAAAAATATTCCAAAGATAACAAAGTTCAAAAACAGAAGAGCTAGAAGGGAGAGGATCAGTTATCCTCTTCATCGTCACCAAATTCCTCTTCCGCTTCTAACCCCATAGCCCCTTCTGAAGCATAAGCGTCAATCTCTCTTTCTATCTCATCATCATCCTCTTCCTCCTATGTTGCCTTGGATGTCTCTCCCTTTCAGACTTCCTCCTAGACTACTTCCTAGGCTACCTCCCTTAGGGCTTCTCCATCATTGCTAGATGAAGAAGAAGAAGAAGTGATGCAATCTGGAAGCTTCATCTTTAGTTTCTTTGCAAACGCTTTAGCTATAGAGTCGATATAGCGTTTGAGACTTTTGTTCTTTTGTTTCAGCTTCTTGACTTCCTTAGTGAGCTCTTCTAATCGCTTGGTAGTTTTATCTTTTGCGTCATCTCCAAAAGAGTCACCTCCTTCTTCTATCTTTGGAATATCCCATTGTTGGAGGGCTACATTAGCCATGGGATAGGATTCTCCTATTTTATCTCTAAGAGCTTCTTCAGGGAATTTATTCATGTTCTTCAAAATTTGAGTAATATATGCGCCACAGAAGCAGCCTTTCTTGGATAGTTGAGCTTGCTGGCGTATTGCAAAGGCTAACTCCACTGCTACATTCACCCTCTCACCCCTTATCATGCTCGACATTAGATATAAATCCAATTAGCTGACCACTCCAACATTGTTTATCTTCTCGTGCAGTGAGTGGACTAGTAAAGAATGTAAAATCCTATTACTTATCCACTTAAGATGTGATCCCCTTGATAGTGAAGGATCATAAGGACTTTTCCTAACGATTGATGACCAAAACTGAGTGTATGACAGTGTATGCATTGGCCATCTAGTCGAGAGGGCCTTAAATTCATCAGTCTGAATGCATTCTGGAGAGTAAAAACTAATGTATTCACAAAATTTGGTCATACTCATCGAATGATGTTGAAAAGGAAACATCATTGTCCAGACCAAATAGGCGATCCGGCTTATTGATCTGGAAGGTGGCTAAGAATTCCAAAGTAACTCCCCTATATACCTTCTCATCAATGAAGAGAAGATTGGCCTAGGCAGGATCAGTTAATAGCCTCTCGAATCGTCAAGTTAATCCATAATCCTGGATCACTCCCCAATTTAAGAAGGCATTTGTTGTATTGCGCTTCATGGCCTCTAAAGCTTTATATCTCTTCACTTCATCCTCACTAAGTCCTTAGGGAATTCTCCCACCACTACTACTACCTGGACCTTCAGTTCTAGCCCTTTTCTTCTGCTTTTGTTATTGTTTCTTTGGTGCCATCTATAATCAAACATTGGATAAGCATGAAGGACTAGGATAGGACGTAAAAAATTAGTGACATGATATTGCTACTAGATGAAAATCTTACCTAAGATGATATTATCCCCATATAACTACCATGATGTAATGACCTTAAAAGCATGGTTGAACTTGAACTTGAACACAAAAGTGCAATCAGGCATTAGATTCAACATTCATAGAATGTACATTAAAGCCTTTGGTTCAATTACTATACCACATGTAATGTACCCTTAAAGAAGATAACTATGGCTAGTAGTTGTAATGGATTACACATTAATGGTCAAACCTTAGGTTAATCAAAGTAAAGATAGCAATTGATAGAGTAAGTAATGCCTAAGTGAATCAATCCATTCAAGATCATCAAAGGAACCATTACAAAACAAAAACCCCTTCGTTAGATTGCACATTCATGCATTTCGCAAGAACCCTAGGTTTTGTTGTGATAAATACTCATGATAGAAATTGGAGATGAAATTCGGTGAAAAATTAACTATTCAAGTATAAATCATGAATATGAATCAATAAAAGTAACAATGCACAAATAAAAGCCATTTTGACCCAATTTCGACTAACCCTAGCATTTTCTACGAACGATGGTAGAATAGAAACAACAAGAAATCAGTATTTGAATGAAGAAAGAAAAGAGAAGGAGTGGAAAAACTTATCGATTTAATCCTTGTGAAGAATTAAAGTGATGGATGATGTGCAGAGGGTTGTGAGTGTGTGCGAAAATGAGAGAGAGTGACAGTGGAGAGAGAGATTTTCGAAAAATGAAGGGAATAGGAGCTGCGTGGTTTAAATAGTGTAGGCATTTGTGTTTCCACGCCCTTCACCACACCCCGTAGCAAGGGGCGTGGTAGATACATGTGAACAGCATCTGAGCTTACCTTGTATCACCACACCTCTAAGCTTACCTTATGTCACTACGCCCCCATATCAGGGGTGTGGCAGTGTGGTACAAGCCTCACTACGCCCCGTGGCAAGGGGTATGGTAGATATTGTAAATAATTCTAAGTTGACACACCCACATAGCAGGGGCGTAGCAACTTACCTGGAAACTTTTATTTGATACACCCTTCACCATACCCCGTGGCAAGGGGCATGGTAGGCTCTGTAGACAATTATGGGCTGCCACACCCCCGTGGTAGGGGCGTAGTAGCATATCAGTTAGAATTTTGCCACTTTGTCGCCTCTTTTGCCTTCATACGCCCCATGGCAGGGGCGTGGTGTTTCTCCACACTTCTTTTTTCATGGTTTATGATGAGTGATTTGATCCTCGCCATGCTTCTTTGACATTCTTACTCTATGAAGCTTTCCAATCACCTCTTTTTCAACTCCCATAACCTACAAACAACCACAAAAGGTAAGAACTCATGCTCAATCATAAAACTAATGTAATAAAATTAAAGAACAACAAAAACAAATAAGAAAATCGAGCATAAAATGCCTCTCAAAAGTCGCTTTGTTAACGTCTTTAGCTAGACCAAAAAGATGTATGACAGGATTAAGCGGATGCCAAGAGGAGATTAATCTCCTCCCTCTCTTTGAAGCACTTGCTGTCTCCAAGATATAGTTTCAATCTTTGCCCATTGACTTTAAAAATTCCCTTCTCCGGATGTTTTATCTCAATTGTGCCATAGGGAAATACTTTTCTTACTCGAAATGGCCCGAACCATTTCGATCTTAGTTTGCTTGGGAATAACTTGAGTCTAGAGTTGAAGAGCAAGATAAGATCTCCTTCCTTGAATTGTTTGGGTTATTGAATGCGGGAATCATGATACTTATTGGCTCTTTCCTTATAGATTGATGAGTTCTCATATGCTGCAAGTTTCATCTCATCCAATTCATTAAGTTGCAACAATCTATGTTTTCTAGCCCTTTCAAGATCTAAATTTACTGTTTTAATGGCCCAATATGCCTTATGCTCTATCTTAATGGGAAGATGACAAGCTTTACCATAGACTAGTTGACAAGGAGTAGATCCTAATGGAGTTTTGTAGGCGGTTCTATATGCCCACATTGCTTCATCAAGCTTATCGGACCAGTCCCGATGATGATGAGAAATCGAATTTTCCAAAATTCTCTTCAATTCTTGGTTTGATACCTCGGCTTGCCCACTTGATTGGGGGTGATAGTGAGTTGCAAGTCTATGAGTTACCCTATATCTTTTTAAGCACTTTCTCAATTTGAGCATTACAAAAATGTGTGCCTCTATCGTTAATAAGCACTCTTGGGGCACCAAACCTAGAAAAGAGCTTTTTGAGAAATTTCTTTACAACCCTTGCATCATTTGCCAGTAGAGCTTGTACTTCTACCAATTTACTCACATAGTCGACCACTACAAGCACATATTTATTCCCAAAAGAAGATGGAAATGGTCCCACAAAGTTGATACCTCAGACATAAAAAACTTCACACTCTAAGATATACTATTGAGGCATCTCATTTCTTCTTGAGAGGTTTCCAGTTCCTTGACATCTATCACATTAGGCTATATAGTCTTGGGCATCCTTGAACAATGAAGGCTAGTAAAAACTAGATTCCAAGACCTTATGAGTCGTTCGGTTCGAACTATGGTGATCACTAGTTGATCCGGTGTGATAATGAAAAAGTATTTCCCATCCTTCCTTACGTAATACACACCTTCTAATCATCCGATTGACACGAATCTTGAACAAATAAGGATCCTCCCAAATATAATGCCTTGAATCTCTAATAAGCTTCTTCCTTTGATGATATCCCAAATCCTTAGGAACAACCTTGACCACTATATAACTTGCAATGTCAGTAAACCAAGGCATATCATTCTCATCTTCAATTGCACTTATAGAGAACAATCGTTCCATAAGGAATTCGTCATTGATTTCTCCTTCATTCAACTTCTCTAGGAATGGATTCTCTAAGCTTGACAAGTGATCGGCTGCTAGGTTCTCGGTACCTTTTTTATCTTTAATCTCTAGGTCAAACTCCTGAAGGAGTAAAATCCACCTAATCAAATGTGGCTTTGCATCCTGCTTGGTTGCAAAAGCTTCAGAGTGGAATGATCAGTATAGACTATAACCTTTGATAGTATGAGATAGGGCCGGAATTTGTTGAAAGCAAAGACAACTGCAAGCAACTCTTTCTCAGTTTTAGTATAATTCTCTTACGCAGGGGTAAGAGTCTTACTTACATAGTAAATGGGTTGGAAATATTTATCTTTACGTTGCCCTAAGATAGCACCTACAACCATATCACTTGCATCGCACATAATTTCAAAAGGAAGATTCCAATCCGGTGCAACCATAATTGGAGCATTGGTGAGCTTCTCCTTGAGAGTATTAAATGCATCGAGGCACTCTTCGGAAAAATTGAAAGACGCATCCTTCTCTAAAAGCTTAGTCATTGGTCATGCGATTTTTGAAAAATCTTTTATAAACCGACGATAAAATCCTGCATGACCAAGAAAGCTTTGGATTGCTTTCACTGATGAAGGTGGAGGTAGTTTAGAAATTGCTTCAATTTTAGCCTCAGCTACCTCAATACCTCTTTTGGAGATTTTATGACCCAAGACAATACCCTCTTGTGTCATAAAATGACATGTCTCCCAATTAAGCACCAGATTAGTATCTTCACATCTTTTCAAAACCAATTCCAAGTGACGGAGACAATCATCAAAGGTGATGTGCCTGATCCCACTAAGAAGCACAATCAAAAGACTTAAGAAAAACAATCTCAAGTCTAAGCAAAATCGGATCCACAAAGGGCACTTTTCACGTGAACCCTAATGAAGAAATGATGAAATCCAAATATCTAATGATATAATTAGAATACCACAATCATAATATCTTCTATCAACACCCTAATCTCATATAATCCACGCAAATAATCCACAAATGACAAAGAAAACCTTAATTATAAGAATCCCTTTCCAATAGAAAAGAACACGATTTCAAGTGTAATCTTCAATGATGATTCGGATCAAATTGATAAATACTTCAAATAAACACAAGAATTCGTGAATAACAATATGTATTTCTGACCAAGAACTATCTCAATTCAACCCTAGATATGACACACTAGAGAAGAAAAGAAATCACAACAAAATTAAATTGATATAACTCACAATTTCAAGATGTTGCACTCGCCACAATTTCAACTCTTGGGATTGAAATTGATAAGAGTTTGGAACCAAGGTATGAACCCTAATTCTCACGTGAAATGAAGTGTTTGTTCTGCAAAATAAGCCTCCTCAAACCCTCTCTTAAGAAAGTATTTATACTTGCTACTCCTAGGTTTAAAAAGTGCTTAAAATTACAAGTTTGCCACTTTAAAGGTGGCTAACCCTAAATGAAAGTTACAAAGAAATAAAAGTGTCCCAAAACCAAAATACAACCAAAATAGTTCATAAAAGAGTAATTATATAAAAGAAATGGTCTTCAAGATGCCGGTCTTCTATAGGATCCATCGGCCCAACTCATCGCCAGTTCAGGTCGGTCCATGGATAACCCACAAGCTGAGTCGGAGGGAGTTTGTCCATTGCCCTATAAAATATGATAAGTGTGCCTGTTGGAAAACACAATACAAGAATAATAGAAAAGATGTTAATATATAAATAATTCCGAGGTCGATCTGTTCAAAATGGGCCCTCAACGCCAAGATTTGAATTCCTTTAGTTGTTGCCCGAATGATAGGTCTTGTCGGATTTTGATTCTTATCAAAAGGAGTCACCATATACCGAGAAATCATCTATATAAACTTCCATATTTTCTCCCACCATATCTTCAAATATTGCAAGCATACAAGGGCATTATACAAGCCGAAAGGCATTCTCCTATATGCAAACGTACCAAATGGACATGTGAATGTCGTTTTCTCCTGAATCTCAAGTGCAATGGGAATTTGGAAATAATCCGACATTCCATCCAAGAAGAAATAATAAGAATGTCCTGCCAATTATTCCAGCATTTCATCTATGAATGGGAGATGGAAGTGATCCTTTCTGGTTACATCATTGAGTTTGCGATAGTCAATACAAACTCTCTAACCTGTAACCATTTTCATGGGAATGAGCTCATTTTTCTCATTGGGTACGACGGTCATGCCTCCTGATGAGATCCATGATGAGAGTCAAGCTGGAAGAAGGAATGTGGATCCTCTTGAAGTGCCGCCTGGACCTATCACAAGAAGTCGAGTGAAACGACTCAAGGAAGCACTTAACGGGTTGATAAAGGATGTCCATGAAGCCGGGAAGGATTGGGGCAATCATGAAGTTGGAACGGATTGGAACAACCATGGGAAGACCCTTGCTCTTATACAAGTCACACCGGACACGGGTTGCAGAGGGCGTGTACTTTCAAGGCACGGCCGTGTATGGAGTCAAGCAAATCCACAGACAAATACATGGCTAAAGTACACGGGCATGTATGTTGTCAAACGTTGCACAGAAAGATATACGGCCAAAGTACATGGGCGTGTATGTTGCCACAAGTTGCACAGAAAGATACACGGCCAAAGTACACGGGCGTGTATGTTGCCAGAAGTTGCACAGAAAAGTAAACGGCCAAAGTACACGGTTGTGTACATGGCCGTGTATCCCCTGTCTGCCAGCTTGTTCTGTTTCGCGTTTTTATGTCACTTAACTAAACTATGTCATTTTGGACTTGTTTTTACACGAATTGTAACCCTAGTATAAAAGCTCCTAGGGTTTAGAACAAAAAGAATAGACATCTTTGAACATTAAACACTTTTGAGAGGCACCTCTCTTGGTTCTTCAAGAACTAATTTGAACTTATCAGATTGATTTCCGTAGCGTTCATCACAACTTATCAATCGGTCTTTCATCCTGATTGTGGCGTCTTCGTTTTTATACCAAGGTTCTTGTCTCGCTTATAGACAACAGGTCGCGGTTTCCACTTTAGGTGTTTGGGCGTCTTAGGCAATGAATTTTCCAAACGTATTGGTATTGGGTTTCGTCACGGGTTGGCGTGGTTCATATAAGTTTGGTATCAGAGCTTAGGTTTGTCAAAAACATCAAGTTCGGTTGAGGAAGGTAATATCAAAAACCCTAACTCCAATCCTTTATATTAATTATCGTGTTCAATTCCGCAATATTAATTGTCTTTTGATAGTGTAGTGTTTACTAGTTGATTGTAAAAAGAAAAAAAAAGAGTAAAAAGTCACGACAAAAAAAAAAGGGAAAAGAAAAGCAAAGAGAAACGTGATGAAGAGCCAAAAACAAAGACAAAAAAAAAATTCGGATAGAAAAATAGAGGAAAATTTTACGAACCCTAGAGTTGGTTTTGAATTCTATGGAAGGAAATTGGTGTAGTTCGGGTTAGTTCCAAGAGAATTGAGAAGAGGAAATTGGTGAGTGATATCATCGTTGTTTGTGAGAATACACGAGTGATTGTGTGATATCATCATTTGAGCGAAACACGTAAGGGAGTGTATCGTGTGGTTTCATTATATATATATTTGTGTCAGTACTAATCTTTTCTGCAGGAACTATGTCAAGACAACATTCTCCGGAAGGTGAGAGGGGAAGGTTTGATGCTAGGTTAGTAATTGAGGCATTGAGGGGAGAAATGAAGAGGTTGTTCCAAGAAGGAATGGAACAAATTCATGAGACGGTAGAGCAAAGACTAGAGCAATCCACAAATGTATTCCAAGGGCGTAAGAGGGAGAGTCGTTCTAGGAGAGTACCGAGGGGTGGAGATGAAATGACGGATGATGACTTTGATGAGCCTTCTGTTGGGAGTTATAGAGGTTATAGTGGTCGGAATAGAGGGACTAGAGATTGGGAAGATAGAGGAGATAGGAATAGAGAGGATGATCAATTGAGTAGCATAAAGATGAAGATTCCTCCTTTCCAAGGGAAGAATGATCCCGAGGCGTATTTAGAATGGGAGAAAAAGGTGGAGATGGTGTTTGATTGTCACAACTATAGTAGGAGAAAGAAAGTAAAACTTGCTGCCATTGAGTTTTCGGATTATGCTATAGTGTGGTGGGATCAACTAATGTTGAATAGGAGGAGTGGCGAGCCACCTATTGAGTCTTGGGAAGAGATGAAAAGAGTGATGAGAAAGCGGTTTATACCTGCGTATTACTATCGTGAATTGCACAACAAGTTGCAAACTTTGAGGCAGGGAAGCCGAAGTGTAGATGAGTACTTCAAGGAGATGGAAGTCACTATGATTAGGGCGAATGTAGAAGAGGATAGAGAAGCTACAATGGCTAGATTCCTTGCTGGGTTGAATAGAGAAATCCAAAATGTGTTTGAATTGCAGCATTATGTAGAATTGGAGGATATGGTTCACATGGCTATAAAGGTTGAGAACCAGCACAAGCGGAAGGGTAGTAGTAGTGCACGATTTCAACAGGGTAATGGTTTATCCACTTGGAAGACTAATCAATGGAAGAAAGAAGAAAAGCCTTTACCCACCAAACCAAAAGGAGAGCTGAGGCAAGCGGGTTCTACTTTTGGTAATCAAGGTAATCTTGAATCTTCTACTTCTAGAAATCATGACATTAGATGCTTTAAATGTCAAGGTAGAGGCCATATTGCTAGTCAATGTCCAAATAGGCGTGTGATGATTTTGCGTGATGATGGTGAGTATGAGACTGAGGGGGATAGTGAAGAAGATGATATGCCACCATTAGAGGATGCTAGTGATGATGAGGAGCCTGCAATGGGAAGGCTAGTGGCGGTAGTGAAGAGAGCTTTGAATGTGCAGGTGAAGGAAGAAGAAGAGGTGCAAAGAGAAAATATATTTCATACTAGATGTTATCTAGGAGATCACATTTGTAGTTTGATTATTGATGGGGGAAGTTGCACCAATGTAGTGAGCAATTTTATTGTTGAGAGGCTGGGGCTCAAAACTGTTAGATACCCTAGTCCATATAAATTGCAGTGGTTGAATGATAGTGGTGAGACTAAGGTGAGTAAGCAAGCCTTGATTGGTTTTCGCATTGGTAGGTATGAGGATGAGGTGTTATGCGATGTAGTGCCAATGCAAGCATGTCATGTGTTGTTGGGGAGGCCATGGCAATTTGATAGGAATGTTGTTCATGATGGCTTTTCTAACAAGTATACGCTTGTTTACCAAGGGAAAAGCTTTAATCTTAAACCTTTAACACCTAAACAAGTGTGTGAGGATCAGTTGCAGCTGCAACAGTCATTTGCAAAACACAAGGTGAGTGAAAAGCAGAGTGAGAGTGAGAGAGCAAAAGACAATGAGAAGAAAAAGGAATATAAAAGTCAAGATCAAAAGGAAAAGGAGAGGAAGGCTGGAAAGAGTGTGAGAGGCCAAGTTGAAGGGGGATCAACTTTGGTGGTGAGTGAAAAGGAGAGGGCAGCCTTACAAAAGGAGAGTTGTGTGGCAAGAGCGAGTGTAGTAAGGAGGGCGTTAGTGATGAGGCAACCTATGTTGTTGCTGGTTTTCAAGGAAACATGTTTGACTACTAACGACTTATCTAACTCTTTGCCTAGTGTGGTTGTGTCTCTTGTGCAGGACTTTGAAGATGTCTTTCCTGAGGAGATTCCAAAGGGATTACCACCTGTTAGAGGTATTGAGCACTAGATTGACCTTGTACCCGGAGCATCGATTCCAAATAAGCCAGCTTACAAGAGCAATCCGGAGGAGACAAAGGAACTCCAAAGGCAGGTCGATGAATTAATGGAGAAGGGGTACGTGAGAGAGAGCATGAGTCCATGTGCAGTGCTGGTGATTTTGGTGCCTAAGAAGGATGGGACATGGAGAATGTGTGTTAACTGTCGCGCCATCAACAACATCACGGTAAAGTATCGTCATCCCATTCCTCGCTTAGATGATATGTTAGATGAGTTACATGGGTCTAGTGTCTTTTCTAAAATTGATCTGAAAAGTGGATATCACCAAATTAGAATGAAAGAAGGTGATGAATGGAAAACTGCGTTTAAGACAAAATATGGATTGTATAAGTGGTTAGTAATGCCTTTCGGGTTAACTAATGCACTTAGTACATTTATGAGACTTATGAACCATGTTTTGAGGACATTTATTGGAAATTTTGTGGTTGTCTATTTTGATGACATTCTTATTTACAGCAAAAGTTTGGAAGATCATATGTCACACTTGAGGGATGTTTTAGAAGTGCTCCGAAAGGAACAATTATATGCTAACCTCAAGAAGTGCACTTTTTGCACAGACAAACTTGTGTTTCTTGGTTTTGTTGTTAGTGCGCAGGGAATACAGGTTGATGAAGAAAAGTTTCGTGCGATCTAAGAATGGCCTAGTCCAACCAATATAAGTAATGTGCGGAGTTTCCATGGACTAGCGAGCTTTTATAGGAGGTTTGTGAAGGATTTCAGCACCATTGCAGCACCATTTACTGAGGTAATTAAGAAGAACATGGGGTTTAGCTGGGGAGAGCGACAAGAGAAGGCCTTTCAGACGCTTAAAAATAAGCTGACTCAGGCGCCGTTACTTGCTTTACCTAACTTTACTAAAACGTTTGAAATTGAGTGTGATGCTTCAGGATTAGGTATTGAAGCAGTGCTTTTGTAGGAGAGAAGACTGATTGCATTCTTTAGCGAGAAGCTAAGTGGGGCAACCTTGAATTACCCTACTTACGACAAGGAGCTATATGCATTGGTTCGAGCCCTAGAGACGTGGCAACACTACCTTTGGCCAAAAGAGTTCGTGATCCACACTGATCATGAATCTTTGAAGTATTTAAAGGGGCAACACAAGCTGAACAAAAGGCATGCTCGTTGGGTGGAGTTCATCGAAACATTTCCATATGTCATCCATTACAAGCAAGGTAAAGAGAATGTAGTTGCTGATGCACTTTCTAGAAGCTATACTCTTATCTCTACACTTAGTTCTAGACTTCTTGGTTTTGAGCACATTAAGGAGTTATATGCTGCTGATCAAGCTTTTTGTGAGGAGTATGTGCAATGTGAGTAGAGTGGGCATGGAAAATTTTATAAACATGACGGATTCTTGTTTAGGGAGAGTAAGCTATGCATTCTAATTTGTTCTCTAAGAGAATTACTTGTGAGGGAGTCTCATGGAGGTGGTTTAATGGGACACTTTGGAGTAGCTAAAACATTAGGGGTATTGCAGGAACACTTCTATTGGCCTCACATGAAACGAGATGTTGAGAGGATTTGTGAGCGATGTGTCACATGTAAGCAAGCGAAATCTAGAGTCCAACCTCAAGGGCTTTACACCCCACTTCCCATTCCTCATGAGCCTTGGGTAGATATTTCTATGGATTTTGTGTTAGGATTACCCAGGTCTAGACATGGTCGGGATTCTATTTTTGTAGTTGTTGATAGGTTTTCTAAAATGGCACATGTCATTCCTTGTCATAAAACGGATGATGCTTGTAATATTGCTAATTTATTCTTTAAGGAAGTCGTGCGATTGCATGGTATGCCTAGAACAATTGTATCGAATAGGGATGCTAAGTTCTTAAGCTACTTTTGGAAGACTTTGTGGCCTAAGTTAGGAACTAAGTTATTGTTTTCTACTACTTTTCATCCACACACTGATGGTCAAACTGAGGTAGTGAATCGAACTTTATCTACTTTGTTGAGGGCTGTAATTAAAAAGAATATTAAAAGTTGGGAGGATTGTTTACCATATGATGAATTTGCCTATAATCGTACAGAGCATTCTGCTACTAAATTTTCTCCTTTTGAAATTGTGTATGGTTTTAATCCACTAACTCCTTTAGATTTATCACCTTTGCCTATTTCTGAGTATGTTAATTTAGATGGCAAGAAGAAGGCCGAGTTTGTTCAACAGATCCATGAGAAGGCAAGGCTGAACATTGAACGACGAACGGAGCAGTATGTGAAACAAGCCAACAAGGGTTGTCGACAAGCTGTTTTTGAACCTGGAGATTGGGTTTAGGTTCACATGCGCAAAGAGCGGTTTCCCGTGTAGCGTCGATCTAAACTACTTCCTAGAGGCGATGGACCATTTCAAGTTCTTGAGCGCATCAACGACAATGCATACAAGATAGATTTCCCTGGTGAGTATCAAGTAAGTGCTATATTTAATGTTATTGATCTGAGTCCTTTTGATGTAGGTGACGATTTGAGGACAAATCCTTTTCAAGAGGAGGGGAATGATGAGATCCATGATGAGAGTCAAGCTGGAAGAAGGAATGTGGATCCTCTTGAAGTGCCGCCTGGACCGATCACAAGAAGTCGAGCGAAACGACTCAAGGAAGCACTTAACGGGTTAATAAAGGATGTCCATGAAGCCGGGAACGATTGGGGCAATCATGAAGTTGGAACGGATTGGAAAAACCATGGGAAGACCCTTACTCTTATACAAGTCACACCGGACACGGGTTGAAGAGGGCGTGTACTTTCAAGGCACGGCCGTGTATGGAGTCAAGCAAATCCACAGACAGATACACAGCTAAAGTACACGGGCGTGTATGTTGCCAGACGTTGCACAGAAAGATACACGGCCAAAGTACACGGGCGTGTATGTTGCCAGAAGTTGCACAAAAAGATACACGGCCAAAGTACACGGGCGTGTACACGGCCGTGTATCCCCTGCCGGCCAGCTTGTTCTGTTTTGCGTTTTTATGTCACTTAACTAAACTATGTCGTTTTGGACTTGTTTTTACACAAATTGTAACCCTAGTATAAAAGCTCCTAGGGTTTAGAACAAAAAGAATAGACATCTTTGAACATTAAACACTTTTGAGAGGCACCTCTCTTGGTTCTTCAAGAACTAATTCGAACTTATCAGATTGATTTCCGTGGCGTTCATCCCGACTTATCAATCGATCTTTCATCCCGATTGTGGCGTCTTCGTTTTTATACCAAGGTTCTTGTCTCGCTTATAGACAATGGGTCGCGGTTTCCACTTTAGGTGTTTGGGCGTCTTAGGAAACGAATTTTCCGAACGTATTGGTGTTGGGTTTCGTCACGGGTTGGCGTGGTTCGTATCACCACCTTTCTTTGGACTTGAACTGGACTCACCCATGTGCTATCAGAAATAGGATAAATCATTCTAGCATCAAGTAGTTTAATCACTTCCTTCTTCAACACATCTCTCATATTTGGATTGAGCCTATGTTGAGGTTAAATCACCGATTTAGCACCATCTTCCAAGAGAATTTTGTGAGTACAAAATGATGGACTAATCCCCTTTATGTCAGCCATCTTTCTTACAATAGCCTTCTTATGTTGACCAAAAACATTCAGTAATTTATCCTTCTGGGTCAAACCCAAGTCTGAGGCTATAATCATGGGCAGTTTAGAGTCATGCTCAAGGAAGGCATATTGGAGATAGTCAAGCAACTGCTTTAACTCCAAGACAGCGGGTTCTTCAGTGGAGGGCTTGGCTTTTTGAATAGTAGAATGATTTAACTCTTCAAAACTTCCCTCCTTCTTCAACTTAGGTCTTCCATCAAGACCAACAGTCATCTCTTTAACTGATGCACCCACCAATTCTCTTTGATCCCCATTTGTCAAACAAATTGCTAAAGCATCATTGCATAAAAGTTCTTGCATTGACTTTGAAATAGGTAGATCAAGATAATCTACTGCAAAACAAGTATCATCATGTTGTAGACTATGCTTAGGAACATCCGGCATCTTCACTATGACTTCCTCATTTCCCACTCGCAGCACCAATTTCCCATCTCCTACATTTATGATAGCTCTAGCAGTAGCCAGAAATGGTCTCCCAAGAATCAATGGGATCTCCACATTTGCTTCTATATCTAGGATGATAAAATCTGTTGGGAAAATGAAGTCTTGAACTTTTACTAGCACATCCTCAACCACTCCTCTTGGAAACTTAATTGATCTATCTACCAATTGCAAGCTCATTCGAGTTAGCTTTAGTTCCCCAAGTCCCAGCTTCTTGAAGAGTTGATATGGCATGGATTAATACTAGCCCCAAGATTTCCTAGGGCTTTCTCCTCAGTTAGGTTACTGATCAAACACGAGATGGTGAAGCTCCCAAGGTCCCTAAGCTTCTTTGGAAGTCTATTTTGAATAACTACCGGACATTCTCCTCCTAAAGTTACTGAAGAAAACTCTTCCAATTTTCTCTTGTTCGATAATAATTCTTTTAGAAACTTTGCATATCTAGGCATTTGAGTTAATGCCTCAACCATTGGAAGGTTAATATGCAATTGTTTAAAAACTTCCAAAAATCTACCATATTGCTCATCCACCTTATCTTTCTTTAATCTTGCAGGGTATGGAACGGGAGGTATATATTTTGAAATCGGCTTGGATGATGATGACTTCTTCTCAACTAACTTCTCTGGCTACTCTCCTTCATCATTTTCAACCGGTTGTTTCTCCTTTGAGTTGGATGCCTCACCTCTTTCTACTTGATTCTCATATTGGAGTTCTTTACCACTTCTCAAGGTTATTGCTTTCACATGCTCGCGAGGATTTCTCTCTATATTTCTTGGTTATGAACCCTAAGGTCTCTCTGAAAGTAATTTAGCAATTTGTCCAACCTGAGTCTCAAGATTGAGGTGCCATGGTTTTTGAGAGTAGTGTCTTGATTCTTTAAAATCATGTCCAATGATTTTTGTTTGTCTTCAGAATCTTTTACTAACTTTGCCAGGATGTCCTCCACTGATGATTGTAGTTTAGAATTGATAAAGTATTAGATCGAATCCTTTGCACACAAATCAAATCGTCAATAACAATCAAATGTTACAAATTTTAGGATTTTTTGGATTTTGGTACTAACGAATAAAAACAAGGATATGGATAAAATTACTAATCTATAGATACCAAGATTGATAAAATTAAACTGATTCGCAATCAAATCATAGAATGATAGGAACCACGTTCTATAAATCAATCACTAAGGTTAAAGAATTTTAAGAATTCAATAACAATGCTCGCCACAAATTCTATAGGAACTCAGAATTTGATAAGAACAATAAGAATAAAGTGAAAATCAATTCTCAATATTCAAGAATCCCAAAAGTGGATTTACACACATGCTCAAAGTGTTTACTTACAACCAAAATATCATCTTGTCCTCGAATAAACCTTAAAGACGACTATTTATATCATCCTAAAAACAATTGTGCGAGGCCATTCAAGGCCGGTGGCCTAAATACATAGGCCAGCACCAAAGGCCAGCGGCCTTCATTTAGGCTAGCACCAAGGCTGATGGCCTACATTAAGGCTGGCTCCAAGGCCGACGGCCTTAAAGTTAACTCGGCCGGCCTTTATTCAAGGCCAACTTAAGGCTGGCCAAACTTCACCTTGGGTCCTCCTGATGCCTATGTCCTCCTTTTTTGGACCTCGTACTACCACCTGGAGCTCGGATTGACTTTGTTTTCTTTGGTGCTCATATCTTAGCTCTTGGAATCATATCATTCCCTCCATGTTGAAAAAGATTCGACCTCGAATTTGTATCGTGCATCCTGCTAGACCACATAAACAAACTCCTCTTTCCCTTGGGCTTCTTAAGAAAAATCAACCTTGTTTGTTGTACCTCAATTGGACTCATAGGAAGAAGCTTGTATGCCTTGTCCTATTGCTGAATGGTATACTCATTGGTGTATCCATCATACTTGGCTCTAAGGTCATACTGCCATGGTCTTCTAAGGATCAAATGTGTAGCTTCCATGGGAACTACATTACAAACAATCTCGTCAGTATAATCACCAATAAGTAATGGAACACGAACCTGTTTGTGTACATGAACAACTCCCTGTGGACTCAACCAATGAAGTGCATAAGGTCTTGGATGCTGCTCCACCTGTAAACCCAACTTAGTAACCCAGCTTGCTGAAGCAACATTAGTGCAACCGCCTGTGTCAACCACAATCAAACAAGTCTTTCCCTGCACCATGTCTTGGATATGAAATAAATTGGCTCTCTGATTAGGAACAACTTCATCCTGCTTAACCATTAGCAAGTCTCCTTGTACTGGATTCGCTATAATGTCTTCATCTTCCTCTTCTGCCTCAATACTCTTCTGTTCTTCTTCTTCACTCTCAACTTTGTCCCCCTTTATGACCATAACCCTTTTATTAGGACATTGAGAAGCAATATGGCCAAGTCCTAAACACTTAAAACATTTGATATCCTTGCTCTTCTTTTGTTGTGTTTGGTCAACAGCCTCACTAGCGACTGCCCTTCCCTTTTCCTTCCTTTCCTTCTCCCTCTCACCATCATCTGACTTATGGTGGTGATATGATTTCTGATCCCGCCTGCACTGATGCCGCTCAACCCGATTGGATAATTTAATCACATCCTTAAGAGTCTGATAATGCTGGAGTTCCACTACATTAGTAATGTCCATCTTCAACCCATTGATGAAACGAGCCATGGATTCATCTGATGATTCCCTAATATCACACCTTGCCATGAGTGTCTCAAACTCGTTCACATACTCTTCTATGCTTTTCTTACCCTGCCTCAAGGATGGCAACTCCATCAGCATCTCTTGTTTATAGTAATCTGGCACAAATCTACGTCTCATCAACCTTTTCATCAAAGCCCATAAACGCACTTTCTCCTGATCAGCCCTACGTCTCTCAGTTTGTAATTTGTCCCACCACAGACTAGCATATTTAGAGAATGCTAGAGATTCCATCTTCACCTTCATGCGCTCATCCCACTCATAATAGTCAAACACCTTCTCAACCCGTGGCACCCAGTTTAGGAATTCCTCTAGTTTACTACTACCAGTGAAAGGTGGAATTTTCAGCTTTATATTTTCAATCCCCTTACGCCTGTCATCATTGTTTCCTCTCCTACTCCTTTCACTATGAGCATCAAAATCATCACTAGAATGTCTCCTCCTAATTCCTGCACCACTATGGCTTCTTCTATCCCTGATGGGTGTCAAATCCAACAAAAATAAACCTACTCCTAGACAATTATATGATTTGCATATAGTGGTGAGTAAGGTCGAATCCACAGGGATTGGTTAAAGATATTTCTATTCAAAGGGCATAAAGATGAAAAGAAAATGAGGGGGGGTTTGTTTATGAATCAAAATAAAGTCGAAGCAAGATAATAGAATCTATTATTGATCAAAGCCTAGCCAAAGGAATCAAGATAGTTTAATTCAAGAAATTGATCATCGATGCAAATGTTTTCTATTCTTATTCCTAGATAAACTGGTTATGGTTATTAACAAGCTCTAACAACCTATCTCTTCGTACTTCCTCGATAACCAAAAGAAGCTCTTTGATTATTTCTCTTATCGATTAGACAACCCCAGACAAGCGCTTAGGATTTAATCTACCAATAGCATTAAAAACTAGAGAGACCACCAATTCATGCTAGTAGATTATAAGATAACCTATTTAAACATGATCACACACGTCCATAACATGAATTTGATCAACTATTTTATAACCAAACATGTTATTGTGTCACTGAGACTAGAATAATCAAACAATTACGGATTTGACGTGCTAGTTGACAATATATTAACTTGCTAATTGAGTAGAAGAGCTCTATTCATACCAATAAACAAAGATAATAATGACAAAACGATAAGAAGATATATGAATATCCGAAAACAACGAATAGATTAAATACAAGTCAATTAGACCTCACAATTCGTGGAGAATTAAACATCTACGACCCTTTGGCTAGAAACGTAGCTTAGCTACTCATGTTCATCAACAAAACGAAAATAAAAAGTAGAGACATGATGAAACCGGTTGCCTGCTCTGCCTCTAAGATGATCCAAAGATTCCAAATTAAAAGATTCAATGTTTTAAAAAGTTGTCCTCACTCTCTAGGGTTGGTTCTATTTATATTGTTAGAGGGATGGCATGTGATCTTTTGCTAGCAAGATACGAAAATATCTTTCCTTTTCCATGTAGATTTCGAGAAGTGAATCTTGGTCTGCCTGGCACGCCCTACCACACGGCCTTCCTTTATGCATAATTCACGTATCATCTTCCGTGTCCAATGTATAGCACGGCTCCACCCATGGCTAGATTTTCAACCATGCCTTCCTCTGTGCATGATCTACAAGTTCTCCTTGGCACGTCTAGCTTCCACCACGGCTCCAAGCACGATTTCTCCCACGGCTGACACCACGGCCGTGCCCTAAGCCGTGTCTCTCTCTGTTGAAAGTCCTCATTTCTGCCTTCTTGTCTAGTGTGTAACACGGTTTGCGCCATGGCCGTGCCTCAAACCGTGCTTCCGATACACAGCCGCGTATTTCAACCGTGTATCTTCCTGTTGATTCAAAACCAAGTACACGGCCGTGTACTTCAATTTCACGCCCATGTACTTCCCTCCGGCGGTGTAAATCCTTGTCTTGATCCAAGTTGTAGATGACTTCTCTAATTTACTTGAATTAGCATCCTTGACTCCATTTAACCTGATTTATCACCATAATAGAATTAAGTACCATTTCCTTATGATTTCTATAAAATCAATAATGAATTAACACAATTTATACTATAAAGATTAAGTATAAAATGGCTCTATCAAATTCCCCCACACTTAAACTCTTGCTTGTCCTCAAGTAATTGAATCAAATCAATTGAGAAATCTATCATAGATTATATAAACTTTCTTTTCATCATTCCAAGCATCTATTCATTTGTAATTCATGACTTGTAATTTTAATGTCTACTACTTCAACCAAACTGGTTTCCTGTGATCAAATTACCATGGACAAAATTTAATAGCTAATCTAAACAAAACAAACTTTAATCCTTATGTTTAGCAAAAGAATTTTTATTCCAAAAGTAAATACTTAATCCACTAAGGAAAAACACTCAATTAAACTTCATTGGATATTATCAAGCATATAATCCTTACAGTATAAAGTAAAAGCATATGGTATAAGCTCTTTGCTAGATATTCTCCCTTTTATACGTCTTATTTTATTCAATGAATGTTTACATTCATGTTCTTTTGATCTATTCAAGCATCTATTTTGACGGGTTTTTGCCCGCTTCTTTTCATGAACTTTTGCCTTTTTCACCCTTATCGTTATAGTGAGTTCATTGAGTCGGCACATCCCGAGCTCATCACTCAAGTGACCGGGTTTTGAGATACCCCTATGGACTCTTCCTCACTCTAACATTCAAGTTTGAATACTCTTAACTCAATTAGTTGAATCATTGGAGTAATGGCTATGCTTGATTCTTTTTTTTTTTTTCACTAAGTGTCATAATTGCTTTACAAACAACTTCAAAGAGTATACAGTAGCTAATATAACCTAGAAGTAAACTTGTTTATTTTTCACTTAGGGACTCGACTTACTCTTAGACTTCCAATTCTAAAGCTAAATACAAGGAAAATTTGTTTCTTAAAGATTTCACTACTTAATTTTAACCATGTATTCTAATCACAGCAGTGGGTGAGTAAAGCATTTGAACAAGTCAATTTCACGTTGTGTAGATGCTTATTATAACATTTAGTACAATCTCTAGATTTCATTATAATTTTGAAAAAAATTGGCTTAAAATTGCTTAAGGACAAACATTCAGAGTATAAGTTAGTTCTCTATTCTCTATATTTTATTATCCTCTCCCCCACACTTACTTGAACAGTGTCCTCACTGTTCCTAATTTAGCACAATTGAAAAGGAATTAACAACTCAAGGAACATTAGAGAATAAGAGAAAGGAAATACTGGTACTTCCCTGGTATTGGAGTTTTCCCCTTAAGCTCTAGAAAGTGTCATCTAATGATATGTATCCTTGCTGCAGCTGATCCAAAGAGTTCAAAACTACACTAAAATCAAAACAAACTAAACTAAAACAAAACAAAACTAAAGCAAAACAAAACTAAAAGAATTTTTTTTTTTTTTGACATGGGTTGCCTCCCATGAAGCGCCTTTGTTTAACGTCTTTGGCTAGACGTTCTTGTAATCAATCACAATACTCGGGGTGAGTTAAGTTGGTTTCTTCAATATTACATACTTGAAATCCTTCATAGAAAAGTTTCAAGTGATGACCATTGACTTTAAAGATCTTAGCAATTTCAAGGCTGGAGATCTCAACTGCACCATGTGAAAATATGTTAGTGATAACAAAAGGACCAATCCACCGTGATTGTAGTTTGCCAGGAAACAACTTCAATCGAGAATGGTAAAGTAATACTTTTTGACCTACAGAAAAATTCTTTCGGGAAATCATTTGATCATGAAAATCTTTTGTTTTTTCCTTGTAGATTTTAGTACTCTCGTACACTTCTCTTCGAATTTCATCGAGTTCTTGTAGTTGAAGTTTTTTGTGTTCACCCGCCTCATCCATTCGCATGTTACATTGTTTTATAGCCCAATACGCCCTATGTTCCAGCTCCACAGGGAGATGACATGGTTTGCCAAATATTAAATGGTAAGGAGACATACCTATAAGGGTCTTGTAAGTTGTTCGGTAGGCCCATAATGCATCCTCAAGTCTTGTGCTCCAATCCTTCCTACTTGGATTGACGGTTTTTTCCAGAATAGACTTGATTTCTCGATTTGAGACTTCTGCCAATCCATTGGTTTGGGGGTGGTATGCAGTGGAAGTGCGATGAGTGACCCTGTATTTTTTTAGTAGAGTTTCCACTATTCTATTACAAAAGTGTGTGCCACGATCACTGATAAGAGCCTTTAGTGTCCCGAACCTAGCAAAAATATGAGATTTAACAAAATCCACAACAACTTTAGCATCATTAGTTCGGGTCGCTTTGGCTTCCACCCATTTTGAAACATAATCCATAGCAAGAAGGATGTAAACATTACCGAAAGAAGGAGGAAAAGGACCCATAAAGTCAATACCCCATATATCAAATATTTCGCAAGTAAGAATAGGAGTAAGTGGCATTTGGTCTCTACGTCCTAAGTTGCCAATCTTTTGACATCGTTCACAAGCCTTACAAAACATAAAAGAGTCACGAAACAATGTAGGCCAAAACAAACCACATCTTAATACCTTTTGAGCTATCCTCTTAGGGCCAAAATGTCCACCACATGCATATGAGTGACAAAATTGCAAGACAGAAGGAATATTGTCTTGAGAAATACACCGTCTAATGATTTGATCAGCACAATGTTTCCACAAATATGGATCATCCCATACATAATACTTAGCATCACTTTTAATTTTATCTTTTTGAGCCCTAGACAAATCACTTGGTAATGTCTTAGTAACCAAATAATTGACAATATCAGCATACCACGGAATTGTCTTTTGAATAGAAAAGAGATACTCATCTGGAAAATCGTCTTGTATTTGTGTGGACCCTTCACTGATAGGAATTCTACTGAGGTGGTCGGCAACTACGTTTTCCGAGCCTTTCCTATCACGTATCTCCAGATCAAACTCTTGTAATAAGAGTATCCATCGAATAAGTCTTGGTTTTGCCTCCTTCTTCGCGAGCAGGTATTTGAGAGCTGCATGATCAGAGTAAACAATTACCTTAGTACCAAGTCAATATGATCTGAATTTTTCTAATGCAAAAACAACAGCCAAGAGTTCTTTTTCCGTTGTGGAATAGTTGCATTGTGCATTATCCAATGTTCTGGAAGCATAATAAATGACATGAGAAGCTCTCCCAACTTTTTGGCCAAGAACTGCTCCAATTGCATAATTGCTCGCATCACACATGATTTCAAAGGGAAGGGTCCAGTCGGGTGGTCGGATGATTGGAGCAGAAGTTAACTTATCTCTCAATGTGTCAAAAGCGTTCTTGCAGGCCTCACCGAACTCAAATGTCACTTCTTTTTGTAGCAATCGACATAGGGGTTGAGTAATCTTAGAGAAATCCTTGATGAAGCGTCGATAGAATCCTACACTCCCAAGAAAAGACCGAATTTCCTGTACACTCACAGGGTAAGGTAAAGATTTAATCAATTCTACCTTAGCTTTATCGACTTCAAGCCCCTTAGAAGATACAATATGGCCTAGAATGAGACTCTGTTCAACCATAAAGTGACATTTTTCATAATTCAACACTAAATTCTTTTCTATACATCTTTGAAGCACTTTTGTAAGGTTAGTCAAACATGAATCAAAAGAATTACCATAGACGGTGAAGTCATCCATGAAAACCTCTATAATATTCTCCACATAATTTGAAAATATACTAACCATACATCTTTGGAATGTGGCTGGAGCATTGCAGAGCCCAAAAGGCATCCTTCGATATGCAAAAGTACCGAATGGGCAAGTAAAAGTAGTCTTCTCTTGATCTTCCGGTGCCATTGGAATTTGATGAAAACCTGAATAACCATCACGACAACAATAGTGAGAATGGCCAGCCAAACGTTCAAGCATCTGATCAAGAAAAGGAAGAGGGAAGTGGTCCTTCCGAGTTGACGCATTTAACTTCCTGTAATCAAAACAAAACCCTCCATCCATTCTGAACCCGAATAGGAATTAACTCACCATCAGAGTTTTCAATCACAGTTAAGCCCATTTTCTTTGAAACAACTTAGATTGGACTTACCCACTTGCTGTCGGAAATTCGATAGATCATACCTGCATCAAGAAGTTTCAAGATCTCTTTCTTAACTACTTCCATCATAGGTGGATTCAAACGACGCTGAACTTCCCTTGAAGGTTTGCAATTATCTTCCATCAAAATCTTGTGCATGCAGGTGGAGGGGCTTAGTCCTTTGATATCAGCTATGGACCATCCAATGGCTTCTTTGTACTCTCTCAACACCCGAATCAACTTTTCTTCTTCTAAAGTACTTAGCTTGTTGGAGACTATCACAGCAAAGGTCTCCTTTTCTCCTAAGAAAATATACTTTAGATGTTTGGGTAGGGCTTTTAATTCTAGCTTTGGTGCCTGAACAATAGAAGGAAGAAGTTTTGTGTTAGAAGGGGGTAAATGAATGTAGGACACATCATACCTGATAGGTTTTAATGATTCCAACTCCCAAATCTTGTCCTGCAAATCAGAGGATATTACAAGCTTTTCCTTAAGAGTTTTCAATGCATGAATAGTAAGACTCCTATTAAGTACAACTTTTAACTCATCGTCATCTATCAAATCAAATGTAGCTTGTGTTAATGGGTCAATAACATCCACAACAAAAACAGGAGAGATATCACTAGGATATTTCATGGCATCATAAATGTTAAATTTAATCACTTCACCATCGAATTCCATAGTGAGGTTACCATCATGTACATCGATTTTTGTTCTAGATGTCTTAAGAAATGGTCTCCCAAATAATATCATCGATGAATTACGAGAATCATCATTCTCCATGTCAAGCACGTAAAAATCTGCGGGGAAAACCAAACCATTAACTTGTACTAAAACATCTTCTAGAACTCCCTCAGGATAAACATTGGACCTATCAGCAAGTTGAACAATAACACCCGTTTCCTTCAGGGGGCCAACATTTAAACATTGATAAACAGACAAAGGAATAACATTGATTGAAGCTCCTAAATCATACATAGCTTTAGTAATTCCAAGATTACCTATTTTGCAAGGAATAGTAAACATACCTGGATCCTTACATTTAGGAGGAAGCTTCTTCTAAAGAATAGCTAAAACATTCTCACCTACACTAATCTTTTCATTACCTTTCAGCTTTCTTTTGTTAGTGCACAATTCTTTAAGAAATTTAGCATAACGAGGTACTTGCTTAATTGCATCCAGCAAAGGAATGTTTACCTCAACTTTATGAAAAGTATCAAGAATCTCTTTTTCTTCAGCTTCATTCTTGGATTTTGCTAGTCTGAAGGGAAAGGAGGTGCTATTGTCATGACCTTTGGTGGTTCAATGAGGGGTCCTTTGATCTGATTGTTCTGCTGGCGTGGAGTTGCAGTTTCTTTCTCAGTCTCTTCCTTAAGATTAGTTCGGTGTCCCTTCTCATTTGATCCCTTCAATTTCGTTCCACTTCTCAAGGTAATTGCATTAGCACTTTGCTTTGGATTTGTGATGGTTTGAGAAGGTAACTTACCTTGAGTTTCCAACCTATTTATAGAAGAAGCAAGTTGACTTACCTAATTTTCCAAGTTGTGGATGCTCTGCTTTGTCTCATCCTGAAATTGTTTTGTATTAACGGCAAGTGATTTAACAATTTCCTCAAGGGACATACCTGAAGTGGAAGGAGCCTGTGATACTTGGTTTGATGGCTTAGGTTGTAATTGTTGGAAGTTTTGTGGTTTATTGCCATATCTGAAGTTAGGATGATCCCTCCATCCGAGATTGTAAGTATTTGAATAGGGATCATACTTCCTCTGCGGTTGTCCTGGAAATCCGCCTACAACATTGGCGTGTTCATGGTTATCATCTTGCAATGTGGGGCACATGTCGGTCGGATGATTAGGAGCAGCACAAATTCCACAAGCCTTCACCTGCTGGGTATTTCCAAGAGCTAGCTGTTGCACAAGGGAGGTTAGGTTAGAAATTTGATGTTCAAGGTTAGAAATACTTACCTCATTTACCTTCCTTGAAGATGTATCATGCTTATACCCAAATTGTTGCGAATTGGCAGCCATAATGGAGATCAATTCCCTAGCTTGACCAGGGGTTTTGTTTACTATGGCACCTCCACTTGCAGCATCCATCATCTTCCTCTCCATCGGAAGTAGGCCTTCATAAAAATATTGGATGAGGAGTTGTTCAGATATCCTATGTTGTGGGCAGCTTGCACACAGTTGCTTGAACCTCTCCCAATACTCATGAAAAGTCTTGGTGTCCCTCTGTTTGATACCACAAATTTCTCTTCTTATACCAGCGGCACTGGAAGCGGGGAAGAATTTGTCCAAGAAGAGTCTCACCATATCAATCCATGTGGTTATAGAACCTGGAGGCAAATAAAACAATCAATCTTTAGCTTTAGTACTTAAAGAAAATGGAAAAGCGCGTAGCTTGATTTGATCGTCGGTTATTCCTTGCGGCCTCATACTAGAACATACTATATGGAACTCTTTCAAATGCTTATGAGGATCTTCATTCTCAAGACCATGAAAGGTGGGAAGCAGATGTATCAACCTAGATTTCAACTCGAATTCAATAGCTAGTTCGGGATAGTGAATACAAAGTGGTTGTTGATTCACATTCGGCGCAGCCAACTCCCTTAAGGTTCTCTCGGGATTTGCCATATCGTCTTCTTTTTCTGAATCAAGGGATGAATCAGACAAATCCGATGCTAAGTTCAGTCTAGTGGATGATCTAGTTTCTTGTCGCAGCCTCTTTAGAGTCTTCTCAATCTCCGGATTATAAGTTAGTTCACCTGTCTGAGAAGAATGAGTCATACAAGAATAGAAATAAATTTGACACCAATCCCCGGCAACGGCGCCAAAATTTGATGGGTGTCGAATCTAACAAAAATAAAACCTACTCCTAGACAATTATATGATTTGCATATAGTGGTGTGTAGGGTTGAATCCACAGGGATTGGTTAAAGATATTTCTATTCAAAGGGCATAAAGATGAAAAGAAAACGAGGGGGGTTTAGTTTATGAATCAAAATAAAGTCGAAGCAAGATAATAGAATCGTATATTGATAAAATCCTAGCCAAAGGAATCAAGATAGTTTAATTCAAGGAATTGATCATCAATGCAAATGTTTTCTATTCTTATTCCTAGATAAACTGGTTATGGTTATTAACAAGCTCTAACAACCTATGTCTCCATACTTCCTCGATAACTAAGAGAAGCTCTTTGATTATTTCTCTTATCGATTAGACAACCCCAGACAAGCGCTTAGGATTTAATCTACCAATAGCATTAAAAACTAGAGAGACCACCAATTCATGCCAGTAGATTATAAGATAACCTATTTAAACATGATCACACACCTCCATAACATGAATTCGATCAACTATTTTATAACCAAACATGTTATTGTGTCACTGAGACTAGAACAATCAAACAATTACGGATTTGACGTGCTAGTTGACAATATATTAACTTGCTAATTGAGTAGAAGAGCTCTATTCATACCAATCAACAAAGATAATAATGACAAAACGATAAGAAGATATATGAATATCCGAAAACAACGAATAGATTAAATACAAGTCAATTAGACCTCACAATTCGTGGAGAATTAAACATCTATGACCCTTTGGCTAGAAAAGTAGCTTAGCTACTCATGTTCATCAACAAAACGAAAATAAAAAGTAGAGACATGATGAAACCGGTTGCCTGCTCTGCCTCTAAGATGATCCAAAGATTCCAAATTAAAAGATTCAATGTTTTAAAAAGTTGTCCTCACCCTCTAGGGTTGGTTCTATTTATATTGTTAGAGGGATGGCATGTGATCTTTTGCTAGCAAGATACGAAAATATCTTTCCTTTTCCATGTAGATTTCGAGAAGTGAATCTTTGTCTGCCTGGCACGCCCTACCACACGGCCGTGGGTCAAACCGTGCCTTCCTTTATGCATAATTCACGTATCATCTTCTGTGTCCAATGTATAGCACGGCTCCACCCATGGCTAGATTTTCAACCATGCCTTCCTCTGTGCATGATCTACAAGTTCTCCTTGGCACGTCTAGCTTCCACCACTGCTCCAAGCACGGTTTCTCCTACGACTGACACCACGGCCGTACCCTAAGCCATGTCTCTCTCTCTTGAAAGTCCTCATTTCCGCCTTCTTGTCCAATGTGTAACACGGTTTGCGCCTTGGCCGTGCCTCAAACCGTGCTTCCGATACACGACCGTGTATTTCAACCGTGTATCTTCCTGTTGATTCAAAACCAAGTACACGGCCGTGTACTTCAATTACACGCCCATGTACTTCCCTCCGACGGTGTAAATCCTTGTCTTGATCCAAGTTGTAGATGACTTCTCTAATTTACTTGAATTAGCATCCTTGACTCCATTTAACGTGATTTATCACCATAATAGAATTAAGTACCATTTCCTTATAATTTCTATAAAATCAATAATGAATTAACACAATTTATACTATAATGATTATGTATAAAATGGCTCTATCAATCCCTAACCTCCAATCTCTCCATAATCAATCTAATATTTTCTTTGATTTGATTGAACTCAGCCCTAGTCACAACCTCGCCCCCATTATCAGTATCATTCCCATTGTTGTTGTTATGAACACTTCCATGCGACGACATCTTTACCAATCAAAATTTCAGCAAAGATATTCACAAAAACCCAATTCTCAACAACAGCCCCAAACACCAATTTACAGCAATTCAACACCCAACAATTGAATTCACAGCAATACTTATCAAAATAAATTCCCAAATTTTCTAACCAACGGTAGTATTGAATTAAAACTACAATTGAATTGAAATTCAATAGCCTTATCGATTAAACCCACGTCGATTCTCAAATCCACCAACCTTTGCTCTGATTTAACCTGTGTCGATTCACCTTTGCTCAGATACCAAATGATACGGAATTGGATCGAATCCTTTTCACACAAATCAAATCATCAATAACAATCAAATGTTATAAATTTTAGGGTTTTCTGGATTTTGGTACTAACGAATAAAAACAAGGATATGGATAAAATTACCAATCCATAGATGCCAAGATTGATAAAATTAAATTGATTCGCAATCAAATCATAGAACGATAGGAACCACATTCTATAAATCAATCACTAAGGTTAAAGAAATCCAAGAATTCAATAACAATGCTCGCTACAAATTCTATAGAAACCAAGAATTTGATAAGAACAGTAAGAATAAAGTGAAAATCAATTCTCAATATTCAAGAATCCCAAAAGAGGATTCACACACATGCTCAAAGTGTTTGCTTACAACCAAAATATCATCCTATCCTCGAATAAACCCTAAAGACGACTATTTATATCATCCTAAAAACAATTGTGTGAGGCCATTCAAGGCCGGCGGCCTAAATACATAAGCCGGCACCAAAGGCCAGCACCAAGGCCGGTGACCTACGTTTAGGCTGGCTCTAAGGCCGGCAGCCTTGAAGTTAACTTGGCCGGACTTTATTCAAGGTCGGCTTGAGGCTGGCCGAACTTTTCCTTGGGTCCTCCTGTTGCTTATGTCCTCCTTTTTTGGACCCCGTACTGCCACTTAGAGCTTGGATTGACTTTGTTTTCTTTGCTGCTCATATCTTAGCTCTTGGAATCATATTAAGAACTTTGACCAAGTGGTCTTTGATAACCAGGGGGAGGATTGGGATTGCCTTTCTGAAAATTGTTGTTGTTACTCCATGAAAAATTTGGGTGATTTCTCCAACATGGATTATATGTGTTACTGTAAGGATTATTCTAAGGTCGGATCTGATTTCCCAAATAATCCACTTGTCCAACACCTAATTCATCACCAGAGGAAGGCTCAACTACGGATACTTGCTACTTTGAAAGTGACAATCCATCAATCTTTCTAGACAATGCCTCTACTTTTGACATAATTGTAGTGGCCACATCTACATCAATAACTCCTGCCGGTCTTTTATCTCTCCTCCTAGAATGTGACCATTCAAAATTATTCACGGCCAGATTCTCGAAGAGAGCTAAGCTTTCTTCAAGAGTTTGATGATTAATCGTGCCTCCAGCTGCAGCATTTACCATCTGTCTAGTCTGGTAATTGAGACCGTTGTAAAAAAACTGAACTTGCATCCACTTTGGAATACCATGATGAGGGCATCTCCTTAATGATTCCTTGAAATGTTCCTAAGTCTCATAAAGTGTTTCCAACTCTTATTGATGATAGGACTGGATGTTAGCTTTGAGTTTGGCAGTCTTTGCAGGTGGAAAGAACTTGTCCATAAACCTTGTAACCAAGTCTTCCCAGGTGGTGATGGAGCTTTTCGGCAAAGAATTTAACCATTGCTTAGCTCTTCCTCTTAAAGAAAATGGGAAGAGTCTAAGATGAATCACATCTTCACTCACTCCATTAAATTTGAAAGTGTCGCATATCTCCAGAAAGGATTAAATATGAGAGTTTTGATCCTCATCCTCAAGACCATCAAATTGGGCATATTGTTGAACCATTTAAATAACGGCTGGTTTAATTTCAAAATTTTTTGCCTCTACCCTAAGCCGAACAATGCTAGAGTTAACACCATCCAACTTTGGCCTGGCAAACTCAGCATTGGTTCTCCTAAGCTCAACCACTGGATTTAGCTCATGAGAAGGGTCATCATGTGGGTCATCCATTTCTTCTATCACCAGCTCTTCCTTAACCCTTGTTGAAGAAGATTCGAACGGTTTCTTGTCTCTTTTGCGCAATTGAGCAAGGATTCTCTCAGGCTCTAGATCAAAATCAGTAAGGCCCTTGGATCGGCTCCTAGTCATGCACTATAGGAGAAAAAATCGAACAATTAGTAGTACCCAAATTCAAAGTAAACAAAGAAGGAAAAGTAACAAAAGTAAAACTAGTGGCTAGATTAATAAGTAATAAGTGTTCTTAATATTAGCGATGCCTCCTCCCCGGTAGCGGCGCCAAAAACTTGATCGTTGCCAACCGTAGTTTTAATATTTATAATACCTGTTCCTAATTCTAACTGCATTGCAATAGGCAAGTGTACCCACCGTGGACGTAATATAGTGTTAAGTGTAGGGTCGTTCCACCAAGAGAAGATTACTAATTACTAGTACTAGATCTTTCCCTATTATCTTACCGTCAAATTGAGATGAAGTGTATTAACGACTAAAAATAGTTAACTGTCTAAAATTTTAACTAAGATCACTTCAACAACACAAGGGTTAATTTGATAATAAAGCAACCTAGATCTCATCATATACCTATATTGTCACATGAATCATTAGAAGCTAAGGATTAACGTTTTTGAGTTCTTAAGCTGCTAAGTTCCAAGAAGAAAGATAATTACTTTCTCAAGTATATTAACTTATCTCATCCTAGATTTATCAATTAGGAACTCTCCTCAATCAATAGCAATCTAGAACTGCATGAAGCCTGTGAACTCTAATTGAATGAATGTTCACAGAAGATTTTTGATATTCTATCTCTAGAAACACGAGCAAATCTCATCCAAAACATAGGTCTGATCATAAAAGTGATTTCTCAATCAACTCAAATGATATTAAGCATAAACTCATATTACGAACATATGAATCTAAGATAAATATGAAGCACATGTAATGGAACAAAAGAACATCAATAAAACTTCGTTTAAATCATATCTTCATCATATGAAAAAATAGTTCAAATGAGATTTAGGTCTATGGTTTACTCTTCCATAGATCTAACAATGAAAGAATAGATACATAAAGAGAAACTAGAGTTCATGATTACAACCCGGATAGAGTGAATCTTGAATGCCTTACTTGAATCTCCTTAGATTGTTGGGTAGAAATCTAAGGAAAAAGATATGAAAATGAATAGAAGACGAAGTCTAAAACCCTAGCTCTACCATTCCCTCTTTTCTCATATGTATACATATATATATATATATATATAGGTGTTAAGGTTGGAGGAGATAGAAAAGAAAAAGTCAGAGAAAGTAGGTCGTGACTCCATACGCCCCTTACCATGCCTCGTGGCAAGGGGCGTGGTGTTCTTAGGTCATCCTTTGAAGCTGGCACATCCTCATATTAGGGGTGTGGTGGATTTGTCTTTCACTTCTAGTCCCATACGCCCCCTGCCACGCCTTGTGGCAAGGAGCGTGGTAGCTTCTACTCCTGATTTCTCTTCCATATGCCCCTGATATGGGGTGTGGTGGTTGTTTGATTCATACACCCCTGATATATGGGCATGGCAAGTAGGGGAGATGCTCTTCTTCCTTTCTCTTTGTTGTTTTCTTCTCAATTTCTTTCAATGGTCTTCATTACACCTGACAGCAACATATTCCTTGATTAAGCATCAATTTCGGATGATTTTTTATTAATTATCAACTTAAAAGAGCTTAAAATCTTCCTAGAATTTGGAGTTTTATGACGATTATCAACTTCCATGAGAAGTTATACTTCTTAGCTAAGTTTCTTTTGATGTATTACTTAAGAAGTTGAGTAAGCTTCTTTAAGATATTAGTGAAATATCCTTCTTTAAGAAGTTAACTTTAAGGTGGCTTTCTTGAGAAGTTAGTTAGAAAAGCTACTTAGATAAGCTAATTGTTTATAAAGAAGAAAAATTGTATATAGATATTTAAAGGAATTCAAAAGAAATTCTTGTTACATAAAGTTTAAAGACTAACTTTATGTAGCTTATAATATTCTATGCCTAATTATAAAATATAGATAGGAATCATAATTAGTTGATAAAAATTAAGGTACCATTTGTTTACTTCATTGAGATCTTAAACAATTATCCTAATTAATTTTATCATTAGAAATGGCTTACTTTTCTGGGGTTTCACAATAAATCACATATACCCTTAACAATGATCACTATGTGTTGACCATAAACATAGTTGTAAATCTGAAAATGTACATGAACATTGAGATCCATTCCTACACAAAGATTTCCCTTATCATCCACTTCAATAGCTAAATTACAATGAAAATATTTCACAAGATCATCATTTACTTCAATAGGGAAATCCATGGTCTTTAGAACTTGGTTACTCACAACACCCAATATGTAAGAAACTCTAAAAGAATCTAGCATCTCCCTATCATAATTCCTACCTATATCTATTTCAAGATCTTTGAAAATATCATACCTTTGTAAATGTGCTTCAATAGGGAAAAGATGCTGGTTGAAACGTAGGCAATGTAAAGGAGCCAAGCTAAACTAAGTTTTTGGTACCATTGGTTCAAGAGTTTTATTGAGCAAAAGGCAAGCAAGATGGGTTTTTTAGAGTTAGGGTTCGAGAAAGAGAGGTGAAAGAGGAATGTAGGAAGAATAGGTTAAGGAATGTAGAGTGGTGTGTAGGAGAATGTGTTTTGGGAAGGAAAAATGAAGATTTGAGAGTTTTTTGAAGGATAAAGTGAGAGAGGGGTGAAGGAGGAAGTGATAGGATGATAGTTTTGAAAAAAAGTGAGGAGGGAGAGAAAGGAAGGAAAGGTTATATTAGTGTTCTATGTTGGCAAGATGGTATAGTTTGTACTAGCTTGACAGTATAAGCCAAAATTTAAATAAAAGAATTGTAAATGGATGCTAACTATTGACTAGATAGTAAAATTGGTACAAACTTGCTAGTAGTTAGCAAACCCTAGCTTTTGCTAGCACAACTGTTCAGCTAGTAAAATGGCTATTGGCTTGACAATAGTCTACAAAATTATCTACTATAGAATAGAAAAGATATACCACTCCCTCTATTGCTCCATCAAACATTTAACATTTCATCAAAACTTATACTAAACCAACTAATGATTTGATTCAAGTTTTAACTACTTGACAAGATTGAGCAATAGTGATGAACAATATAGTGGCACAAATTCGATTAATAGCTACTACTTCAATTCCTTTAAAGCATGCTTAGATTCAAGTTAAGCCTAGTGGGACCATAACCATGCACAAACTCTCAATTATAGGAATTCAACATAAAAAGTAAGTTTCACAAACACGGTTTGAAAGATTAGAAGCATAGATAGTACTAGTAGTGCACTGATAAGTAAAAATTAACACTTGTATTTCTAATGAATTCTAGTGGTGTATGTAATAAATTGATGTTATTTTGAAGAGCTATGATAATAAATTGATGTTATTTTCAGTTTCAGGACTAAAAACCACTATTTTGAGAGAAGATATCAACTTGGATTGAGATCGGATAAGAAAACACGAAGAAAAATGCTTTTTGGAAGGAACAGGGGAAGAGTACGGGGGTGTGTCAAGGAAACACGTCCATAGAAGCACATACGGTTGAGTATATGGTTGAAGGTACAGCTGTGTGTTGAGCTTAGAACATCCACAAAGCATACACGGTTGAAGGCACGACCGTATGTTGAGCTTGGAACATCCATAGAAGCATACACGGTTGAGTACACAGACTAAGACATGACCGTGTGTTATTTGCATAGGTTTTATTGACACAACTCAAAGGCACAGCCGTATATAAGCCATGTGTCGAGACTGTGTGCTTGAAAAAATCAGCCGTTATAGGAGATTTTTAGGCTTCCATGCTTATATATATTCTCATTTTCTTCTAGAAAGAGAGGAGGAAGGCAGAGAGACACATGAAGCAGATAGAAAAAAACGAGAAAAGAAAGAAGAGGAAGAGATGGGGAAAGCTTACCTAAAGGAAAAGCAACATCAACGGATTCATCCTTCTCTTCCAAAGAGTTTATGCATACGGGTTTTTCATCTTCATTGATTTGTAACTTGAAAACCATGAGTGGCTAAATTATCTCATACTCGAACCTTATGAACCCTAATTGTCATGTAACATTGGATTGATTGCATAGTTAATGAATAGTGGAATTCTTTGAATTTATTCATGTTGTTCATTTAGTATTGCTAATTTGATGTATGGCCAACATTGAGTTTGCATTGATTTTTTAGAAGTTGATTAGAAAATCTCTTGTTTGAATAGATCATGCATGAATAAAGGAATTTGTATGTAATCTAGGGATAGAGAACATGAATTTTCCATATTAGGTTAAATTAGATAATTCGACCTGATGGAGGGTTCAAGAGTGTTAATGCAATTCTAATCTATTTTGATAAAAGAGGGATCTTTATTAATGCGATTAGGGTTAGGAGCTAATAAATCTTGAAAGAATATTGGCTTAGTGTTAGATACTCTGCAGTTCAGAGATAACCATTACTCATTAATTAATTTATTGAAAGGGTGAAGTTACATGACAATTAAAGGAGTAGTAAGGGTAGGGCATGTTCTAAATTATCGAATTTAGTAATCGAGTTATTGTGTTATTTTTAATTGCTATAGGTTATGTTAATTATTTTTAATTTAATCTAAATCTCTCGAATTTATGCGGTTAGATAGTCCATTTAGAGTTATTATTGGTGCTTGCTGATCCCTGAGGATACGATACCTGAACACAATTCTATACTATTACAATCGATAGGTGCACTTGCCTATTTGATCGTAATAGAGTCATAGAAAAGGGATTTTTAAATTTGTGTGATTACGGTCATCAACAAGTTTTTGGCGCTGTTGCCGGGGAATGGTGATATTAAGAAAGCTCAACGCTAACTACTTTAAACATTTATTCTTTAGTATTTATTGTGTTACATTCATTCTTTTTGGAGGTAACTAATTTTCCCTTGATTTTATTTGTGGTTTATGATAAGGAGCTGTTCGTCTAAACTTTTTGCGTTTGATCCAGAGATTGAGCGGACATCCAAAAGAAGGTTAAGGAGTGCCTTTGAACAAGCTGCGGGAAATCCAATTTTTTAAAATCAGCAATTAGGTGAAGAGGAATCGCATTCTAGTGAGGGTGATAATTCAGTTGCAGAAATGGCAGATCAACGCCGAACGATGGTTAATTATGCTAGACCTACATTGGATAGCATGGGATCTTGTATAGTCAGACCTACAATAAACGCCAACAATTTTGAAGTCAAACCCTCTACAACGAACATGATCCATAATCAATGCCAATTCGATGGTTTAGTTGATGAGGACCCCCATGTTCACGTCCAGATGTTTCTAGACATCTATGAAACAGTTAAATAGGACGGGGTGATAGATGAAGCTTTGAAGTTGTGTCTTTTTCCTTTCACATTGAGGGGAAAAGCAAGGCAGTGGTTCAGCTCCTTAGATCGAAACTCCATCACAACTTGGGCCTAGTTGGCGGAAACATTCTTGGACTATTATTTTCTACCTTCTAAAATGGCCAAATTGAGAAATGATATCACATCGTTTACTCAGATGGATAATGAGCCCCTTCATGAATCTTGGTTAAGGTTTAAGGAATTGCTCAAGCGGTGCCCACATCATCTGATGCTCAATTAGTTACAAGCCTCTACCTTCTATAATGGGCTTGATTATCCCACACGACAAACTATTGATGCTGCTACTGGTGGTACACTAAATGTGAAGACTCCTGAGGAGTCTCTACAACTATTTGAAAACATGGCGAAGAATAACCATCAGTGGAGTAATGGTAGGACAAGGCAAAGAGCCGCAGGGATCTATGAAGTTGAAATGATGACCACCGTTGTAGCAAAGGTTGATGCTCTAGCCAAAAAGGCTAATGAGATGGCAATATCTGAGTCACCCCAATATTTTCCAACTGAGCAATCAACAGCATTAGTGGCTCATGATTATATGGAGCAAGTTGATTATGTTAGCAATCCTGTGCGATCTTAGAACAACCCTTAAAGTAACACGTATAATCCAGGCTGGCGTAATCATCCTAATTTTTCATGGAGTAATCCGCCAATTCCTCGGGGTAATGCACCTGCACTTGGATTCCAAACGCCTCTTCTACCACCTTTTACTAAAAAGAAGTCCAATCTAGAGGATATGATTTCCATGTTCATTCAAACCTCAAAGCAGCGCCAGCAAGCGATAGATACTGCTTTAAGAAATCATGAAGCTTCCATTCACAATCTGGAAAAATAGGTGGGTCAAATTGCAAAAATGTTATCAAAGAGACCACAAGGGTCCTTACTTGGGAACACAGAACCTAATCTAAGGGAGCAGGTGAAGGCAGTGACCCTTAGGAGTGGAAGGGAATTGCATTCTAACACCATTGGAGTGCCAAGGGTTATACAAGAACAAGAGGTTAAGGTTAGACAAGACAAGGTTGCTAAAGAGGAATAAGCCATTACACAGGGTAAGGAAAAGGAGCTTGATAAGGAGGAAGATTTGGGAAAGGCCAAGACATCAACAGTTCAGCCCTACAAGCCTCCAATTCCATATTCGAGTCGCTTGAAAAAAGATAAAGAGCAAGAACACTTTGGTAGGTTTTTAGATCTGTTTAAACAATTGCATATTAATATACCGTTTGTGGAAGCTCTTGCGTAGATGCCTAGGTACGCAAAGTTCTTGAAGGATTTGCTATTAAACAAGAAATGGCTGGAAGAGGTTTCTACTACAGTCATTGGAGCAGAATGTTCAGCTATTTTGCATAATAAGTTGCCTAAGAAACTCAAGGATCCAAGTAGTTTTACTATTCCATGCCTAATTGGTGAACTGCCTATGGAGAGAGCCTTGGCAGATGTTGGGGCAAGTATAAACTTCATGCCATATTCACTGTTTAGGAAGCTCAAACTTGTTGAGCCAAAGCCTATAAGGATGAGTTTGCAGCTGGTTGATCGCTTGGTCAAATTTCCCAAAGGAATTATAGAAGATGTCCTAGTAAAGGTGGAAAAGTTCATTTTTCCTATTGACTTTGTTATCTTGGACATGGATGCAGATGTAGAGGTCCCGCTAATCTTGGGATGACCATTCCTTACTACTGCACAAGCGGTGATGGATGTTGCTGATGGGAAACTAGTTTTGAGAGCGGGAGAAGATGAGTTAACTGTGACAATCCTAGCAACTCTGAAACAATCTTTAAGCGCTAATGATTCTTGCTATGCTATTGACTGTGTTGATATGTCTGTGATGAGTTCTATGCAAGAATTGTTATGCCGTGACCTTTTGGAATTTAGTTTGATAGCAACTAGAGGAGAAGAGTGTGAGAACTTTGATATTCAGAATGTGATGGCTCAATTGAATGTTTGTGAGGAGGTAGTGTGTAAAAGAGGGTTTGAGAAGATAGTATCTAGTGAGGAAAGAAGGTTGAAACCATCGGTTGAGGAACCCCCAGAACTTAAGTTGAAGCAACTCCCAGAATATCTAGAGTATGCCTTTTGGAGGCTAATTCTAAACTCCCTATCATTATTGCTGCTAGTTTAATAAGGGAATGAAAGGATAGCCTATTGAGGGTCTTGAGGGAGCATAAGCGTCCTCTTGCTTGGAAAATTTCTGATATTCGAGGTATTAGTCCTTCGTTTTGCACCCATAAGATTTTACTTGAGGATGATTTCAAACTAGTGGTGCAACCTCAGAGGAGGTTAAACCCCAATATACAGGAGGTTGTGAAGAAAGAGGTGATCAAACTCATGGATGCATGGTTAATATATCCTATCTCTAACAGTTCTTGGATTAGCCTTGTACAAGTGGTACCAAAAAAAAAGGAGGAATGATTGTGGTGCTTAATGAAAGAAACGAACTCATACCCATGAGAACTATAACGGGATGGCGAGTGTGCATAGATTATAGAAGATTGAATGAAGCAACTCGCAAGGATTATTTCCCTCGCCCCCTTTTGGTCCAGATGTTAGAGAGGTTGGCAGGATATCTATATTACTGTTTTCTAGATGGAATGTTAGGGTATTTCCAAATTCCAATTGCTCCGAAGGATCAGGAAAAGACCACGTTCACTTGTCCTTATGGTACATTCACGTATAGGCGTATGGCTTTTGGGCTATGCAATGCACTAGCGACTTTCCAGCGGTGTATGTAAGCCATCTTTGAGGACTTAGTGGAAGACATTATGGAGGTGTTTATGGACGATTTCTCCGTATTTGGTGATTCTTTTGATGATTGTCTCATTAACTTGGAAAAAGTTTTGATTTGATGTGAAGAGACAAATCCGGTTTTAAGTTGGGAGAAATGTCACTTCATGGTGAAAGAGGGCATTGTTCTATGGCATAAAATCTCTCATAGAGGAATCAAAGTGGACAGTGAAAAGGTGGATGCAATTGCAAAACTTCCACCACCTTCTTCGGTTAGAGCCATTAGGAGTTTCCTCGGGCATGCTGGTTTCTATAGAAGGTTCATTAAAGATTTCTCTAAAATAGCTCGTCCTCTAACATAGCTATTAGAAAAGGACATGCCTTATGAATTCACCAGTGAATGCCTTCAAGCATTTAATATGCTTAAGGAAAAGTTAACCCAAGCACCTATCATGGTAGCTCCTAATTGGGATCTTACTTTCGAATTAATATGTGACGCAAGTGATTTCACTATTGGAGCAGTTTGGGGACAAAGGAGGAATAAGCATTTTCAACCTATTTACTATGCTAGTAAGACCCTCACAGGTGCCCAAGAGAACTACACTACAACTGAAAAGGATCTTCTTACTGTAATTTTTTCTTTTGACAAGTTTCGGTCTTATTTAATTTTGTCTAGGGTAATTGTTTACACTGACCATTTAGCTCTCAAGTACTTATTATCTAAGACAGATGTGAATCCGCAACTCATTCGGTGGATCTTGCTTCTACAAGAATTCGATTTGGAGATTCGGGACAAAAAGAGAGCTGAAAACCTAGTTGTTGATCATCTATCTCGGTTGGAGAACCTGAAATTGGAGAAGTTGAATGAAGAGGATATTGATGATACTTTTCCAGAGGAAGGACTCTATCAAATTAACAAGGTAAGTAACACCTCTGAACCTTGGTTTGCTTTGCAAATTACCTTGTTTGTAAAGTATTCCCTAGTGACAAAACTTCTCAACAAAAGAAGCGTTTCTTTGCTGAGTTAAAGCACTATTATTGGGAGGAACCATTCTTGTTCCATTTCTATGCAGATCAAGTGATTAGACGATGTGTATCCGAGCAAGAAGGGTAGGAGATTTTAAAGCACTATCACACCGGGCCAATTGACGGTCATTATAGTGTGAATCGGATAGCCCACAAGATTTCGGAATCAGGATTTTATTGGCCAACTATATTCAAGGATTCCTTCAACTTTGCGAGGACTTATGACAGATGCCAGCAGGTGGGGAGTATGTCAAAACGTGATTAAATGCCCCAATTTTTTATATTGGAGTGTGAGGTCTTTGACTTGTAGGGGATTGATTTCATGGAACCCTTCCCTAATTCTTTCGGGCACAAGTATATGCTCGTGGCTATAGATTATGTGTCTAAATGGGTAGAGGCCCAATCTTTGCCCACTAATGATGCCAGAGTAGTGGTAAAGTTCTTGAAGAAACTTTTCTCTAGGTTTAGAACACCACGGGCTTTAATTAGTGATAGGGGAACACATTTCTGTAATGTGCAATTGGAGAAGGTGCTAAAGCGATATGGGGTCACCCATAGATTAGCAACCCCCTATCACCCACAGATGAATGGTCAAGTAGAAGTTTCTAATCGTGAGATTAAAAGAATTCTAGAGAAGACAGTGGAGCATCACTCAAGGGATTGGTAAGAAAAATTAGATGATGCATCGTAGGCCTATAAGACAGCCTTTAAAACTCATTTAGGTACCACCCCATACTGACTAGTGTTTGGGAAAGCTTGCCATCTACCAGTGGAGTTAGAACATAGAGCTTTCTAGGCTTTGCGCACTCTAAACATAGACTTAGAAGAAACTGGTAAGAAGAGAAAGTTTCAACTGAATGAACTTAAAGAATGGCATGCAATGGCTTATGATAACATGCGAGTTTATAAGGAGAAGATGAAGAGATATCATGACATGTGGATTCATCATCTGAAACAATTCCGTGAGGGAGATCATGTTCTCTTATTCAATTCGCGATTGAAGCTTTTCCCAGGTAAGTTGAGATCGAAGTGGTCCAAGCCGTTTAAGGTGAAAAAAGTCTCCCCTCATGGAGCGATGGAATTGGACCACCCGAGTGGATATACCTTCAAGGTAAATGGGCAACAATTGAAGCTATATTTTGGGAATCAAGGAGAAAAAGAGGGCCAAGAGGAGTTTAGACTCCACCCTCTTATGAATTAATCAGGTGCAATTTCATTCCGTCGAGCAAATGACGTTAACCAAAAGCGCTTGATGGGAGGTAACCCATGCATTTCTTTAGGTAAAGTTTTTCTTTCTTTAATCCATTTAATTATTCTCCATTATTTTTAACATTAACTTGGTAGGAAATTCCGTCTTCTGCGGATCTAATGCATGAAGGGAGAGTAAGGCATGCAAAAAGGAGGTAAGTTGAACATTTTACAAGTTTCATGGGAATACACAACCGTGTACACGGCCGTGTAAAAAAAAAAATCCACAAAATGATACACGTCCATGACACACGGCCATGTACCATGGGTGTGTGTTTGGGAGAAACCACACTGGAGAACATATGCCCATGTAGTTAACTTTGTATCTAAGTTAAAAAAAAAAGCACGGACACACGGCCGTGTATATAGTCATGTTTCAGATCGTACCTTTCTAGCACGGCCGGTTCTTTTATTTCGAAACCCTCTAATTTTTTTATTTTCATTTTTGATATGATTCCAAGAGCTAAGATATGAGCACCAAAGAAAACAAAGTCAATCCGAGCTTTAGGTGGTAGTGCGGGGTCCAAAAAAGGAGGACATAAGCATCGGGAGGACCCAAGGCGAAGTTCGGCCAGCCTTAAGCCGGCTTTAAATAAAGGCCGACCAAGTTAGCTTCAAGGCTACCGGCCTTGGAGCCGGCCTAAATGAAGGCCGGCCTAAATAAAGGCCGCTGGCCTTTAGGTGCCGGGCTATGTATGTAGGCCACCGGCCTTGAATAGTTTTGCACAAATTTTTTAGGATGATATAAATAGGCATCCTTAGGGTTTTTCGTAGGATAATGTTATTTTTGGTTGTAAACAGAAACACTTTGAGCGGTGTGAATCTTCTTTAGAGATTTGTGAATATTGGGAATTGATTTTCTCTTCATTCTTGTTGTTCTTATCAAATTCCTGGTTCTTTAGAATTTGTGGCGAGCATTGTTATTGAATTCTTGGAATTCTTTAATCGTAGTGATTGATTTATAGAACGTGGTCTTTATCGTTCTATGATTTGATTGTAAAGTAGTTTAATTTTATCAATCTTGGCATCTATAGATTGGTAATTTTATCCATATCCTTTGATTTTACTTTGTTAGTACCAAAATCTAGAAAACCCTAAAATTGTTATTGACGATTTGATTTGTGTGAAAAGGTTTTCCATTTCCGATTTTGTGTCATTTGGTATCAGAGTGAAGGTTGGATTCATAAGGATTCAGAGCGAAGGATTCGATCAGATCGTGGGTTAAATCGGTAAGGCTGTTGAATCTCAACTCAATTGTAGTTTTAATTCAATACTGCTGTTGGTTGGGAAATTTGGAAATTTATTTTGTGAATTGTATTGCTGTGAATTGGTGATTGGGCTGTAGTTGAGAATTGGGGTTTTGCTAAATTCAGTTGTTGGGTGTTGAATTGCTGTGAATTGGTGTTTGGGGTTGTTGTTGAGAATTAGGTTGTTGGTGAATTTCTGTTGCTGACTATTGAAGGGTAGAGATGTCGTCGCAAGGAAGTGTTCAAAACAACAACAATAGGAATGATGCTGACAATGGGGGTGAGGTTGTGATTAGGACTAAGTTCAATCAAATTCAAGAAAATCTTAGATTGATTATGGAGAGATTGGAGGTTAGGGATAAAAGAAGCCATAGTGGTGCAAGAATTAGGAAGAGACACTCTAGTAGTGAATCTGATGCTAGTAGTGGAAGGAGTAAGAGAGGAAACAATGTTGACAGGCATAAGGGGATTGAAAACATCAAGCTGAAAATTCCACCTTTCACTGGTAGTAGTAAACCAGAGGAATTCCTAGACTGGTTGACACGGGTTGAGAAGGTGTTTGACTGTTATGAGTGGGATGAGCGCATGAAGGTGAAAATGGCGTCTCTAGCATTCTCTGAATATGCTAGTCTATGGTGGGATAAATTACAAACTGAGAGACGTAAGGCTGATGAGGAGAAAGTGCGTTCATGGGCTTTGATGAAAAGGTTGATGAGACGTAGATTTGTGCCAGACTATTATAAACAAGAGATGCTAATGGAGTTATAACCCTTGAGGCAGGGTAAGAAGAGCATAGAAGAGTATGTGAAGGAGTTTGAGACACTAATGGCAAGATGTGATATTAGGGAATCATCAAATGAATCCATAGCTCGTTTCATCAATGGGTTGAAGATGGACATTACCAGTGTAGTGGAACTCCAACATTATCAGACTCTTGAGGATGTGATTAAATTAACCAGTCGGGTTGAGCAGCATCAGCGTAGGCAGGATTAGAAATCATATCAACACCATAAGTCAGATGATGGTGAGAGGGAGAAGGAAAGGAAGGAAAAGGGAAAGGCAGTCGCTAGTGAGGCTGTTGACCAAACATAACAAAAGAGGAGCAGGGATACCAAATGTTTTAAGTGTTTAGGACTTGGCCATATTGCTTCTCAATGTCCTAATAAAAGGGTTATGGTCATCAAGGGGGATAAAGTTGAGAGTGAAGAAGAAGAACAGAAGAGTACTGAGGCAGAAGAGGAAGATGAAGACGTTATAGCGGGTCTAGTATAGGGAGACTTGCTAATGGTTAAGTAGGATGAAGCTGTTCATAATCAAAGGGCCAATTTATTTCATATCCAAGGCATGGTGTAGGGGAAGACTTGTTTGATTGTAGTTGATACAGGCAGTTGCACTAATGTTGCTTCAGCAAGCTAGGTTACTAAGTTGGGTTTACAGGTGAAGCAACATCCAAGACCTTACGCACTTCATTGGTTGAGTCTACAGGGAGTCGTTCATGTACACAAACAGGTTCGTGTTCCATTACTTATTGGTGGTTATACTGACGAAATTGTTTGTGATGTAGCTCCCATGGAAGCTACACATTTGATCCTTGGAAGACCTTGGTAGTATGACCTCAAAGTCAAGTATGATGGATACACCAATGAGTATACCATTCAGCAACAAGATAAGGCATACAAGCTTCTTCCTATGAGTCCAATTGAAGTACAACAATCAAGGCTGATTTGCCTTAAGAAGCCTAAGGGAAAGAGGAGTGTATTTATGTGGCCTAGCAAGATGGATGATACAGATTCAATGTCGAATATTTTTCAACATAGAGGGAATGATACCATTCCAAGAGCTAAGATACGAGCGCCAAAGAAAACAAACTCAATCCGAGCTCTAAGTGGTAGTGCGGGGTCCAAAAAAAGGAGGACATAAGCATCGGGACAACCCAAGGCAAAGTTGGGCCAGCCTTAAGCCGGCCTTAAATAAAGGCCGGTCGAGTTAGCTTCAAGGCCGCCGGCCTTTAGGTGCTGGCCTATGTATTTAGGCCGCCGGCCTTGAATGGTTTCGCACAAATTTTTTAGGATGATATAAATAGGCATCCTTAGGGTTTTTCAAGGGATAATGTTATTCTTGGTTGTAAACAGAAACACTTTGAGCGGTGTGAATCTTCTTTGGAGATTTGTGAATATTGGGAATTGATTTTCTCTTTATTCTTGTTGTTCTTATCAAATTCTTGGTTCTTTAGAATTTGTGGCGAGCATTGTTATTGAATTCTTGGAATTCTTTAACCGTAGTGATTGATTTATAGAATTTGGTCTCTATCATTCTATGATTTGATTGCAAATTAGTTTAATTTTATCAATCTTGGCATCTATAGATTGGTAATTTTATCCATATCCTTTGATTTTACTTTGTTAGTACCAAATTCCAAAAAACCCTAAAATTGTTATTTATGATTTGATTTGTGTGAAAAGGATTTCCATTTCTGATTTTGTGTCATTTGGTATCAGAGCATTCTAAATTTGTGTCAATTTTCAACTATCCTCTCCATATCAATTCACTCCTTCCCCATCCTCTATTTCATACATTCTAGAATCCATTTCAGGCGGTAAAGGTAAGATTTCTCCCTTGATTCTTCTTCAATATGCAATTTGTCCTCCATTTGTTTAAGTTTTTCGAATTATACAGCATTTCATGCATGATTTCTAGAGTAATTCGAGTTTTCTCAAGGGGCTTTTGCATCTTTCGGTCGATTCTTTCCTAGTATTGATTTTTTCCTCATGTTTTTACCTATTTATACTAGGATTCAGGACGTATTTTACACAATTTCCATGTTTACCCTAAAACTTAGGTTTGTATTCTCATTTTGAGAATTTTTTGTGGAACCTAGGTTGTTATTAGGTTACATGGTGGTTGGTTATTAGCTTATTATCGATGATTTTGTGCAAAATGGGTTTTACATGACCGTTTCCTTAGGTATGTAGTTTTGAACGGTGGAAGGAAGCGTTTCTGTGAAAGACACGCTCGTGCATGTCACAATACACGAGCATGTGTTTAATTATTAGATTCTTTTTGCTCTTCCTCCTCTGATTTTAGTCTGTATTCCCTCATGCATGGCAATTCCTCATCATTATTACAACTTATTGTGTGATAGATGTAATAAATTGTAATAGAAGTTATGAGCATTTTCTCTATTTTCTTGTTCAGATGACTAACACGAAGACAGTAGCACAAAAGAGAAAAAGATTAGACGAAGCAAGTAGTAGTAGGGGAGCATCTCGCTATTTGGTTGGCATGAGACAAGAGCACAAACCCATCTACGACAAGTTCAAAAACTCAAAAATTATTCGACCCAACGTCATAATTGATTGGGAAGTATTAGAATGTTTTGGTATTCAGGGTGCTTGTGAGAATCTTCTTCAAGATCAAGCCTGGTAAAATCTTCTTGCTATTGTGGAGAAGATTTATAAGGAGATCACACTCACTTTTATCTCTACTTTTACTATCCGGGAAGGCATTAGCATAGGGTTGGACAACGAAGTAGAATTTTTTGCCATGGGAGATTATTGGCAATATTCTATGACAGACTTCATTACGGCAATGGATCTTTATGATCCTCCTTTCCTCCAGAGCTAAGAATTCCGCCAACTCCGAGTGCCATTTCCTCAAGGATTTCGACCTAGTGATTATTGGAGCAGGTTAGGTAGACTATCATATAATGCTTCTGCTACGAAGGGATCTTCCTTTAGTCAGCTGTTTTATCGGGTACTGCACTACATTTTTGCTCGCTCCACTAAGGGCCGCACGAATTCTAGGGCTGTAGTGAACGCCCGCGATGTGTTTTAGTTATGGAGCATGAATTCTCACACCATGGTAAATGTAGGGGTATTTGCTGCATTTTGCATACTCCGCCAATCTGAGGCTAGGAGTCTAGGTGTCTTCATAGGAGCATGGATAACACGCATTTTGAGGAACTTAGAGTTATTGCCCATTTGGGAACCTGGTGACTGTGTGGGACAGTCAGTGCACTTAACGGATGGGCCAATTATCAGTTGGGGGCATAGGGTTCTACAGCGGGATGTGGAAGCTGAATTAGAAGGAGATCCTATTCCTGAGGGGCAAGAGGAGGCTGAGATTTGAGAGGATGAGCCTCATGAACCAAGAGCAAGGAGCTCATCAGCTGAGCTTCTTCGGGAATTATCTACTAAAGTTCAGTCTCTACAGGAGGAGCAACAAAAGATGGTGAAGAAGCAGAATAGGTAGGAACTATTTTACTAAGTTGGGTCAGATGCTTGGGATAGACTTCGCGTCTTGCAGCTATTCTACCAATGAGGACGTCTGGGTCAATCCACGTACACGGGCCTTAGGTTCTTCTCTTCGACGGGAAAAAGGCGGACATCGAGATGACGTGGACAATGGGGATGAGGATTGAAGGATAATTGTTGGGACTTAACTATTTGAACCCCTTCTGTGGAATTTCATTTATATTTTGTTTTGCCAAAACTTTGTATTTAAATAAGGATGGATGATATTTCTATATGCTTTTATTGTTCTTTCTTTATGCTTTTATCTTTTTCTTTTGGTTTTTGGTTTTTCATTATAGAGATTTTGTTAGATTGGTAGAGTACATGACTTTAGTTTCACATGTTTGGTGTACTTCTCAAGGAATCATGGTCGGTGCGCATGAATGTTAATGATTTGAGTCACTTCTGAAAAGTGGAAATGGAAGCGCAATTCTGATTTTGATCCAGGGGAGTCCTGTTCTCTTTCACCTTTATTCCCATTTTCCTTCCTTATTGTGTAGTTCAATGTAGACATTGGGGACAATGTCTAACACTAAGTGTGGGGGAGGGATCTGAGTAAAGGAAGTTATATGAAATATAAGTGTTAATAAATCAAAAAAATTCAAAAGTTTGCTCACTTAAGATGTATTTAATGAATTACTAATAATCAAGAATTGCTAAGATTTTGTTATATGATTTACTGAAATAAAAAGTCTTGGGAATTTCGAAAATTTTTAATCTTTTATCTTGTTCTATAACTACTTTGCTAGAATTACGAGTTGAAATCCAAGGGAAGAGAATTACTTGTTATTTAAGCATTTATACAAGAATTGGGAGTGGATCAAGGTCACTAGTAAGTTTAGTATACTTTTTCTTTTGCTATTAATGTGAGTTTTGTAATTCTGAGTAAAGGAGTAGATGATACTTATAGCTTGGTGATCCCTTTTCACAATTATTGGAACTAAGAAGTTTGAAAAAAAAAATGTTTAGAAGTAGGCCTCATGCACTCAAGTAATTAAGCCTGAAGGGTGCCCTTTTAAGGAAATAACATCTATTGACTTGAATGACGAACTCAGGATCAATGGCTGAAAGCTCGCTACAAGGGTAGTGAGAAAAGTCCGAGAAAACTGAACTTAATTGAGCTGTAATTGAAATTAATTAATTGAGATGGTAGAGGTTCGAAGGGGTATCTTAAAACCTAGTAACCCAGTAGCCTAAGATCGTCTTGTCTGGGACTTATTGACTAAGGAAACCATTTCAGTTGAAAGGTTAAAGAAAATAGATAGTTGACTTTACTCGAACAAGTAAATCCGAGGGACGCCCTCTACACTGAGGGGATAATGTCTGTTAACTTGAGTGATGAGCTCAGGATTATCAATTGAAAGTTTTCTACATGAGTTAGTTAACTAAGGTACTTAATGGAAAATCTCCCAATCTTGTTTAAAAGGATTAAAGAAAAGGGAAATCTAGGAGATAAGTAGATACAATGTGCCTTTAATCTTTATTGCATTACTTATAGGAGTGGTTAAGAGGGAAGTATACTCTACTTTATTGGTATTGATCTTTGTTCGGTTTCACTTTTTGGGAATTTATGTTTAAATGATGAGAGTACTAGTTTAAGTCACTTGGATTAGTCTTAAGAATTTTGGTATTTGTATTTTGTAAACAACTAATGGTAGGATTGAGTAGAGATTGCATAGTATAGAGGTAGATCATGAGAATCAATGATGCGAAAAGAAATTCTTGATTGTTGAGTTAATGAAAATCTTATCCTTGGTTTTTCTTTGGCATTATTCTTCTTGAGGACAAGCAAACGCTTAAGTGTGGGGAAGTTTGATAAGTACAAATTAACACTTGTATTTCTAATGAATTCTAGTGGTGTATGTAATAAATTGATGTTATTTTAAAGAGTTTTGATAGTAAATTGATGTTATTTTCAGTTTCAGGATTGAAAACCACTATTTTGAGAGAAGATATCAACTTGGATTGAGATTGGATAAGAAAACACAAAGAAAAATGCTTTTTAGAAGGAACGGAGGAAGAGCACAGCCGTGTGTCAAGGAAACACGTCCACAGAAGCACATACGGTTGAGTACACAGTTGAAGGCACGGCCGTGTGTTGAGCTTGGAACATCCACAAAAGCATATACGGTTGAAGGCACGGCCATGTGTTGAGTTTAGAACATCCACAGAAGCATACACGGTTGAAGGCACGGTCGTGTGTTGAGTTTGGAACATCTACAAAAGCATACACGGTTGAGTACACGGTTTGAGACACGGCCGTGTGTTATTTGCATAGGTTTTATTGACACTACTCAAAGGCATGGCCATGTATAAGTCATGTGTCAAGATCGTGTGCTTGAAAAAATCAGCTGCTACAGGAGATTTTTGGGCTTCCATGCTTATATATATTCTCATTTTCTTCCAAAAAGAGAGGAGGAAGGTAGAGAGACACCTAAAGCAAATAGAAAAAAAAACGAGAAAAGAAAGAAGAGGAAGAGATGGGGAAAGCTTACCTAAAGGAAAAGCAATATCAACGGATTCATCCTTCTCTTCTAAAGAGTTTATGCACACGGGTTTTTCATCTTCATTGATTTGTAACTTGAAAACCATGAGTGGCTAAATTATCTCATACCCGAACCTTATGAACCCTAATTGTCATGTAACATTGGATTGATTGCATAGTTAATGAATAGTGGAATTCTCTTAATTTATTCATGTTGTTCATTTAGTATTTCTTTAAGCAATTCATCATACATATTTTTTAATTCATCATATAAAGGATCATGCAAGGTAGAGCATACCTCATCTTCTATAGCCATGAAGCACAGCTCCTCATCGAAGTCGCTTAAATCGTCATCACTTCATATTGCCACCATAGCTTTTCTCTTTGATTCCTTATTGCCTTTTTTGAGTAGTAAACAAGATTAATAGATATAGCCTAGCTTTTGACAATTATGGCACTCGAGCACTTCCTTCATCTCCTTCTTAAGCTTAGAGGTATTGCTTCCATCATCTTTTTTTAATTTCTTATAAAATTTTAAGAATTTCTTGAACTTTAAAGCTACCATGGTTAACTCCTCATCATCATTACCACTCTTCTCATCACTTATGCTAGAAGCTAAAGCCTTGAGAGTAATTATTTTCTTTAGACTCCTCTCCTTCTCTCATAATCATTTCATGTGTCTTAAGAGCTCTAAGAGGCTGCTCTTTTAGCATTGTGTTGATATCATGAACCTCTTCAATTGAGGTCCTCTTCTCTTCCCAATCATTTGGTAATAACCTAAGTATTTTGGAATTAATTTCAAGATTAGTAAAGGTCTTACCAAGAATAATGATATTGATGAACCTACTATGCATTTCTTTAATTGTTTCATTAGAATTCATCTTAAAGTTTTCGAATTCACTACATAGAAAATTTATTTTAGAGTCTTCAACTTAGCCAGATCCTTCACAAGTGCTTTTTAATTTATCTTGCATTTCATTAGCACTTTTACAAGTGTATACTCTATCAAATTCATTTTCACTTATAGCACAAACGCAAAATATTCATAACTATCTCATTTAAATTAATCAATTTCCAATTATTATTAGTGTAATGGTTTTTTTCCCTTTTCTGTATCTTGGAAGGCCCATTATCTACAATTTGCTACAATAACCAATTCTGTGCCTTTGAGAAAATAGTTGTCTTTCACATCTAATAAGCATAATTACTACCAATTAGAAGAGGTGGTTTATTTATAGCTTAACCTTCTAAGAAACCTAGTCCATTAGTTGCTATGATCTTTGCTCTAAATGCAATTGAGTAATGAAGAATCTATAGAGACCTTGCTCTAATACCAAATGTCATACTAGGCCTAAACTTAAGGAGGGGCGGGAGTAAATTGAGTTTATTGGCAAATTGTGATCTCTTTTTCAAATTTTTATTAATAATGTTGATTAAATGGATAAGCAAATAAACTATACAACAATAATATATGTAGAAAAAAAAAGATAGGGATAGAGAAGAATCAAACTCAGATTTAACTTGGAGTTTGAACCACCTGCACTCTTCTCAACACCTAATTACCTCCAATTGAGGACTTCAAACACACTTGATTGATCTCAAACACAAGTGCTCAAAGAGTTATACATAAGTTTCTCACAAGATTTCACACAATTGGATGTATAAGTATAATTCTCACACTCTCACAAGATTTACAAATAAAAGCCAATCACAAGATTTCACACAATGGGATGTACAAATATAGTGCCCACACTCTCACAAGATTTACAAATAAAAGCCCATGCACTATACTCTAAGCTTTATCAAATGATTCACAATTATCAAGTACAAGAGATAGAGAGAATAGTTAGCAAAGGAACAGGAGGAATATTGCAACATTTCAATTAGAAGAATTATCTTCTCTTTTTGCTTTATTGGAGAATTTATATTCTCTTTAAATTTTGACCAAAAGAATTATCCTCTTTTTTAAGTTGTTGGAGAATTTATAAGGTTAAATTTTGGTCTCAAGAACTGATCGGCCACTACCTTACCTATCGATAGAACAATAAGCAACAATTTAATTTCAAAACCCTAAATCAAGGTACTGTCTTGCTAGCATTATGAGTATTAGGTTGCCAATGTGCCTTATCCCTCTATTTTGAGAAGCATAACAAAACACTTCCACATATGCACTTATATTTATACATATTAAGCATTTATCAATGATACACTTTATCACATCATTTTGGCATAGATAAAGCTAAAATTAAGTTTGGCTTTTTATTGATAACCTTGCATTAATCTAAGTTTTGTCTCATCAAAATTGTATGAAAATTTTCAATTCAATAATCTATTTAAACTACCCAACCCCCCCCCCCCCCCCCCCCCCCTCCTCTTAATTACTAATTGGGACCAACACTAAGGTTTAACTTAAAATCAAATTAAAATGTGTTAAAGTTTAATTTATTGAAATAATTGAATTATTGTTAATTTGTAAGATATAATGAATGACTAAGTGATGTGCTTAAAACCAAGTATAAGCACACAAAACCAAATTGAAAGACCAATTACACAATGTCAATCAAACGAGTCCTTCAATTGTGTGAACCCCTACTACATATAAACTAAATCCACAAATGGTGACGTGACTAAGATTGAATATCCATGTATGATAAACTCTGATACCAAAAGATGATGTGCCTTAAATTGGTTAAAGTATATGCAATCAAACAATTGAAACAACTTCAAGGCAAATTTGGATTAACAATCTAGCTTATGGCATGAACCCTAGTCCCTTTGTGATCCAATTAGTAAATCAAACAACATTAACACCAAAATGATGATATGCTCAATGGGATTAAGCACACAACACAAGATTAAATGAAATTCCAATTACCAAGACTACTAAATGGCGTGAATCCGTTATGTGAATGGACTTCCACACAAACTAGCAATTCCATAAGCAATTGACAATTTACACTCAACATGACAATCTAGGAACCAATTCCACTAAATTAAACAATATAATGATAAAAGGGATCCTAGAATTGGCGTGAAATAAGAACCAAGAACCAATTCTAATCAACACTAGATATTACAAACTAGTTATGAAAAGGAAAATCAACCAAAGAAATGATATTACTCACAATTCCTTTAATTGCAAACTCGCCACAATTTCTTGATGAAACTGATAAGAGTCCAATGACAATTAGGAAGAACCTTAATTCTCATGAAAATTTGTAGCCAAATGTGTATTCTCTCCTCCTCTAAACCCTAGTTAAGGAAGTATTTATACTTGCTCCCTTTAAGGTTAAGATGACTAAAAAATTACAACTATGCCACTAAAGGGTGGCTAATCTTAAAACACAAAATACAACCAAATAAAATGTCCCAAAAGCTTACAAAATAAATGGTTCAAAGAAATAAATTACAAGTACAAAAGATAATAATCTTCAAAGAGTCAGTTCGTCGAGTTAATGTTGATCACGGTGAGCCATTGGATGTGAATCCGGTGATGTCCCTAATTTGACCAACAGTGAAGTTCATGTGGCATCCCATGAAGAATGATCGTTATACCTACTAGATTATTATTCAAACTTTTACTAGATAAAGAAAAATATGTATGCAAGTAAGGGATTTAGATCATCATCTAAATCAAGTTCCCAATCCATCAAGATCGTTAGGTAGATTCCCATCAAGGTGTAGTAAATGAATATGTATAATATTTTGCTTTTAACAATCTAATTTGTGTTAATTATGCTTGCATCAAGGTTGTACCCAATTAGATTCATAGGTCATGAACTAGGTGTTCATCACTTATTAGCTAGAAAATATTCAAGATGAAGTGATTGACAGTTTAAGCACTAAGAACACATCATGTATGTGTAGACGAGTCATCAATATAGCAAAATTGCTTTAACACATAGGACATTTGTTAATTAGTGTAGGAAGCTATAATTAATTATGATACTAGACTAATTAACAAATGCAAATATAGGTTAGTGAATCAAGTATTTGTTGATTTGAGTCTTCAAATCTATGGATTTATAAATCTACTTCAATTTATAGACTCTTAGATACTTATTATGACCCCTAAAATGAGTATTGCTACTACTATATACATTGTTTTCTACATCCAATAATAAATTAATTACTGTGAAGTTACTTGTACTTGGTGTAGAGTAGTTGCTTTCCAAGCATATTTTGATAGGAATCATATACCTATAGGACCCATCATTACGGCAAGAGCTAAAGGGTTACTGAAGGGTGTTGAATCCAACAAAAATAAAACCTATTCCTAGACAATTATATGATTTGTGTATAGTAGTGAGTAGGGTCGTATCCACAGGGATTGGTTAAATATATTTCTATTAAAAGAGATTAGAAAGGAAAAGAAGAATGGGGGGTTTTGTTTGTGAATCAAAATAATATAGAAATCAGATAATAAAAATGAATAATGATAAGAGCCTAGCCAAAGGAATCAAGATAGTTTAATTCTAGGAATTGATCATCGATGCAAATATTTTCTATCATTTATCCAAGATAAACTAGTTATGGTTATTAACAAGCTCTAATAACCTATCCCTCCTTACTTTCTTGATAATCAAAACAAGCTCTTTGATTATTTCTCTTATCGATTAGACAATCCTAAACAAGCTCTTAGGATTTAATCTATCAATAGCATTAAAAACAAGAGAGACTACCAATTCATGCCAATAGATTATAAGATAACCTATTTAAACAAGATCATATATCTCCATAACATGAATTCGACTATCTATTTTATAATCAAACATGTTATTGTGTCACCGAGACTAGAACTATCAAACAATTACGGATTTGACGTACTAGTTGACAATATATTAACTTGCTAATTGAGTAGAAGAGCTCTAATTCATACCAATCAACAAAGATAATATTGACAAAACGTCCAGAAGATATATAAATATCTAAAAACAAAGAATAGATTAAAGACAACTCAGTTAGATCTCACAATTCGTGAAGAATTAAACTTCAGTGATCCTTTGGCTAGAAAATCTGCTTAGCTACACATGTTCATCCTCAAAACAAAAATTAAAATTGAAAACATGATAAATCTCTGTTTCCGGTTGCCCTTGCTCTGCCTCCTGTCTTCTTGTCTCCCAAAAACTCTCTAAGATTTCTTCTAGGGTTAGTTTTATTTATATTTTCAAGGGAATAGCAGAAGATCTTTTGCTAGCAAGATACGAAAATATCTTTCCTTTCTGAAGTAAATATCGAGGAGTGAATAATTGTCCGCCTGGCACGCCCAACAACACGGCCAGATTTAAAGCCGTGCCTTCCTCTGATGATAATTCACATATCATTATCCGTGTTCAGTGTGTGCTACGGCTTCTACCACGGCCAGATGTCAAGCCGTGCCGTCCTCTGGTCGATGTTCCACAATTTCTCATCCTTATTTAATATATGGCACGACTTCCACCACGGCCAGATCACAAGCCGTGTCTCTCTCTGTTGATAGTCTACATTTCCTCCTTCTTGTGCAGTGTATAGCACGGCTTGCACCATGGCCGGATCACAAACCGTGCCTCCTTCTGTTGATCCTTCTAGATAGATACACGGCCGTGTACTTCAACCGTGTATTTTCCTATTGATTCAAACCCAAGTACACGGCCGTGTACTTCAACTACATGCTCAGGTACTTTCTTCCGGTGGTGTAAATCCTTGTCTTTGATCCAAATTGTGGATGACTTCTCTAATTTACTTGAATTAGCACTCTTGACTCCATTTAACCTAATTTATCACCATAATAAAATTAAGTACCATTTCCTTATGATTTCTATAAAATCAATAATAAATTAACACAATTCATACTATAAAGATTGAGTATAAAATGACTCTATCAATTACAAAATTTGGTGATAAGGGTCCTCTTTGAGCAATTAGAACTCGAGAATATTTTTTTAGTATATTCTTTTCTATTACATATTTGTTGTGCATTCCAACAGGTACACTTGTCAGTTTTTATAGGACGGTGGATAAATTCACTAAAGCTTAGTTTGTAGGTTATTCATGGGCCTACATAAATCAAAGAACAACCGGTTTAACAATTGCTCTATGCAAGTGAAGAACCGGCCATTTTAAGGATTTAATTGTAATTTTCTTTTGTTAATTTAGGATTGGTCACTTGTTAGTTTTATTTGTAATTTGGTTTTTTGTTGTTTTAACCCTAATTAGGGCAAGTATAAATACTTACTAACTAGGTTTTAGAAGTAGCTTTTTGAACTTGAGAAAATACACCTTTTTTTGTGAGGAGAGTCCTTCCATGCAAACTTTACTCTTATCAATCTCGCTTGTGAAATTGTGGCAAGATTAGCTTAAGAAGATTGTGAGTAATATCAATCATTCTCTAGTTGCTACCAATTGTTTTCTAGTGTGTCATATCTAGATATAAATTAGTTGTGTTACTTGTTATCTTTCACGTGAATTAGGGTTCCTATTTTTCTTATTTAATTCAAGTCTTATTTGAGTGGAATTCAGTTCATTTATATTGTTATCCTTTACTTATTATACAATTACATTGTTCCTCATCACAATTTAGCATCATTGCCATTTGAATCCATTTGAATTAGGGTTCAAGAGCTTGTCGTTGATCACGCCTTTGTTGGATTGTTTTGGTGATCATGCACTTGTGTTGGTGTGCTTGCAATTTGAATTGTAGGGCACATCATATATACTTACCACTTATTAGTTTGTTTCACTACCAAAGGCATAACCTACCTACATTTACAAACATAATTTTTAAAATCATGAGCCAATTCATACAATTTTATGAGTTTATGATTTTATAAAATTTTTCTTACTTAAAACAAATGTAAAATTATTTAGGTGTAAACTCTTAGTAAAATATAAGTCTAGATATATGATTTTATAAGCATACAATTTTGCATGATTTTACCAATTTTATATGCCTTGACCTTTCGTAGAATTGCGATTTTGATAACCATGCTTACAAATTCTATAAAAATATAATTCTCTAAAGCACCTAGCAAGTGTGTCAATCATAAGTGTAGTTCAATAATGAGTATAAGGTCATTTCTATAAAGAACCTAAATTAAGTACTGGATAATTATATTTTACTCTAATTTAAACTACCAAATTTAGATTTTTTTTTATGGAGAAACAAATATTTTCTACACTAATTCAAACTGAAAAATTGAAGTAACTCTTTCTGCATTCAAAGTGTATGACTTAAGATTTCTTATACTTTAGTTTAGTGTGGTTTATGCCTCATAACTATAGTTAATACTAACTATATGGACTTTAATCAAACTCATTGGAATCCACTCTACTTCTAAGATAGCTATGACTCTCTTTATAATGAAAGCATCCCTTTTGAGTGGTTTCTTAATAGGACTCAACTAATAATTAATTCTATCACATACTAGCAGCTTTAGTTAAATTTGTATTCATGCATATCACCATGTTGTAAACCACAAATTCAATCACATAAAGTGAATGATTTCTAGAGTTTCAAACCAAAACCCTATGTTTCCATGTAGGTGTTAAAACACTATATCTTATTCCTTTAGATTATTGAATTCCTTCAAAGTATCAATAGTCCTAATCTATTTAAAATAAAAGTCAGTTATAAATTATACAGACAATGAACAACTAGCATAAACATCACATATTTAATATCATTTGACAAAAACTGTAATCATATTAATTCCATAAAAAATCATAACCCCATCATAACAAATCTTCCTCATGGTAAACACAAAAACATACAACAAGAACAATGATTCAATAAAAGAAACATAAGTAAAGTATTAAAATTAATCAAATAAGAAGAAAGTAAAACCCAATCCAGTATACCATGAAAATATGATGAATCTAAACTCTCAAAGTCAAGACTATGTAAATCTACATTATTAACTAAAAACTACTGGTTCTACTTAAAGCTATTAGCTAAGTTTCATGATTTAAGTGCAAAATGGAGTAGTGTAATGGTTATTAGGTTAAGAAAAAATATTTAGCTTGTTATAGATTAGAAGCATCATTCAAAGGGCATGGGTGTCTCATTTAACTAACATCCATGTGCCACATGTAAACTAACTTGGGTTTAAGCACATAGCTAAAGTGGCTTAGTTGAGGTGCCTAATAGGATTCTTGACCATTTTAAACTAAAACCTTACTTGGTGTCCCACTGGGAAGTACGGGGCATTAGAATAAAGGCATCAAGTTTTCTAATCATAATGATGCTCCAAAACTCTAACAAAGGTATTCTAATCAACTGTCTAACTATGGTCTTATTGCCACTAAAATGTAAGCTCTAAACCTACTAACCTTTGGTACTTTCACAGTGCACTCTATATCACCATACCTTCTAAGGCCTTTGCTTAACCTATACTCTAACCTTAACACCTTGGAGATAGCTTTATTATGCCATCCCTAACATTGAATAAAGCTTATCTAAAAATAATCACATAGTGGAAATGTACTATACAAAAATTAATTTAAGTTCCAAATTACACTTAATAGTTACATGTCACTATGTACACTAGATTTACTGTGTGCCTACATTCACTTAGTTAATATTTTACATAATCTAACAAGGTGAACTTCTCTATGGCTTAATCAAAAGCCCTCGCATAAAGGTTGGCAACTAATTACACTCATTTTTCCTATCTGGTAGCTTGAACTTCCTTCACTCTTGATCTTCATAACCTAAGGATTTATTTTATTGAATTCAAAAATCAAGCATAGATCAGAGGGGAACTATAATGCCCTAGAATCTCGAACATCACAATCCACCACGTGTCACTACTATAAAGTGATACACTAAGGGTCTCAATCTTCATGAAACTTCAAAACCTGTTTATCTCCAATAACAATCATAATAATATAACTTCAATAGTATAAACTTAATGCCTTTCAATTGAGTCATTCTAACCTTTAGAATTTAATAAAATAATCCCATAATAAGCAAATATTTCCCTATACTACTTATTGTAGTTAAGAGTCTACTTTTATCTCGATAACTTAAATTTAACTAACAAAACTTCAAATTACAAATATCCAGAATTTCCATCACTCTTCCCCTACATAATAATGGCATTCTCTTCCCATCTCATCTATGTAATGTCCCATGAAGTTCCCATTCTCATCTTACTTTACTTGTTCGTCATGCTTACCTGTAACTAAAAAAAAAAAAAGGAAAGGGAGTGAACCAAAGCTTAATACGTGAGTACTACACTCACATTTACATGATACACCACATTAATAACACATGCATATATGCAACACTTATGCACAACATCTTCGTATATCAGTATACATACTAATCTCAAAATTAAATATACCACATAGGGGTACTCTTGACCTCGGTGCACACAAAAAGTCTGTCCTAGTGGGAACTACCATTGTGACCCTATCCAACCTTAGTCTACAATAGGTCATATGATGGGAAAATTTTTGGCATAGTCGACATTTTTAGAACCCGATTTGGATGATGATCCAAATCGCTCATATTTTACTTTATGTCTTTTATTCTAATAAATATTTGAGAATAATCTTACAAGTACAATGATGATTCTCCATGGGATGCCAATATGTCCTACAACAGTTGATGAATACAGAACTTTTTCAGGGTAACAATCAAAGACCCGCTGTGATTGTTTTCCATTCCGAGGCATTGGTTCATAGAGAGTTATGATATTTTGTACTTTGTAATTGTTTTATGAACTATTTTTTGTTGTATTTGGTTTTGGGACACTTTCAATTTCTTGTAATTTTCATTTAGGACTAACCACCTTAAAAGTGGCAAACTTATAATTTTAACCACTTTCTAACCCTAGGAGTAGCAAGTATAAATACTTGCTTAGAAGAGGGTTTGAGGAGGCCATATTTTGTAGATCAAACATAGCACTTTCACGTGTGGAATTAGGGTTCATCCTTAGTTCAAAACCTCTTATCAATTTCAACCTAAGAATTGGAATTGTGGCGAGTGCGACAAAGGGGAATTGTGAGTTATATCGATTTTATCTTTGTTGTTTTTCATTTCTTCTCTAGTGAGTCATATCTAGGGGGGATTTGAATCTTTCTTGGAACTGTTGTGAGTGTAATTCATGAACAATTGTCTTGTTAAGATTGATTGTTCTTTTAGTTATTGAATTCAATATCATTTTAATGATTGGCGTGAATTGGAATTGTTGGAAGAAGGATATATCACGGTTTTGTGTTTTTCTTATTCATCCATTTCACATGAAATTCACTTGGTCTTATTGCTTTTTAGTGAAATTGATCATTAGTGGAAGTTGATTGCATCTTTGAACCATTGGATTTCATCAAATTTCCATTAGGGTCACGCAATTTCCTAGTTGATTGGACCGGTTTGTTTGTGACTTGAGGATTGTTTTCTTTGAGTCATTTGATTGTGTTTGAACTTACTTTTGAGCACATCATCTTTTGGTATCAGAGCACAAGTTGAGAGAAGGGATTAATTATTGGTTGATTTCGTGATCATCATCTTCAATTAGGGTTCTTCACATTTGAACCGAAATTGTATGTGTTGTAGTTTTGAGTTGTGAAATTGCCTTAATTGAAATCTGATTTGCTGCTTGTTGGAGTTGGATTAGGAGGATTGTTGTAGCTTCTTGTGATTAATTAATTTCGTGGAAGGAAAGAAGAATAGAAGTGTTGTTAATTCAACAATTTTGTGAACTTGAAAAATTACCTTTTTGTTGCTGTGACTAACTTGTGGCATGAGGAGGTTATGAAGCTTGTTGTTGTAATTCCATTGTGTAAATTCTAAATTGGGGAAGTGTATTTTACAGATTTGCATTGTGTTGAGTAGTAAGGAATCTATTTGAATTTAAACACATCAATTAAGTTGTGGGAGTTAATGAGTGTTATTTGAATTTAAAATTTATTTCTTACCAGTTGAGGAAGGTTTGCAATTAGTGAAGAGGTTGGAATTCAAATTGGAGTTGCTGCCTATTGTTAAGTTTCGGATTACTTTTGTGGAAAGTGGTATATTTGTTGTGTTGATATCCTTGCCCTGGAAGTGGAAGTATATTTGTTGTTGTTGCCATTTATTATTGTTGCCGTGGAAGTGGAAGCATATTTGTTATTGTTGCCACTTGTGTTGTTGTCGTGGGAGTTGTTTGTGAAGGAGTGCCTTGTGGAACTTAGAAAATTTGTTGCACCGTGTATAACAAAGGTGTGTGTGTGGCATTGCATTGATGTGTTAAGCAATAGTGAGTGTATGGTGTTGTATGTGTGTGATTAAAAAGGGGATTGCAAGTGTTGCATGTAGAGGTGAATTATATAAGTGTTGCACCGTGTTGTATTAACGTGTTGTAGAGAAGAGTGCTACACGTAGGTCGTATTAGCCTACTTGTGAAGTTAAGTGGATTTGTTTGTTTTCCTTTTTTCTTATAGTTGCTATTTTGTGGCGTTAAGGGAAGTGTAGTTGTGAGGTATATTTCATTGCTTCAAGTTGTCTTTGAGGATCAGTATATGGGGGTCTACAACTATGTCAAATGATAGCGTGAATGGGGGAATTGGTGATGAAACCAATAGTCAAGTTGGTGGAGGTCAGGGTCGTAATGTGGTAGGTAGGAGAACTTTGGAAGAACAGCTCCAGGATCTTACTACCATAGTTGCTACACTAGCAACTAGAATTGATAGAATGACATTACCACAACCACCAGTGGTAAACCAACCGACCCCCACCTCGGGTAGCTCCACAGAATCCTCATCGAGACAGAGTAGTGGGAGATGGGAATCGGAATAGAAGGATGGGTAAGGAGCATCTTCCATACAGAGAAGAGAGGGATGACAATTTTGGGGCAAACCCATATCAAAATAGGGATTTCAGGCCACCTTGGGGCTTAGAATATGTGAAACTGCAAATGCATCTTATAATGGCAAGGGATCAGCTGATGAATATTTAGATTGGGAGGACAAGGTTGAAGGTCTCTTTGAATGTTATGAGATAGATGATAGTATCAGGGTCTGATTGGCTACTATCGAGTTTATAGGGTATGCTGCACTATGGTGGAAGAATCTAATTATCAACAGGTGTCGGGATGGAGAGGTTGAGATTCAAACCTGGAGGGATATGAAAAGGGTACTGAGAAAAAAGTTCATTCCTAAGCACTACAAACAGGAACTATTTATGCGACTGCAAACATTGAGGCAGGTAGGCAAAACAGTAGATGATTATGTGCAGGAGTTTGAGACCTTTATGATTAGGTATGGGTCCGTTGAGCCTCCAGAACAAACTGTAGCCCGTTTTGTCTCAGGTCTAAAATATGAAATAGCGTGTGTTGTTGAATTGCAGCGCTATTGTACACTTGATGAGGCTATTCATTTAGCCTTAAAAGTAGAGAGACAAAGGAGGCCCAACTTATTTAGGGCTCCTTGCAGTAGGCCTAGTGCTATTACTAGACCCATATCAACTGACGGTCGATCACGGGGAACAAAAGCAGTAGGTGAAGCAGTGAAAGTGGTGGACAAAACTACCCTAACTATTATTAGAGGGAATGTACCTACTGGGAAGGGTAAAGAGGTGATGGCTCCAAATGTGAGGCAAACTGTTCTCGGATCTACTTGTGGAAAGGTGCACTAGATAAAATGCTTTAAATGCATGGGATTTGGGCATATGGTAGCACAGTGTCCAAATAAGAGGGTGATGACTGTAATGGAGGACACTAGGAAGGATATTGAGGATGACCACGATCAGATTGAACCTACAGATCTACTAATGGCACTGCAGGAATATTATGATGATCAGACTACAAACGCACCTGAGGAGTGTACAGGAGGAAAATATCTACCCCTTAATGTGTTACATAGGGTTCTAACTATATCTCCTGATACTAGTGACATTCAGCAGGAGAAAATATTTCATACCTCTTGTAGAATCAAAGGTACCCTTTGTGTACTCATCATCGATAGTGGCAGTTACATGAATGTTATATCTGCTGCACTAGTAGACAAATTACATTTGTCTACTATTCCACATCTTAGCCCTTATAACTTGCATTGGCTGGATGATCGAGGTATTATGTACGTTATCCTTAGGGCAAAGGTTCCTGTGAATATCGGGCAGAAATATCATGATGAGATCCTGTGTGATTTAGATATCATGATGAGATCCTGTGTGATTTAGTCCCTATGCATACATTCCATTTACTGTTGGGTTGGCCTTGGTTGTATGATCGACGAGTATTACATGATGGGTTTAGAAATACCTACATGTTCAATATGGGCGAATCATGTATAGTTTTATCGCCAATGACTCCATCGGAGGTCCATGGGTTTCAGGAACAAATCAGACCTCCATCCACTACCTTTGATAGTCGGAAGAATAGGACGACAAAGACCTTTAGGTTTAGTTCAAAAACTGATCCTTTAGATTTGAGGGCAAATCTTTCAGAAGCCCGAGGAGATGATGGGAAAATTTCTGGCACAATCGACATTTTCAGAACCCGATTTGGATGATGATCCAAATCGCTCATATTTTACTTTATGTCTTTTATTCTAATAAATATTTGAGAATAATCTTATAGGTACAATGATGATTCTCCATGGGATGCCAATATGTCCTACAACAGTTGATGAACACAGAACTTTTTCAGGGTAACAATTAAAGACCCGTTGTGATTGTTTTCCATTCTGAGGCATTGGTTCATGAAGACTTACGATATTTTGTACTTTGTAATTGTTTTATGAACTATTTTTGGTTGTATTTGGTTTTGGGACACTTTCATTTCCTCGTAATTTTCATTTAGGATTAGCCACCTTAAAAGTGGCAAACTTGTAATTTTGACCACTCTTTAACACTAGGAGTAGCAAGTATAAATACTTGCTTAGAAGAGGGTTTGAGGAGGCTATATTTTGTAGATCAAACATAGCACTTTCACATGTGGAATTAGGGTTCATCCTTAGTTCAAAACCTCTTATAAATTTCAACCCAAGAATTGGAAATGTGGCAAGTGCGATAAAGGGGAATTGTGAGTCATATCGATTTCATCTTTGTTGTTTTTCATTTCTTCTCTAGTGAGTCATATCTAGGGGGGATTTGAATCTTTCTTGGAACTATTATGAGTGTAATTCATGAACAATTGTCTTGTTAAGATTGATTGTTCTTTTAGTTATTGAATTCAATATCATTTTAGTGATTGGTGTGAATTGGAATTGTTGGAAGAAGGATATATCTCAGTTTTGTGTTTTTCTTATTCATCCATTTCACTTGAAATTCACTTGGTCTTATTGTTGTTTAGTGAAATTGATCATTAGTGGAAGTTGATTGCATCTTTGAACCATTGGATTTCATCAAATTTCCATCAGGGTCACGCAATTTCCTAGTTGATTGGACCGGTTTGATTGTGACTTGAGGATTGTTTTCTTTGAGTCATTTGATTGTGTTTGAACTTAGTTTTGAGCACATCATCATAACACAATATACCGATAAGTAAGGAACTCCTAAGCCATTGTGGGCCCCTAAGCCATGCTCAGCACAAGCAACATGCAACCTTTCATTTATAATTCATATTACATCACATAATTCTTATAACTAATTTATTTAATAACTATTTAACAATCATAACCAACAAATAAGGTAAACGCGTACCTAGGATCCTAACCTTAGGCACATCTAGTCCCGAACTTAAGCTAAGTTGAAATCTGTATAATCATCAATATATCCTTCTTAGTACCAATCTAAGAATAATATAATTCCCTTAATTTCTCTCAATCTATTAGGTTATCTAAGGTCTTACTAGGTTATCTAAGGTCTTACTAATTATCTAGGTTATATGGGAATTAGTTTAATTAGGTTTTAAATAGCTATAAAATGAAATAATATTTGAGTCAACACGGCCATGTTAAAGGTTGTGTAGCTCAACACGGTTATTATACGACCGTATCAAAAGGTCATGTATCTTTTAATCGGTTTTGGGTTCTTCATGGTCGAAACACGACCATGTAGACAAGCCGTATATCTCTTGGTATATCTGTTGTGTTCAACACGAGAGTTACACAACCATGTTGGGAGATTGTATATCTCTCGGTTTGTCTTTTGCTCTAATTCACCTTTTGACACGATCTTTGTCATTACAAAGATAAAAAGGCCTTAGGTTTAACATCATAACTAAATTTAATTACATTCTAATACGAACCACGCCAACCCGTGACGAAACCCAATACCAATACGTTCGGAAATTCGTTACCTAAGATGCCCAAACACCTAAAGTGGAAACCACGACCTGTTGTCTATAAGCGAGACAAGAACCTTGGTATAATGTGAAGACGCCACAATCGAGATGAAAGACTGATTGATAAGTCGGGATGAACGCCATGGAAAATCAATCCGATAAGTTCAAATTAGTTCTTGAAGAACCAAGAGAGGAATCTCTCAAAGATGTTTTATGTTCTAAGATGTATGTTCTATTCTCTATATTCTAACCCTATGAGCTTATATTAGGGTTTACAATGCGTAACATTAAAGCCCAAAACGACATAACTTAGATAAGTTGCGTAAAAACACAAAAACAGAACAAGAAAGCCAGCGGTGTAAACATGAAGGCCGGCGGCGTTAGAATGAAGGCCGGCGACCTTGAGCCGGCCTTGAAGAGATACACGGCTGTGTACTTCTAGACGTGTATCTTTCTGTGGAATTGCTTGACTCTATACACGGCCGTGCCTTTTAGCCGTGTGTTTGGCCGTGTATGATTCTGTGCAATCTTGAGATTCCTACACGGCCGTGCCTTGAAAATACACGCCCTCATCATCCCGTGTCCGGTGTAACTTATACAGGAGCAAGGGTCTTCCAATGGTTGTTCCAATCCGTTCCAACTTCATAATTGCTCCAATCCTTTCCGGCTTCATGGACATCCTTTATCAACCCGTTAAGTGCTTCCTTGAGTCGTTTCGCTCGACTTCTTGTGATCGGTCCATGTGGCACTTCAAGAGGATCCACATTCCTTCTTCCGACTCGACTCTCATCATGGATCTCATCATCCCCTCCTCTTGAAAAGGATTTATCTCCAAATCATCACCTACATCAAAAGGACTCAGATCAGTAACATTAAATGTGGCACTTACTTGATACTCACTAGGCAAATCTATCTTGTATGCATTATCGTTGATGCGCTCAAGAACTTGAAATGGTCCATCGCCTCTAGGAAGTAGTTTAGATCGACGCTGCATGGGAAACCCCTCTTTGCGCATGTGAACCCAAACCCAATCTCTAGGTTCAAAAACAGCTTGTCGACGACCCTTGTTGGCTTGCTTCACATACTGCTCTATTCATCGCTCAATGTTCAACCTTGCCTTCTCATCGATCTGTTTAACAAATTTGGCCTTCTTCTTGCCATCTAAATTAACATACTCAGAAACAGGCAAAGGTGATAAATCCAAAGGAGTTAGTAGATTAAAACCATATACAATCTCAAAAGGAGTAAATTTAGTAGCAGAATGCACTGTACGGTTATAAGCAAATTCAACATGCGGCAAACAATCCTCATAACTTTTAATATTCTTTTTAATTATAGCCCTCAACAAGGTAGATAAGGTTCGATTTACTACCTCAGTTTGACCATCAGTCTGTGGATGACAAATAGTAGAAAACAATAACTTAGTTCCTAACTTAGCCCACAAGGTCTTCTAAAAGTAACTCAAGAACTTAGCATCCCTATCTGATACAATTGTTCTAGGCATACCATGTAATCGCATAACTTCCCTAAAGAATAAATTAGCAATATTACAAGCATCATCCGTTTTGTGACAAGGAATGAAATGTGCCATTTTAGAGAATCTATCAACAACTACAAAAATAGAATCTCGACCATGTCTAGACTTGGGTAAACCTAATACAAAATCCATAGAAATATCTACCCAATGCTCGTGAGGAATGACATTAGACTCATATAACCCATCTAAGAAGACATCTAAGTGAGGCATGGGATGACGATACTTTACCGTGATGTTGTTGATGGCGCGGCAGTCAACACACATTCTCCATGTCCCATCCTTCTTAGGCACCAAAATCACAGGCACTGCACATGGACTCATGCTTTCTCTCATGTACCCCTTCTCCATTAATTCATCGACCTGCTTTTGGAGTTCCTTTGTCTCCTCCGGATTGCTCCTATAAGCTGGCTTGTTTGGAATCGATGCTCCGAGTACAAGGTCAATCTGGTGCTCAATACCATGAATAGGTGGTAATCCCTTTGGAATCTCCTCTGGGAAGACATCTTCAAAGTCCTGCACAAGAGACACAACTACACTAAGCAAAGAGTTAGATAGTTCGTTAGTAGTCAAACATGTTTCTTTAAAAACTAGCAACAACATAGGTTACTTCATCACTAACGCTCTCCTCACTACACTCGTTCTTGCCACACAACTCTCCTTTTGTAAGGCTGCACTGTCCTTTTCACTCACCACCAAAGTTGATCCCCCTTCAACTTGGCCACTCACACTCTTTCCAGCCTTCCTCTCTTTTTCCTTTTGATCTTGACTTTTATATTCCTTTTCTTTCTCATTGTCTTTTGCTCTCTCACTCTCCCTTTGCTTTTCACTCACCTTATGTTTTGCAAAAGACTGTTGTAGCTGCAACTGGTCCTCATACACTTGCTTAGGTGTTAACGGTTTAAGATTAAAGCTTTTCCCCTGGTGAATAAGCGTATACTTGTTAGAAAAGCCATCATGAACAACCTTCCTATCAAATTGCCATGGCCTCCCCAACAACACATGACATGCTTGCATTGGCATTACATCACATAACACCTCATCCTCATACCTACTAATGCGAAAACCAATCAAGGCTTACTTACTCACCTTAGTCTCACCACTATCATTCAACCACTGCAATTTATATGGACTAGGGTGTCTAACAGTTTTGAGCCCCAGCCTCTCAACAATAAAATTGCTCACTACATTGGTGCAAATTCCTCCATCAATGATCAAACTACAAATATGATCTCTTAGATAACATCTAGTATGAAATATATTCTCCCTTTGCACCTCCTCTTCTTCCTTCACCTGCACATTCAAAGCTCGCTCCACTACTGCCACTAACCTCCCTATTGCAGGCTCCTCATCCTCACTAGCATCCTCTAATGGAGGCATATCATCTTCTTCACTATCCCCCTCAGTCTCATACTCACCATCATCACGCAAAATCATAACACGCCTATTTGGACATTGACTAGCAATATGGCCTCTACCTTGGCATTTAAAACATCTAATGTCACGATTTCTAGAAGTAGAAGAATCGGGGTTACCTTGGTTACCCGGAGTAGAACCCGCTTGTCTCAGCTCCCCTTTTGGTTTGGTGGGTAAAGGCTTTTCTTCCTTCTTCCATTGGTTAGTCTTCCAAGTGGATGAACCATTACTACTACCTTTCCTCTTGTGCTGGTTCTCAACCTTTATAGCCATGTGAACCATATCCTCCAATTCTACATAATGCTGCAATTCAACCACATTTTGGATTTCTCTATTTAACCCAGCAAGAAACCTAGCCATTGTAGCCTCTCTACCCTCCTCTACATTCGCTCTAATCATAGTGACTTCCATCTCCTTGAAATACTCATCTACACTTCGGCTTCCCTGCTTCAAAGTTTGCAACTTGTTGTGCAATTCACGATAGTAATACGTAGGCACAAACTGCTTCTTCATCACTCTTTTCATCTCTTCCCAAGACTCAATAGGTAGCTCGCCATTCCTTCTTCTATTCAACATTAATTGATCCCACCACACTATAGCATAATCCAAAAACTCAATGGCAGCAAGTTTTACTTTCTTTCTCCCACTCTAAGTACGCCTCAGGATCATTCTTCCCTTGGAAAGGAGGAATCTTCATCTTTATGCTACTTAATTGATCATCCTCTCTATTCCTATCTCCTCTATCTTCCCAATCCCTAGTTCCTCTATTCTGACCACTATAACCTCTATAACTCCCGATAGAAGGCTCATCAAAGTCATCATCTGACATTTCATCTCCACCCCTCGGTACTCTCCTAGAACGACTCTCCCTCTTACGCCCTTGGAATACATTTATGGATTGCTCTAGTCTTTGCTCTACCGTCTCATGAATTTGTTCCATTCCCTCTTAGAACATCCTCTTCATCTCACCCCTCAACGCCTCAATTACTAACCTAGCATCAAACCTTCCCCCCTCACCTTCAGGAGAATGTTGTCTCGACATTGTCCCTGCAGAAAAGATTAGTACTAACTCAAATATATATAAAATTAAACCTCACAATACACTCCCTTACGTGTTTCGCTCAAATGATGATATCACACAATCACTCGTGTATTCTCACAAACAATGATGATATCAACTCGCCAATTCCTCTTCTCAATTCTCTTGGAACTAACCCGAACTACACCAATTCCCTTCCGTAGAATTCAAAACAACTCTAGGGTTCATAAATTTTCCTCTATTTTTCTATCCGAATATTTTTTTTTGTCTTTGTTGTTGCACTTGATCACGTTTCTCTTTCCTTTTCCTTCTTTTTTTTTTTGTAACAATCGACTAGTAGATACTACACTATCAAAAGATAATTAATATTACAAAATTCAATACTAACAATGGATATGAACAATTGGAGTTAGGGTTTTGATGTTACCTTCCTCAAACCGAACTTGATGTTTTGACAAACCTAAGCTCTGATACCAAACTGATACGAACCACGCCAACCCTTGACGAAACCCAATACCAATACGTGTTACCTAAGATGCCCAAACATCTAAAGTGGAAACTGTGACCCGTTGTCTATAAGCGAGACAAGAACCTTGGTATAATATGAAGACGCCACAATCGGGATGAAAGACCGATTGATAAGTTGGGATGAACGCCACGGAAAATCAATCTGATAAGTTCAAATTAGTTCTTGAAGAACCAAGAGAGGAATCTCTCAAAGATGTTTTATGTTCTAAGATGTATGTTCTATTCTCTGTATTATAACCCTAGGAGCTTATATTAGGGTTTACAATGCGTAACATTAAAGCCCAAAACGACATAACTTAGATAAGTTGCGTAAAAACACAAAAACAGAACAAGAAAGCCGGCGGTGTAAACATGAAGGCTGGCGGGCTTGAGCCGGCCTTGAAGAGATACACGGCCGTGTACTTCTAAACGTGTATCTTTCTGTGGATTTGCTTGACTCCATACACGGTCGTGCCTTTTAGCCGTGTGTCTGGTCGTGTATGATTCTGTGCAATCTTGAGATTCCTACACGGCTGTGCCTTGAAAATACACGCCCTCTTCATCCCGTGTCCGGTGTGACTTGTACAAGAGCAAGGGTCTTCCCATGGTTGTTCCAATCCATTCCAACTTCATAATTGCTCCAATCCTTTCCGGCTTCATGGACATCCTTTATCAACCCGTTAAGTGCTTCCTTGAGTCGTTTCGCTCGACTTCTTGTGATTGGTCCATGCGGCACTTCAAGAGGATCCACGTTCCTTCTTCCGACTCGACTCTCATCATGGATCTCATCACATTCCATATGCTTAGCTATTTGATTAGCCATAGAAATTCTCTTATGATTCTCCCTACTTCTCTATAGGGGCCTTTCTCTCTCTCTTTAGGTTTCTCTAGGTTGTTGTTGAGAATTGTACAGTGTGCTAAAAAGAGAAACCCTAGGTTAGTTTCACTTTTATAACTCATCTAAGAAAAGACAAAATTGCCCCTGTTCCATTGTCCTCTTTACGACGTTGCCATTTTTCAAATATATATATATATATATACATATATCTTTATTATATTATTTACTTATTTTATAATACTATTTTTATGACACATATATATGTGTATTTAAAATTGTATATTACATCCTCCCCCCCTTATTAAAAATTTTGTCCTCAAAAGTTGCCTAGAATTAGGAAGACTTCTGGATGCTTTTTCTTTTAGTTCCCATGTCACCTCTTGTTCTATTTAATTTGTCCATTGCAATTTGATATAAGGAATTCTTCTTCTTCTTAAAACTTATTCCTTTATGTCTACTATTCTCATAGGTCTTTCTATAAAGGATAAGTTTGGCTATACCTTCAAGGGTCTTGATCTAGGTTTGGTACATATTTTCTTAACATCAATACATGAAACACTTCATGTACCCCAACGAAACTTAGCGGTAAGGCCAACCTGTATGCAACTGTCCAACTCTTTCTAAAATTTCAAATGGACCCACATATCTTGGATTCAACTTACCCTGCAGTCCAAACTTAATTACCCCTTTAGTTAGAGATATCTTCAATAGGACTTTTTCTCTAACTTGAAATTCTAGAGGGCATCGGTGTTTGTTTACATAACATTTTTAGTGACTCTAAGTTAATAGAATTCATTATTTTATTACTTTGACCTTGTTTACTATTTCCTGTACAATCTCTGGCCCCAATATCTGTCTTTATCCTAGTGTAAGGGAGATCGACACTTCTTGCCATACAATGCCTCATAAGCAGCCATTTATATAGTAGCTTGATAACTATTACTATAAGAAAATTCTACTAAAGGTAAGTGATCACTCTAGTTATCCCATTGATCCATAGTACAAGCTTGTAGTAAATCTTCTAGAATTTGAATAATTCTCTTGGACTACCCATTTGTCTAAGGATAAAATGTTGTACTAAACGGGAGTTTGGTTGCCAGGGTTTAATGTAGAATTTCCTAGAATCTACTCACAAATCGAGTATCCTTATTAGATGTAATAGTGGTTGGTACCCTATGTGATAGGAATCTAAATCCAACAAGACTTATCATTAGGGCAAGAATTAAAGGATTTTGATTCTTGGCGATAAGGGCCCATTTTGAGCAAATCGACCCTGGAATTATTTGTTTACTAATCTCTTTTATCTTATTCATGTATTATATATTCCAACAGGCACACTTATCAAATTTTATAGGGCGATAGACAAACTCACTTAGACTCAACTTGTGGGTTATCCATGGACCAACCTGAACCGGCGATAACGTGGGCTAATGATTCCTATGGAAGAGCTAACATGATGAAGACTATTTTCTTTTATTTTGTAATTGTTATTTGGACTATTTTATGTTGTATTTACTTTTAGGACACTTTCATTTTGATTGTAATTTCCATTTAGGACCGGCCATCTTAAAAGTGGCGTAGTTGTGATTTTGTGGACTTTCTAACCTTAAAGGGAGCAAGTATAAATACTTGCTTAAGTAGGGTTTTGATGAGATTTTGATGAAATTTTAGAATACACTTCACGTGTAAGGGTTAGGGCTTTCCTAAATCCAAAATTTCTCTTATCAATTTCAATCCCAAGAATTGAAATTATGGCAAGTGCAACGAAGGGAAATTGTGAGTAATATCAATTCCTTCTTTGTTGTGTTTCCTTTTCATCACTAGTGAGTAATATCTAGGGTTGAATTGGATGTTTCTTGGTCAGATTTTGATTGCATTTGTAATCATCTATTATGTTATAAGATTGATTGGTTTTAGCATTTGTTATTACCATCAATTTTTGCTTCATTTTGTGGCGTGAGTTGGTCATTGTTGGAAAAGGAGAATCACGGAATAAGATCTTGTTATCTTGGTGTATTTCACGTGGATTTCACTTGTGATTATTGTTTATTGGAGAAGATTATCATTTTTGGATTGTTAATTGCAATTTTGAACCTTCGGATTTCACTAAATCTCCATTAAGGTTCACGCAATTCATGATCCTATTGAACCGGTTTATATTTGTGAATTGAAGTTGTTTCTTTGAATCATTTGCATGTGTTAGACCTTGGTTTTTTAGCACATCATAATTTGGTATCAGAGCTTGAGGTTTAAGAGGAGGGATTTGTCAATTGAGATTTCGAAAATTAAGGGTTGTTGTATTATCATCTTGAACCGAATTGTAGAAGTGGAAATTGAAGTATTTGATTATGTTGTTAAGGTATTATGATTGTTGCTTGTTGATGTAGACATGGAGCATTTGTAATTGCTTTTTTCCCTTGAGCTAATCGTAATTGATTAAGGGGAAGTGATCCTTGTGATCATTTGAGGAAGTTGAAATTTGAAGTGTAGAAGAGTAATGTTCATTTGTTGAAGTAGATTATTGTTGTGAGCATTTTTGAAGATAAGAGTATAGTTGTAAAATTTTCATATTTGAATTATGTGGATTATATGGAAGCTATTTGATTTTCAAAACACACATTAAGTGATAGAAGTTATTGTGTGTTCATTTGAATTTGAAAGTGGCTTCTTACCATTTGTGGAAAGGTTGCAATAAGTGAGTTCATTTGAATTTATTGCTACCTTGTTTACTAAGTTTCGATTTGAAATTGTGTTAGAAGTGAAGAATTTGCAACGTGTTGTCCTTGAACTTGTTGTGAGGAAAAGTAGCGAATTGGTGAAGTTTCTATTGTGTGTATTGAGAAGAAGGTATTGTACCATGAGTGTTGTCGTTGTTGTTTGAATTAAGTGCATTGTGAGTGTATTGCACTTGAGGTGTTATAAGGTGGTGTGAATTTGTGGAAGTTCTGTAGAGTAAGGTGCTGCACATTGAGGCTAAAGTGTGAGAGTGTAGTGCATGGATAGCAAACCATGAAGGGGAGGAGTAGTGTTACAATTGTGAAGTGGAATTGTGTAGTGTATGCATTTTCGGAAATTGGAGGAATCACAATTGTCATTTTTCATATTTGAAATCAGAATTGAAGTGTACATTAAGAAGTCAATTTGAAATTTCAAAACAGACATTAAGTCATAGTTAATTTTGTGTCATTTGAATTTAAAATAACTTCTTACCATTTGTGGAATCTTGCACTTATTGAGCTCAGTTTGAATTTGAAAGTTGAGCTGCCTTTTTCAATGAAGTTGTGGTTTGATTTTTGTGTAAAAGTGGGGAAGAGCACTGTGACTTGAAGGTGTGTATGTAGAGTTTTGTTTTTGTACATTTAGTGAAGGGTGTATGTAATTGGTGTTGGTTCTTATGTGTGTTGTATAGATACGTGTTTTTGGAGGCGTGAATAATTGTGGAATCGTGAGCTAAAAGGGAAGTTGTGTGGCAGTGAGTTATGTATTTATGTGCTTGTGTTTAAGTGCGGCCCATTGTGAAGTTAATTAGTGCGAAACCAAAGCAAGAAAAGGAAATTTGAGTAGTGGAATTTGAATTCAAACAAAACAATTAAGGTGTGAAAGTAATTAAACTCATTACTTAACACTTGTGGTTGAATTTAATTCTTAACTACTTAGAAATAATTGTGTGTACATTATTTATTTAACTTTACTTGAAGTACCAAGAATTATTTATTTATGCTTCAATTATTTCACTTGACTTTATTTAAAGTACCAATAAACATTTCTTGTATTGGTTTAGTGTGAGCACCATGGGTGTGTTAGGGTGTATTGTCGTGGTGTGGTGAAGTGTATTGTGGTTGTTGAAGTTAGTAAGCAAAAATGTTAAGTGAGTTGTATTTTTCTACTAACATATTGCATCGGGATATGACTTCTTTTCCAACCATTGATGAGGGACAAAGAGAAAACTTGTTCCATACTTGATAAGATCACATTATACCTATATTTTCTTTTGGGATTTATATTAAAATTATTTCAATATTATAAGAAAATATAAAGAAATGGTATTTAATGGTGTTTATTGTGAAAATTCAGGTTTTGAGGACCTAAAAGTAAATTAAAAGTTAATTGGAGGAGTTTTTTTCACAAAATTGAAGAAGCAAGTGAAGAAGTGCATTGAAGGTCGTTGGCTTTTGGCCGACCTAAGAAAAAAATCATCTTAGCACGTCAAAGTCGCCGGCTCTTGGCCGACCTACATTCAAGGCCGTCGGCCTTGACTGTTTCTCAGATATCCATGCGAAAATCTCTCCAAAATCTTATCTTGATTGATTTGCTGACTTAATTCCTCATCAGATCAGCCTTATGCTCCTCCTCTTTGGATCTATAAATAGACCCCTTGTGTGAACCTTGGAAGGCATTCTTGTTTTGATCTTTTGAATCATTAGAATTCCCTTGGGAACATTAGGATTTTATCTTTCTCTTTAATTCTTTTACATTTCATGTTATTCTAAATTTTAGTTTGAAGAAAGAATGTTATTGAAGTTTGCTTTCAATTGAAGAATTTTAGGAATCATTTCGGAAGATTGAAGTTTTACAAACTTGTGAAGATTATAGCAATTGTTTCATTTATTTAATTTTCTTTTATGCCATTTATCAATTTATTTTTATTATTTAATATGAATTCCATTGCACCTATTTACTTCAATTGTTTTTATGCAATCTACACCATAATGTTTTAAATCATCTTTATGGGAAACATGATGAAGCCATAATTCAACTAAAATGATCATTGTATTCATGTTATAGGCAATATAGATATGCTGAATTTTCATATAAGAAGTCCTACTATGAATTGCATTTTGTAATTGAAATCAATGCATAGGAATTTAAATGACTCGAAAGAGAAATTTAGGATTTATTAGGAATTCCTAAGTAAGCTTTAATAATTTATGCGGAAGCGGCGTTATTGAATTTTATTAGAAATTGACCTAAGTGTTTCATGCAATATTTTTATTTAGTTTTTCACTAAGGGATTAAGAGAAATTATTTTAAAGATATTAGGCAATCATATAATTGGGAAATTTATGATCATGAATTAGAATCCTCCATTGATTTTAATTAGCGGAAGCTATTAAATTAAATTGGGGTTATGTTACTTTAAAACTTAAAAAAGGATTAAGGTTTTGTCAATTTCTTATGAAAATCCAGATAGCTATGAGTTATTATAACATGAAGGCAATATGATTAGTAGAATTAGGGTGGATTCTATTTTCCCACCATCAATTCATCCTTTTTCAACACAATTCTCTTTTTACGCAATTAGTATAATTCATTCACATTTGATTCTCATCTAATATCATTGCCTAAATAATGGTAGAAATTGATATAGGTCTATTACTTAATCAATCTTCATGGTTTGACACTCTTCTCTCACTATATTGCTTGATCCGATCCGGTACACTTGCCAGTATTTATTTACGCTTATTTTATATCTCTTTTTGCATGGATCAAGTTTTTGGTACCGTTGCCAAGGATTGATTAATATTAGACCATCTTTAGATTCTATTGTTAATTTAAGCGCAATTGTTGTTTTTTTCTTATCATTATGTGATCGTTTCCGTTCTCTTTGAAGGTTTTTTATGTGCAGGAGTAGAAGTGCTGAACTTTTACCAATTAATATTGAGATAAAACGCACCTTGCGGCAACTTAGAAGAGAGAAAAGAAGAAAGAAAGAAGTGGACATGGCAGATGAGAACAACAATCAGATTCAGGGTGTTGGTAGAGCACTTTGGGAATATACGATACCTGTTGTTTCAAGTCCTGCAATTAAAAGACCTATGATCTAAGCTAACAATTTTGAGTTAAAACCAGTACTTGTTCAAATGGTTCAATCAAATCAATTTGGAGGATATCCAAATGAGAGTCCTGATGAGCATATTGTAGTATTTCTTCAATATTGTAATATAGTGAAAATGAATAATGTATTTGATGATGCATTTAGGTTACAATTTTTTTCTGTTTTCACTTAGAGAAAAAGCTAGGGCTTGGTATAATTCACTGCCACAGGACTCTGTAACCACTTGAGTTGATCTCTCATCTAAATTTTTAAGGAGATTTTTCCTACCAGCTAGAACTGCTAGGTTAAGGAATGAAATCACAAACTTCACTAAGTTTAGTGGTGAATCACTTTATGAAGCATGGGAAAGATTCAAGGAGGCAATTAGAAAATGCCCCCATCATAGATTACTAGATAACCTCCTTATTGAGATTTTCTATCTCAGTTTAGATGAGACATTGAGGTCTCTGGTAGATGCTGCTTCTAGTGGTGCACTAATGAGTAAGATGTATGATGAGGCTAGTGCTTTGATTGATGAAATGGCCTCTAGTGCATATAATTGGCAACATGAAAGAGGTAAGTCTAGAGTGGCATCTGTCAATGACATGAACACCTTAACAGCTCAGATTTCAGCTCTTACCGCCCAGGTAAGTAAACTCACCTCTGCACCTTCTTTTAATGTTAATCAAATTTCTTGTTGTGAGTTATGCTCAGGACCACACTCAACTCTTGAGTGCCCATCTAGAAACTTTTCCTCCTCATCCCATGGAGAGCAAGTAAATTTTGCCAACAATTTCCAAAGAGGTAATCAAGGACCTTATTCAAATACCTACAATCCAGGGTGGCATAACCATCCAAATTTCTCATGGAGAAATGATAACAATGCACTTAAACCACCTGGATTTCAAAAGCAAGGTCCTAATCATAATACCCCCCATCAACAAAATTCTAATCATAATACCTCTTATCAGCAAAGTCAGTCTAAAATGGAAGAACTCATGATAAGTTATATGCAAAAGACTGACACAATGTTGCAAAATCAACAAGCTACCATTAGGAATCTTGAAAATCAGCTTAGTCAGATGTCTCAACAGTTAAGTAATAGACCATCTAGGTCTTTACCTAGCAATACTGAGCAGAATCCTAAGGGTGTAAATGCTATTATGCTAAGAAGTGGTAAGGAATTAGTTGATAAGAAACTTGAGGAAAAGGAGGTTACCCTAAAGAAAGATAAAGGGAAACAAAAGGAAGAGGAACTAAAGCAAAATTCACCAAATGTGAAAGCATATGTTCCTCCTATTCCTTTCCTAGGAAAGCTAAAGCAACAACAATTGGATTCATAATTTGCTAAATTTTTAGAAGTCTTTAAAAAATTGCAAATTAACATTACTTTTGCAGAGGCACTTCAGCAAATGCCTTCATATGCTAGATTCATGAAGGATTTGCTCACCAAGAAGAGAAAGATAGATGGGAATGAACTTGTAATTCTTACAGGGGAGTGTTCTATGATCCTACAAAATAATTTATCCAATCTGCCAAGAAAACAAAGATATTAGGGAAGTTTTACTATTCCTTGCACTATTGGTAATTTTCATTTTGATAAAGTCCTTATAGATTCTGGTGCAAGTATAAACTTAATGCCTTTATCCATTTTCATAAAACTAGGACTTGGTGAATGTAAGGAGACACACGTCACCCTACAACTTGCTGATAGAAGTGTTAAGTACCCAAAGGGTATAGTGGAGAATGTCCTAGTAAAAGTGGACAAATTCATCTTTCTAGTTGACTTTATAGTCCTGAAAATGGAAGAAGATAGAGAGGTACCCATGATCTTAGGAAGACCATTCCTTGCAACAGGTAAGGCATTGATAGATGTGGAACAAAGTAAGCTGACCTTAAGAGTTATAGATGAAGAAGTTACTTTTAATGTTTATGAGGCCATTAGGAAATTTGATGATTGTAAGTCTTGTTACACAATTGATGTTATTGATGAAGATTCCTATGAGAATATTGAAGAGAATGCAAGTATGGAGACAATAGAATCAATTCTCAAGGATATAGATGAATGGAGTGATGATGAAGAACCAATTGAAGAATGTGTGGAAGAAGCATTAGAAATTCAAGCTCACTACTATGAGGAGCTAGGAACAAGTGAGAAGAAGCCAGTTCCATCATTGACACAACCCCCGGTACTTGAGCTTAAACCATTACCTAGTCATTTAAAATATGCATATCTTGGAACAGATGATACTTTGCCAATAATCATTTCTTCTTCTTTGATAGGTGATTAAGAGCAACAACTTTTGGATGTTCTAAGAGAGCATAAGGAAGCTATCGGGTGGACCATTGCTGATATTAAGGGAATTAGCCCTTCAATTTGTACTCATAGGATATTTCTTGAAGCTGAGTGCAAACCTATAGTACAACCACAAAGAAGACTTAACCCAACTCTTAAGGAAGTTGTAAAAAAAGAAGTGCTTAAATTGTTAGATGCAGGCATTATTTTTCCAATTTCTAATAGTAAATGGGTTAGTCTTGTCCAAGTTGTACCAAAAAAAGGTGGTATGACTGTAGTAAAAAATGAGGCTAATGAATTAATTCCCACTCGCACTGTAACTGGTTGGAGAGTCTATATAGACTATAGAAAACTGAATGATGCCACCCGTAAAGATCATTTCCCCCTCCCTTTCATAGATCAGATGTTAGAAAAACTTGCAGGGCATGATTATTACTGCTTTTTAGATGGTTACTCTGGTTACAATCAAATCCATATAGCACTCGAGGACTAGGAGAAAACCACCTTTACTTGTCCTTATGGCACATTTGCCTTTAGGAGAATGCCCTTTGGTCTTTGTAATGCACCCGCTACATTTCAAAGATGCATGATGTCTATATTTTTTGACATGTTAGAAAATTTTATTGAAATATTCATGGATGATTTTTCTGTTTTTGGGAAGTCATTCGAAACATGTTTGACAAATTTAGGATATGTGCTTAAGAGATGCAAGGAAACTAATCTGCTTCTTAACTGGGAAAAATGCCATTTCATGGTAAGAGAGGGAATAGTCTTAGGGCACAAAGTATCTAAGCAGGGAATTGAGGTTGACAGGGCAAAAGTAGAGGTGATAGAGAAGCTACCACCACCTACTACAGTGAAAGGAATCAGAAGCTTCTTGGTACATGCTGGCTTTTATAGGAGATTTATCAGGGACTTCTCTAAAATCTCAAGACCTCTTTGTAATTTATTAGAAAACGATTCTGCCTTTGTTTTTTATGACAATTGTTTGTAGGCATTCAATCTATTGAAGGAGAAGCTCATTACTGCACCAGTGATTGTTGCACCTGATTGGGAGCTTCCATTTGAGCTGATGTGCGATGCCAGCCACTATGCTATAGGAGCAGTACTTGGGTAAAGGAAAGATAAGTCATTTCATGTAATATACTATGCAAGTAGAACCTTAAATGAGGCCAAAAGGAATTATGCCACAACTAAAAAAGAACTTCTAGCAGTCATATTTGCATGCAATAAATTCCGGCCTTATCTGATAGGTTCTAAAATCATAGTATATACTAACCATGCCGCCCTTAAGTATTTATTTTCTAAAGTTGATGCTAAACCTAGGTTAATCCAATGGATTCTACTACTACAAGAATTTAAACTGGAAATTAAAGATAAGAAGGGAATTGAAAATATGGTGGCTGATCATTTATCCCATTTGGAATCTAATTGTTTTGATTCACCTATTAATGAAAAGTTCCCTGATGAACAATTGCATGCAGTAGAAGTCCAAGGATTACCTTGGTATGCTGATATCGTTAATTATTTGGTTAGCAAAATCACTCCATATGGTTTATCTTACCAACAGAAAATGAAATTGTTACATGATGTGAAGTTTTATTTTTGGGATGAACCATATCTCTTTAAAACTTGTGCTGACCAAATAATTAGATAGTGCATACCTAAAAGTGAACAGCTTAACATTATCTAGCATCGTCATTCTAAGGAGGCAGGAGGTCACTTTGGTGTAGAAAGAACAGTAGCTAAAATTTTATCATGTGAATTTTATTGGCCCGGGTTATTTAGTGATTGCAGGAACTACATCATGTCTTGTGCTCAATGTTAAAGGATTGACAACATTTCTAGAAGACACGAATTACCACAAAACATTATACTTGTAATTGAGCTTTTTGACGTTTGGGGAATTGACTTTATGGGTCCTTTTCCCTCATCTTTTTCAAACAAATACATTCTTTTAGCTGTTGATTATGTATCGAAATGGGTAGAGGCAGTTGCTCTACAAACTAATGACAGCAGTGTTGTTATTAAATTTTTGAAAAAGAATATATTTTCAAGATTTGGGGTACCTAGAGCTATCATAAGTGATGGGGGGACACATTTTTGTGACCGGCAATTTGAGAAATTGTTATTAAAATATGGAGTTACTCACAAAATTGCCACCCCTTATCATCCACAAACATGTGGATAGGTTGAGGTATCTAATAGGGAAATTAAGCGAATTCTAGAAAAGACTGTCAATGCATCTAGGAAAGATTGGTCTTTAAAAATCGATGATGCATTGTGTGCTTATAGAACAGCGTTTAGAACCCCTATAAGAATGTCCCCCTACAAGATTGTTTTTGATAAATTGTGTCACTTACTAGTAGAGCTTGAGGACAAGGCATACTGGGCTATTAAATACCTTAACTTTGATGAGAAAGCTGTAGGTAAAAAAAGATTGCTTCAACTAAATCAGATGGCTGAAATGACAGAAGAAGCATATGAAAATACCAAAATTTACAAAGAACGAACAAAGCGATGGCGTGATAAGAACATTATGAGGCGAGAATTTTTCCCCGATCAGAAGGTCTTACTATACAACTCCCGCTTGAAGCTGTTCCCAGGTAAGTTGAAGTCACGATTGTCTGGACCCTTTGAAATTGTTAATGTGTTTTCTTATGGTGCAGTTGAGTTGAAGGCAGAAGACAACCGTACTTTCAAAGTAAACAGTTATCTTCTCAAACATTACTATGAAGGAGAAAATGTTGATAGAAATGCCACAGCTGTGGATTTAGGAGATTTGAGGACATGAACTGGAAAAGTCGAGCTAGCGACTATAAACTAAGCACTTCATGGGAGGCAGCCCATGCTCAATAATTGTATACACTAGTGTTTTAGTTTCGTTGATATATATATATATATAAATTAATAAGAAAAATAATAAATTAAAAAATGTAAAAAAAAAGAGTAAAAAGTTGGAATTCAAGGTCGAATAAGAGCCACCGGCTTTCATCCGACCTAAACTCTCGGTACAAATAAAGGCCGGCCTAAAAGGCTGGCGGCATACAGGTACAGGGTGCCGACCTTTGTCTGGTTTTTAGACATTGGCCGGCCCTTCTCTCTCTCTCCATTGCTCATTTTTTCTCTCTCTCTTAACTCTCTTCTTCTCTGACAACTGCTCTCCCTCTCCCTCGCACTTCTCCTCTCTCTTTGTCCTATTTCTTCTTCACTTTCTCACTCACTATCCTCTTGCATTTAAGACACTCTAAGTAAGTTTTCTTTCTTCTTGTCTTTAAGTTCTCTCTTCTTTGCTTATTGGAGTTTGTTGAAAATGTCATCCATGTGGGTTGTAAATTTCAAATCACATGCGGAGTTGATGGGATTGTTGGATTGAAGTTATTGGTTTGATTATTTTTCATGTAGAAGTCGGTTATTATACTTGCATGTTGATGGGTTATAGTGATTTGTATTTAATTCGTCAGAAACCCATTTAGCAAATTAGAAATTAGGATTTAACCAATTGTGTAAAATTGTTAGAATATGGGGGTTTTGGTGCTTTATAGAAATGTAACTACTATTACTTAAAGTAGTTATGGTTAATTTTGAGTTCTTATGTCATGATTGGGAGATGCTGCAAATTAAGTTCATGAATGGGTATATTTTGCTAAAAAATTCAGATTGCATGAGTTTAGAAGGACCTTGCTGCTGTTAATTACATGATTATTCTTTCACTACGTATTAGAGTATTTGCACAACTTGAAAGTCATGTGTTCTCCTTTTCCCGCCTATTTTTGAAAAGTCCCACTTTGGTTAAAATCTAAGCCGCATAACTTAGGCTGCCAGCCTTTAATTTCTAATTGCAAGTGTAATTGACATAATGAAACTTCTGTGCTTAGGCAATTGCAGGTTCTTCTTTAAAGATAAACCATGAGTGAAACATGAATATATTGGCATGTGAAGTTTCATTGAGTTAGTTAATCGATGAACTAACATCACTTTTTGTAGCAATGCTACCAAAAAATTTCTAGCCTAGGAGGAAGAAGCAAAAGACCTCTGAACCATCAACTTCAGGAACTCAACCAAAGTTCCTACTTTCCAATCAAGAATATGCAAAGGAAAGGAAGAAAAGGTTTGATAAGATGACAATCTTAAATCATCAATATCTGGATTGGACGGTTCTACTCTGCAGGAATATGGCATGGATGAAAGATTGCAACAGATGGTGGCAAATAAGACTTGGTTTCAGCTCTTCGAGATAAAGGAGTCAGCTTATAAAGATGTTACAATTGAGTTTTTTTCCACTATGCAGATAGAGAAGGATGACAGGATCGCCTTGACTTTTCAAGCCTATAAAGAGATTTACAGATTACAGTTGAATCAAATCGGGTTCTTTTTAAAATTTCATGATGACCCAGAACCTGAAGAAAATTCAACTAACACCTGTCCTGAAGGAATGAGTGCTAAAATGATGTGTTTTCAGATGATTCATCCTAGATAAGATGATTTCGTGCCTTCAAAGTCTTTGGCTTCTAGTTTCATTACTATAGAGCACAAGTTACTCCACCATATCCTTGCTCACACAATCTGTTGTAAGAAAACTATTCATAGTAAGGTGACTAGTTTTAATATGTTTTACCTCTTTTGCATGATTAGTGATTTCAAACTTGACGTTGGTATAGAGGTAGCTACTTTTATGAGCAGATAGATTGAGGATACAAGGACACAATTCATTTTGTATGGAGGATATATAATTACCTTATTGAAAGGTATGGGGATTTTCAGAGCTCCTATTGTTGATAAGGGAATAGAGTGTAAGAGGACTTCTTCTGCACCATTCAGAGGTTGGGGACTCACCAAGGTAATCTACAGGCCTAATCCTCCCATTGATGAGGAGGGAATTCATGAAGTCCCTTCCACTGATAGACCCTCAAGTTCTTATTCTACCCTTCATACTAGTAGTTATGAATAGTTAAGAAAGGACATAAAAGAAGTCAAGAAAAAAGTTCATAAAGAGCGGAAAAAGAACAAGAAATTTAGGACCACCTTGGTCAATATGTTAAAATCCTCAATATCATGTTTTCATCCAGCAGCTGCAGAACATTTGGATTATGAGGCCTCAAGTGAGGTCTCCAGCTTAGAGTTCGATAGTTTTTGAATTTTTCCTTTCTTCTATATTTTTGAACTTTGATGATTGGTCTGTATGAATTTTGTTAAGCACGCACTTGTTGGGAAAACTTGTGATCCATGACATTTTGCTTTTAGTTTTTTATTTCATGGTTATGAAACAAGGATGATAGACATTTTGGAGGAATTCTCTTGCTAATGAACAACTTGACACTAGGGACGTACCAGTTTTTCAATTTTTTGCATTGACATTCTTTTCCTTAATTTTGCGCTATTTTAGGAACAATGAGGACATTGTCCAATTGAAGTGTGGGGAGGGATTATAAATGTAGAAGTATAATGATTGATTGCACACATCATGAGCTTGAAATTCCCATGCTTTATTTATGTCCTTAAGTGTTTGTCATCAATGAAATCTTGAAATTGACTTAGATTGGTGCCCTACTCGCCAACTGTTGTGACTGGTTTACATAGTTAAAATTTAGTAGTAAAATCTCTAGATAACATATTTACCCTATGTTTAGCCTTTGAATTTGAGATTGAGTCCTTAAGTTGAAAAAACAAGCAAGTTTACTTTATGGAAAAATTGGTTGGGATAAATTTCTCTTGAAATTTCTTTGAGAATACCTTAACACCTAGTGAAAGAGGTAAAGGAAATATTTTACTTAGTGATCCCTTATAAAAATAGTCTTAACTAATATTCGTTCATATAAAAAAAAGGGCAATTAGAGCCTTTACTCCAATGACTCAAGAAAGTGAGTTAAGAGTATCCAATCTTAAATGTTAGTGTGAGGAAGAGTTCATAGGGGTCCCTTTAAAACCTAGTCACAGGATCGCCTTGACTTTTCAAGCCTATAAAGAGATTTACAGATTACAGTTGAATCAAATCGGGTTCTTTTTAAAATTTCATGATGACCCAGAACCTGAAGAAAATTCAACTAACACCTGTCCTGAAGGAATGAGTGCTAAAATGATGTGTTTTCAGATGATTCATCCTAGATAAGATGATTTCGTGCCTTCAAAGTCTTTGGCTTCTAGTTTCATTACTATAGAGCACAAGTTACTCCACCATATCCTTGCTCACACAATCTGTTGTAAGAAAACTATTCATAGTAAGGTGACTAGTTTTAATATGTTTTACCTCTTTTGCATGATTAGTGATTTCAAACTTGACGTTGGTATAGAGGTAGCTACTTTTATGAGCAGATAGATTGAGGATACAAGGACACAATTCATTTTGTATGGAGGATATATAATTACCTTATTGAAAGGTATGGGGATTTTCAGAGCTCCTATTGTTGATAAGGGAATAGAGTGTAAGAGGACTTCTTCTGCACCATTCAGAGGTTGGGGACTCACCAAGGTAATCTACAGGCCTAATCCTCCCATTGATGAGGAGGGAATTCATGAAGTCCCTTCCACTGATAGACCCTCAAGTTCTTATTCTACCCTTCATACTAGTAGTTATGAATAGTTAAGAAAGGACATAAAAGAAGTCAAGAAAAAAGTTCATAAAGAGCGGAAAAAGAACAAGAAATTTAGGACCACCTTGGTCAATATGTTAAAATCCTCAATATCATGTTTTCATCCAGCAGCTGCAGAACATTTGGATTATGAGGCCTCAAGTGAGGTCTCCAGCTTAGAGTTCGATAGTTTTTGAATTTTTCCTTTCTTCTATATTTTTTGAACTTTGATGATTGGTCTGTATGAATTTTGTTAAGCACGCACTTGTTGGGAAAACTTGTGATCCATGACATTTTGCTTTTAGTTTTTTATTTCATGGTTATGAAACAAGGATGATAGACATTTTGGAGGAATTCTCTTGCTAATGAACAACTTGACACTAGGGACGTACCAGTTTTTCAATTTTTTGCATTGACATTCTTTTCCTTAATTTTGCGCTATTTTAGGAACAATGAGGACATTGTCCAATTGAAGTGTGGGGAGGGATTATAAATGTAGAAGTATAATGATTGATTGCACACATCATGAGCTTGAAATTCCCATGCTTTATTTATGTCCTTAAGTGTTTGTCATCAATGAAATCTTGAAATTGACTTAGATTGGTGCCCTACTCGCCAACTGTTGTGACTGGTTTACATAGTTAAAATTTAATAGTAAAATCTCTAGATAACATATTTACCCTATGTTTAGCCTTTGAATTTGAGATTGAGTCCTTAAGTTGAAAAAACAAGCAAGTTTACTTTATGGAAAAATTGGTTGGGATAAATTTCTCTTGAAATTTCTTTGAGAATACCTTAACACCTAGTGAAAGAGGTAAAGGAAATATTTTACTTAGTGATCCCTTATAAAAATAGTCTTAACTAATATTCGTTCATATAAAAAAAAGGGCAATTAGAGCCTTTACTCCAATGACTCAAGAAAGTGAGTTAAGAGTATCCAATCTTAAATGTTAGTGTGAGGAAGAGTTCATAGGGGTCCCTTTAAAACCTAGTCACTTGGGTGATGAGCCTGGGATGTGCCGACTCAATGAACTCACAATAACGAGAAGGGCGGAAAGGAAAAAATTTTAGTACCTTAATGAAAGCTAGGTTGACATGGGCGAGCTTTGGTCCCTCAGAAGAGTGAAGTCTGACTCCACTGTCCATTAAGGCAAATTAAAAAGAAAATGTGAATACAGGGCAATAAGTGAAATAAAGACTAAATTGAAGAGGGAGAAATTCTAGGAAAAAAATGGATACCATATGCTTTCACTTTTTGTTATCTTATTTAGAGAAGTAAAATTGAGGGAGATTATACTTGCTAATAACCAATGAAGTTTAAATGAATGTTTTTCCTTATAGACTAAGTATTTTTCTTTTGAAAGAGAATCCAATTATTAAACACTGGGATTGAAAATCTGTTTTATTTAGATTAACTACCAAATTTCAACTAGATTATCCTAGTTACAAGTTTTAGTATGGTTAGAACAATGGGCACCAGAAGTTCAATGACAAATTTCTCTTGTTCATTTCAATTATTTTGCTTGAGGACAAGCAAAAGTTCAAGTGTGGGGATATTGATAAGATCACATTATACCTATATTTTCTTTTGGGATTTATATTAAAATTATTTCAATATTATAAGAAAATATAAAGAAATGGTATTTAATGGTGTTTATTGTGAAAATTCAGGTTTTGAGAACCTAAAAGTAAATTACAAGTTAATTAGAGGAGTTTTTTCACAAAATTGAAGAAGCAAGTGAACAAGTGCATTGAAGGTCGCTGGCTTACTACTAAATGCTATTGGCCTTAAGGCCAGCCTAAGAAAAAAATCATCCTATTGCATTAAAGCCGCTGGCTCTTGGTCGGCTTACATTCAAGGCCGCTGGCCTTGACTGTTTCTCGGATGTCCATGCGGAAATCTCTCCAAAATCTTATCTTGATTGATTTGCTGACTCAATTCCTCATCAGATCAGCTTTATCCTCCTCCTCTTTAGATCTATAAATAGACCCCTTGAGTGAACCTTGGAAGGCATTCTTGTTTTGATCTTTTGAATAATTAGAATTCCCTTGGGAAATTTAGGATTTTATCTTTCTCTTTAATTCTTTTACATTTCATGCTATTCTAAATTTTAGTTTGAAGAAAGAATATTACTGAAGTTTACTTTCAATTGAAGAATTTTAGGAATCATTTCGGAAGATTAAAGTTTTACAAACTCTTGAAGATTATAGCAATTGTTTCATTTATTTAATTTTCTTTTATGCTATTTATCAGTTTATTTTTATTATTTAATATGAATTCCATTGTACCAATTTACTTCAATTGTTTTTATGCAATCCACACCATAATGTTCTAAATCATCTTCGTGGGAAACATGATGAAGCCATAATTCAACAAAAATGATCATTGTATTCATGTTATAGGACATATAGATATGCAGAATTTCCATATAAGAAGTTCTACTATGAATTGTATTTTGTAATTGAAATCAATGCATTGGAATTTAAATGACTCGAAAGAGAAATTTTGGATTTATTAGGAATTCCTAAGTAAGATTTAATAATTTCTGTGGAAGCGGCGTTATTGAATTTTATTAGAAATTGACCTAAGTGTTTCATGCAATATTTTTATTTAATTTTTAACTAAGAGATTAGGAGAAATTATTTTAAAGATATTAGGCAATCATATAATTGGGAAATTTATGATCGTGAATTAGAATCCTCCATTGATTTTAATTAGCGGAAGCTATTAAATTAAATTGGGTTATGTTACTTTATAACTTGAAAAAGGATTAAGGTTTTGTCAATTTCTTGTGAAAATCCATATAGCTATGAGTTATTATAACATGAAGGTAATATGATTAGTAGAATTAGGGTGGATTCTGTTTTCCCACCATCAATTCATCCTTTTTGAACATAATTCTCTTTTTGCGCAATTAGTATAATTCATTCACATTTGATTCTCATCTAATATCATTGCCTAAATAATAGTAGAAATTGATATAGGTCTATTACTTAATCAATCTTTGTGGTTTGACACTCTTTTCTCACTATATTGCTTGATCCGATCCGGTACACTTACCGGTATTTATTCACGCTTATTTTATATCTCTTTTTGCATGGATCAGTACTTCTTGTAGGGTACAAGGAAACTTGTGCGTAATCATTATTGATGGTGGTAGTTGTACTAATGTTGTAGCTGCATCATTAGTATCTAAGTTGAAACTTGAAACCATCCCACATCCTGAACCCTATACATTACATTGGTTAAATGATCAAGATAGTTTTTGTGTGACCCAAAAGGCTAGGGTACCCTTTAGTATTGGGGACAAGTACTATGATGAGCTTGAATGTGATATTCTTCCTATTTGTACATCCTATATACTACTTGGTAGACCATGGTTATATGATAAGATGGTATTACATGATGGGTATAGAAATACTTATGTGTTCAAAAAGGATGGTAAATGTATAGTATCGAACCCTATGTCACCATCAGAGGTCCAGAAAATGCAAAGACAGATAAAACAACCATCACAAATTCTTGATGATAGGAATCAAAATCCGACAAGACCTATCATTAAGGTAAGAACTAAAGAAATTCAAATTTTGGCGATGAGGGCCCATTTTGAGCAGATCGACCCCAGAATTATTTATATATTAACCTCTTTTCTACTATTCTTGTATAGTATTTTCCAACAGGCACACTTATCATATTTTATAGGGCAATGGACAAACTCCCTCAGACTCAGCTTGTGGGTTATCCATGGACCAACCTGAACCGGCGATGAGTTGGGCCGGTGGATCCTATAGAAGACCGGCATCTTGAAGACCATTTCTTTTATATATTTATTCTTTTATGAACTATTTTGGTTGTATTTTGGTTTTGGGACACTTTTATTTCCTTGTAATTTTCTTTTAGGGTTAGCCACCTTAAAAGTGGCAAACTTGTAATTTTGAGCACTTTTTAACCCTAAGAGTAGCAAGTATAAATACTTACTTAAGAGAGGGTTTGAGGGGGATTATTTTTGCAGAATAGAGAGGTCATATTCACGCGAGAATTAGGGTTCCTAATTTTCATTAGACTCTTATCAATTTCAATCCCGAGTTGAAATTGTGGCGAGTGCAACACCTTGAAATTGTGAGTAGTATCAATTTCATTTTGTTGTGATTTCTTTTCTTCTCTAGTGTGTCATATCTAGGGGTGAATTGAGATAGTTTTTGGATAGATTTGCTTCTAATTTTTGTCGAATTCTTGTGTTTAATTAAGATCTCTTTCAATTGAATTCGAATCATCTTTGAAGAATTCCTCTTGAAAACGTGATTATCACTTGTGGAAAGGAGTTCTTAGAATTGAAGTTTTCTTTTGTATTTGTGGATTATTTTCGTAGGTTTATATGTGATTACAATGTTGTTAGAAGAGATTAACATTGTGGTTTCACAATTGCAACATTGAACATTTGGATTTCCTTGCATCTTCATTAGGGTTCACGTGAATTCTTACCCTTTTGGTGCCGATTTGTCGTTGATTTGAGTTAGCTTTTTCTTGAGTCTTTTAAATGTGCTTCTAAGTGGATTTTGGCACATCATCTTTTTGGTATCAAAGAACATGCTGAGAGAAGGGATTGGTTTTATTTGATTTCATGGAATTGATCATCAGTTAGGGTTGATATAGTGAAAACCGCAAATTGTGTTGTTGTTATGGTTTTGAACTTGCGCAATTACCTTGGCTTGGAATTTAATTTGCTGTTTGTTGGAGTTGGATTGGGAAGGTTGTTGTATCATCTTATGATCAATAATTTTCGTGGAAGGGCAGAAGCATAGAGTGTTGTTTAATTCAACAACTTTTGGAACTTGAAAAACTTACCAATCCTTGTCGTGACTTGTTGTAGCGTGAAAGAGGATGTGTTGGTTGTTGTTGTGATTTCCATTGTATAATTCTGAATTGGAGAAGTGCAATTTCCAGATTTGAGGTGTGAGTTAAGGAAGTAATTTGAATTTCAAAACACACATTAAGTCATTGCTTAATTGTGTGTTCATTTGAATTTGAAAGTGGCTCCTTACCATTTGTGGAATATTGTAATTAATGATCTCATTTTGAATTTGAACTTAAGCTGCCTTTTGTTGTGAGTTATGATTTGAAACTTGTATAGAAGTGGAGAAATACAAGTTTGGAAGAGTGTGTATGTGTGTGCTACAACGTGTATAAAAGGTATATGTGTGTGGAGTTGTATTTTTGTAAAATTAGTGAAGGGTATGTATGTGTGGCGTTATGTGTGTATGTTGATTAAAGGTGTTGCAACGTGGTGAATTAGTGTTGTGGTGAAGTGAGTGCACCGTGATTGAGGTGTGTGTGGTGGTGCAAATTTGTGGAGTTTTGTGTAGTGTAAGGTGCTGCACATTAAGACTCATTGTGGGTGTAAAACTTTAGCAAGGAAGGAAAGTTGAGTGGTGAAGTTTGAATTCAAAAACAAGCATTAAAGTGTGAAAGTAATTAAAACTCATTACTTAAACACTTGCTAGTTGAATTTAATTCTTAACTACTTAGAAATAATTGTGTGCACTTCATTTATTTAACTTTACTTGAAGTACCAATAAACATTTCTTGTATTGGTTGATTGTGAGCATCGTGGGTGTGTAGGGGCGTGTAAGGGTGTGTTGTCGTGGTGTGATGAAGTGTATTGAGGTTATTGAAATCAGTAAGCAACAATGTCAAGTGAGTTGTATTTGTCTACTAACATATTGCATCGAGACTTGACTTTCTTTCAAACCATTGATGAGGGATAAAGAAAAAACTTGTTCCATATTTCTTGTAGGGTACAAGGAAACTTGTGCGCAATTATTATTGATGGTGGTAGTTGTACTAATGTTGTAACCGCATCGTTAGTATCGAAGTTGAAACTTGAAACTATCCCACATCCCAAACCCGATACATTACATTGGTTGAATGATCAGGATGGTCTTTGTGTGACCCAAAGGGCTAGGGTACCCTTCAGTATAGGGGACAAGTACTATGATGAACTTGAATGTGATATTCTTCCTCTTTGTGCATCCCATATATTACTTGGTAGACCATGGTTGTATGACAGAATGGTATTACATGATGGGTATAGAAATACTTATATGTTTAAAAAGGATGGTAAACGTATAGTATTGAACCCTATGTCACCATCAGAGGTCTAAGAGATGCAAAGACAAATAAAACAACCATCATAGGTTCATGAGGATCATAGCCACATGATCAAACCTTTAGAGAACCAAACTGTGCAGACTCAGGTATGCCAACCTTAAAAGGTTCTTAAGGGCTCTAGTGACATGAGCCAACCTTTAGAGCTTAAAATTTGTCAGACACCGATGTGCCAACCTTCAGAGGATCCTGATGATTATAGTCAGATGAGTAGACTATGAGAGGACTAAACTGTTCAGGGTCAGTTATGTTCTCCTTCAGAGATACTAGTGGTTCACGAGCAGTTGAGTAAACCATTGGAGTATTCTGAGGATCAGAGTCAGACGAGTCTATCATTAGAGGGCCAGAATGTTCAGAGACAGTTGTGTTCACCTTCAGAGGGCAATGAGCAGTTGGGCTAACCATTAGAAGACCATGAGGATCAGCGACATACAGATGAGTTAGAAAAGGAGGAAACAATATCGGTGAAATGGGTTGAGATAGGGGACACCTCAGTGGATAATGGGTCATTATTTTTGTTGTAGATGAGATACATCCTAGAAATGGAGGAGAGAAAACAATCACCACCCGTGGTATTTCAGATTTTGGGATTCTGCAGTGATATTTCTTCAGGTGGTTTGCTAGGAGGAAATGAAGTCTCTACTGCATTTGATCTACCAGATTTGAGGACAAATCTTTTTGAGGCCTAAGGAGATGATAGGAATCAAAATCCAACAAGACCTATCATTAGGGCAAGAACTAAAGGAATTCAAATTTTGGTGATGAGGGCCCATTTTGAGCAGATCGACCCTAGAATTATTTATATATTAACCTCTTTTCTATTATTCTTGTATTGTGTTTTCCAATAGGCACACTTATCATATTTTATAGGGCAATGGACAAACTCCCTCAAACTCAGCTTATGGGTTATCCATAGACTGACCAGAACCGGCGATGAGTTGGGCCGATGGATCCTATAGAAGACCGGCGTCTTGAAGACAATTTCTTTTATATATTTCTTCTTTTATGAACTATTTTGGTTTTGGGACACTTTTATGATGTGCCTAAACACACTTAAAAGCACATCCAAAAGACTTAAGAAAAACTATCTCAAGTCAAGGAAAAATCGGATCCAAAAATGGCACTTTTCAATTGAACCCTAATGATGAAATGATGAAATTCAAACAACCAATGATATAATTAGAATACCACAATGAAAATGCCTTCTAACAACACTCTAATTTCATGTAATCCACGCAAATGAATCCTCAATTTGACAAAAGAAAACCGTAACAAAACAATCCCTTTTCCAATAATAAAGAACACGTTATCAAGGAAATCCTCAAAGATGAATCGGATCAATTTGATAATTCCTTCAAATAAGCATAAGAATTCGTGAATAACAAAAAATAATTCTGACCAAGAACTATCTCAATTCAACCCTAGATATGACACACTAGAGAAGAAAAGAAATCACAGCAAAATGAAATTGATATAACTCACAATTTCAAGATGTTGCACTCGCCACAATTTCAACTTCTTGGGACTGAAATTGATAAGAGAATTTGGAATTAGGAAAACCCTAAGCCCTCTCACGAAATGTGAAGTGTTTTTTCAGCAAAATTAGCCTCCCTAAACCCTCTCTTAAGCAAGTATTTATACTTGCTACTCCTAGGGTTAAAAAGTGCTCAAAATTACAAGTTTGCCACTTTTAAAGTGGCTAACCCTAAATGAAAGTTACAAAGAAATAAAAGTGTCCCAAAATGATTAAAACATAAATAGTCCATGTAAATGAAAAATGCATAAAAGAAATTGGTCTTCAAGATGCCGGTCTTCTATAGGATTCATCGGCCCAGCTCATCGCCGGTTCAGGTCGGTCCATGGATAACCCACAAGCTGAGTTTGAGGGAGTTTGTCCATTGCCCTACAAAATATGATAAGTGTGCCTGTTGGAAAACACAATACATGAATAATAGAAAAGAAGTTAATATATAAATAATTCTAGGGTCGATCTGCTCAAAATGGGCCCTCATCACCAAAATTCGAATTCCTTTAGTTATTGCCCTAATGATAGGTCTTGTCGGATTTTTATTCCTATCATTTTATTTCCTTGTAATTTTCATTTAGGGTTAGCCACCTTAAAAGTGGCAAACTTGTAATTTTGAGCACTTTTTAACCCTAGGAGTAGCAAGTATAAATACTTGCTTAAGAGAGGGTTTGAGGGGGATTATTTTTGCATAATAGAGAGGTCATATTCACGTGAGAATTAGGGTTCCTAATTGTCATTAGACTCTTATCAATTTCAATCCCAAGAGTTGAAATTGTAGCGAGTACAACACCTTGAAATTGTGAGTAGTATCAATTTCATTTTGTTGTGATTTCTTTTCTCCTCTAGTGTGTCATATCTAGGGGTGAATTGAGATAGTTCTTGGACAGATTTCTTCTAATTGTTGTCAAATTCTTGTGTTTAATTAAGATCTCTTTCAATTGAATTCGAATCATCTTTGAAGAATTCCTCTTGAAAACGTGATTATCACTTGTGGAAAGGAGTTCTTAGAATTGAAGTTTTCTTTTGAATTTGTGGATTATTTTCGTGGGTTTATATGTGATTACGGTGTTGTTAGAAGAGATTAACATTGAGGTTTCACAATTGCAACATTGAACATTTGGATTTCCTTGCATCTTCATTAGGGTTCACGTGAATTCTTGCCCTTTTAGAGCCGATTTGTTATTTATTTGAGTTAGCTTTTTCTTGAGTCTTTTAAATGTGCCTCTAAGTGGATTTAGGCACATCACTTGAGGATCATAGCTACATGATAAAACCTTTAGAGGGCCAAACTGTGCAAACGTAGGTATGCCAACCTTCAAAGGTTCTTGAGGGCTTTAGTGACACGAGCTAACCCTTAGAGCATAAAATTTTTCAAACACCAATGTGCCAACCTTTAGAGGATCCTGATGATCATAGTTAGACGAGCAGACCACTAGAGAGCTAGATTGTTTAGAGACAGTTATATTCACCATCAGAGGTTTCAAAGAGTAGTGAGTAGTTGGGCTAACCATTAGGGGGCTATGAGGATCAGCACCATATAGATGAGTTAGAAAAAGAGGAAACAAAATTAATGGAATGGGTTGAGACAGGGGAAACATCAGTAGATAATGAGTCCTTATTTATGTTGTAGATGAGATACATCTTGGAAATGGGGGAGAGAAAACAATCACCTACTGTAGTATTTCAGATATTGGGATTCTGTAGAGATACTTCTTCAAATGGATTGCTAGGAGAAAACATAGTCTCTACTACATTTGATCTGCTAGATTTGAGGACAAATCTTTTTGAGGCCCGAGGAGATGATAGGAATCTAAATCCGATAAGACTTATCATTATTGCAAGGATTAAAAGATTTCAAATCTTGGCGATGAGGGCGCATTTTGAGCAAATCAACCCTAGAAGTATTTGTTTACTAACCTCTTTTATCTTATTCATGTATTATATATTCGAATAGGCATGCTTATCATATTTTATAGGGCAATGGATAAACTCACTCAGACTCAGCTTATGGGTTATTTATAGACCGACTTGAATCGGCGATGAGCTAGACCAATGAATCCTATGGAAGAGCTAGCATGATGAAGATTATTTTCTTTTATTTTGTAATTGTTATTTGGACTATTTTATGTTGTATTTACTTTTAGGACACTTTCATTTTGATTGTAATTTCCATTTAGGACCGGCCACCTTAAAAGTGGCATAGTTGTAATTTTGTGGACTTTTTAACCCTAAAGGGAGCAAGTATAAATACTTACTTAAGTAGGGTTTTGAGGAGCTTTTGATGAAATTTCAAAATACACTTCACGTGTAAGGGTTAGGGCTTTCCTAAATCCTAATTTGCTCTTATCAATTTCAATCCCAAGAATTGAAATTGTGGCGAGTGCAACGAAGGGAAATTATGAGTAATATCAATTCCTTCTTTATTGTGTTTCCTTTTCATCACTAGTGAGTCATATCTAGGGTTGAATTGGATGTTTCTTGGTTAAATTTTGATTGCATTTGTAATCATCTATTATGTTATAAGATTGATTGGTTTTATCATTTGTTATTACCATCAATTTTTGCTTCATGTTGTGGCATGAGTTGGTCATTGTTTGAAAAGGAGAATCATGGAATTGGATCTTGTTATCTTGGTATATTTCACATGGATTTCACTTGTGATTATTTTTTATTGGAGAAGATTATCATTGTTGGATTGTTAATTGCAATTTTGAACCTTTGGATTTCATTAAATCTCTATTAAGGTACATGCAAATCATGATTCTATTGAACCGGTTTATATTTGTGAATTGAAGTTGTTTCTTTGAATCATTTGCATGTTTTAGACCTTGGTTTTTGAGCACATCACTATGTAATCTGACAATCTCTCTAATGTACATTTGAGCAAGCTTTTCTAGCTTGTAGTCTACCTTAATTGCCAAGAAATGGGTGGACTTGGTGAATCTATCTGTTATCACCTAAATTACATCTTATTTCTACTTAGTTCTTGAGAGTGTTGTAACGAAACCCATAGTTATATGCTCCTACTTCCATTTAGGCATAGGAAGAGTTTGTAACTTATCGGCTAGTCTTTAGTGTTCAATCCTTAATTACCGACATGTGAGATACCTAGAAGAAAATTCTGCTATCCGCTGTTTCATATTTTTCTACCAATAAGTGTTCATGAGATCCTTATACATCTTGGTGCTTCCTAGGTGTACTGTATAACCTGAGTAATGGGCTTCCTTCATGATCTTCTTATTTAATTCTATATTATTTGGAACACATCATCTATTACCATACTTGACTTCTCCTTCAATGTTTAACATAAATTTTGCTGATTCATCCTATTCTAATTTGTTCTTTATCTTCTAAATTTTAGGATCTTCCATTTGTATAGTTTTAATCTGATCGATATGATTAGGTTGGATACTAAGTGTAGCCAACCTATTTCTCACTTCTTATGTCACCATTTCTAATTTTAATTTATCCATATCTTTTAGTATTTTCTTCTAGAATGTGATTAATACTGCAATGTTTATGTGTTTCTTCCTACTTAAAGCCTTTGTAACCACATTTGCTTTTCCAATGTGATAATGAATTTCCACATCGTAATCATTCATCAATTCTAGCCACCTCCTCTACCTCATATCCAATTCTTTCTAGGTCAACAGATACTTCAAACTTTTATGATTTATAAATATTTTACACTTCTCTCCATAAAGATAGTGTCTCCATAATTTCAGTGCCAAGATCATAGTAGCTAATTTCAAGTCATGGATGGGGTAATTCTTCTCATACTATTTTAGCTAGTAGGAGGCATATCCTATAACTCTCCCATTCAGGATAAGTGCACACTCCAAACTTTAATTTGATGCATCACTAAATACTTTAAATTCTTTTCCTGTCTTTAGTAAGGCCAACACTAGAGCTATCATTAATTTATCCTTAAATGTCCTAAAGCTACTCTCACATTCATCACTCTATGTAAACCTGGCTTTTTTCTTTATCAATTAAGTCAATGGAGTTGCTAATTGGGAGAACCCTTCTACGAAGCGTTTGTAGTACCTAGCTAATCCCATAAACTTCTTACTTCTGTTATAGTTCTTGATCTTAGCTAGTCACTTACTGCCTTTAACTTCTCAAGGTCTATTGATATTCCATTTTTATTCACCACATATCCTAAGAAGGATACCTATTCTAATCAAAATTTGCACTTATTGAATTTTGCATAAAGTTTTTCTTCCTTGAGTCTTTTTAGTATGGTTTTGAGATGTGCTTCATGTTCTTCTCTACTTTGCAATAGATGAGGATATCATCTATGAAAACTGCTACAAACTAGTCAAGCTAGTCTTTGAGTAGTCTGTTCATGAGGTCTATGAAGGCTACTAGAGCATTTGTCAAACTAAAAGGCATCGCCTAAAACTTGTAATGTCCATACCATGTCCTAAATGCAGTCTTCTATATGTCTTCCTCCTTGATTCTTAACTAATGGTACGTTGATCTCAAGTCAATTTTGGAGAAGACTTGAGCTCCTTATAATTAATCAAAGAGGTCATCAATCCCAGGGAGAGGGTATTTGTTCTTAATTGTAACTAGGTTTAGCTCCTTATAATCTACACATAGTCTCATACTCCTATCCTTCTTCTTAACAAATAGCATTGGAGCACCCCATGGTGAGACACTTGGTCTAATAAACCCACTATCTTGAAGCTCTCAAAGTTGAGTCTTCAGTTCAAATAGTTTAGTAGGTGCCATTATGTGTGGTACTTTAGCTATAGGTGTCATTCCCAATACAAGATCAATACAAAACTCTATCTCTTTGGTTGGTGGTAAACTCGGTAAATTCTAGGGAAAAATGCATGCATACTCATTCACTACATAAACCTTTCCCAATTCCTTAACCTATCCTATCTTTACTAATAAGGTTGATAGTCTTCCTTTATTCCATAACTCGTATGTTAGGAGAGTTATAGGCCTTTGTGGATCTACCTTAAATACAATTTGTTCCTCATAAGGAAAATCAAACCTAACCACTAGATTGTAATAATCTATAGTGGCATTATACTTAGATAACCAGTTCACTCTTAGAATTAGATCAAACTCTATCATCTTTAATATAAACAATTTAGCTGGCATTTCCTACCATGTATTACAATCTCCACACCTTTACATATTTGATCTAATTCCCTACTTACTCTAAAAGGAGTATTTACAATCATAGCATCCCTCTAACATAACAAGTTTTAATTTACATACATTCATAAACATAAGTGTTATGAAGGAATGTGTTGCACCTATGTCAAACAATACGTAGGTAGTATTTGAGTTTATAAGTAGTGTACCTACAATGGTATCTTGATCATGGGCATCCTACTACTGCTACTGTTGCTATTACAATGCAAAACCCTACCAAGTGCTATATGTCTTGGTCTAATGCTCTAATTTCTACCTAGTGGTCCTTTAGATGGAGGTCTTATAAGTTGTTGGGTTTGTAGGGGTGCAACTACTTGTGTGTGATGAAAACCACACTTGAATGATCGATGCACTCTTTGCTTATAGGTATAGCAAAAGGTTTAAGGGAAAGTCTTTTCTATGTAACTCCTATTGGTGTGTCCTATTTTTCCATAAGAGAAGGATACTCCATCAAGCCATTTACACTACTGTGGATCATGGGGTCCTAAACACCTAGGAACCCCACAATCAGTCCTGCATGTGGTAATGGAGGCAGTGCTAGAGGTGTAGGCCTAATTTGATTTGGTCTAGCACATAAGTCATAAGTCTGGCTTGATATACCACCTTAATCTACGGTGTAATTGTTCCTTTATTCTTAATCTATTCCAAATATTTAGCTTTGTCAACTACTTTTACATAAGTAGTTAACTTAAAAGCCCTTACTCTATGTTGTGGGGTAGGCTCTAATTCCCTCAAAAATCTTTTTTCTTAGGAAGCATCATCCCCTCTCATTACATCTGGTAAGAACTTGCTTAAACGGTTCAATTCCTCTATGTATGCCTCCATAAATCCACTGCCCTGCTGATAGTTATAATGATCCATGTCCATTTTGTCTTTGATGTTGCTAAGGAAATACCTTTCATAAAAGAGCTCCTTAAACCTCTACCATTAGTTAAGAGCCCTTGCCAATCTAGACATACCGGTCTACCAATCTATGGCTACTCCCATTAGCATATAAGTAGCATATCTCACTTTCCTGTCTTTAGGGACCATAATGGCTTCAAAGGTCCTTTCAGTCTTAATGATTCAATATTCAACCTCTATTGGATCATCAACCTTTAGGTAGAACTCCTTAGCTAATGATGGGAATCTACCTTATGATCCCAATAGTTAGGGAACCCGATTTGGATGTATGATCCAAATTGCTCACATGTATCCAAATTGCTCACCGTGGGTGTATAATTGTATATGAGTGTTGATTACCTAAACAAGCTATTGTGATGTAGTGTTGTTAAAGGAGTACTATAAATTATAGGATTGTACTTCAACAAATCACAAGCTTGTCAAATGACAGTGTAAATGGGGGGATTGGCAATGAGGCCAATAGCTAGATTGGTGGAGGACAGGATCATCATACTGTAGGTAGAAGAACCTTGGAAGATCAACTTTAGGACCTTACTACCATTGTTACTACTCTAGCAACAAGAATTGATAGGATGACAATGCTACAACCATTAGTGGCAAATCCTCAACCATCACTAAGATTAACACCACAAAACATCCAGAGAGAGGAAGTAGGAGGAGGAGGAAATTTGGGAAGAAGAATGAAGGGAGATCATCATCCCTATAAGGAAGAGAGGGATGATAACTTTGGGGTTTATCCTTACCCAAATAGGGATTTCAGGCCACCTAAGGGTTTAGAGTATGTGAAGCTGCAGATGCCTTCCTTTGATGGTAGAGGTTCAACAGATGGTTACCTGGACTCAGAAGATAAGGTTAAAGGCCTTTCTTAGTGTTAAGAGATAGATGATAACACTTGAGTTCGACTTGCTACTATTGAATTCATAGGGTATGCCGCCTTATGGTGGAAAATTTTTGTGATTAGCAAGTGAAGGGATAGAGAGACTGAAATTCATACTTTAAGGTATATGAAGAGGGTCTTGAGGAAGTGGTTCATTCTTGAACACTATAGGTAGGAGCCGTTTATGCGTCTTCAGGCTTTGAGACAAGGTGGCAAAATAGTAGATGATTATGTATAGCAATTCAAAACCCTGATGATCAGATGTAGGTCAGTAGAGCCTCTAGAGCAAACCCTAGCACGCTTTGTATTTGGATTGAAATATGAGATCGCATGTTTAGTTGAGCTGCAGAGATACAGTACACTTGATGAGGCTATACGACTAACCTTGAAAGTGGAAAGGCAAAGGTGATCAAATCCATTCAGGGTTACTAGTAGTAGGCCTAATGCTACTACCAAGCCCATGGGAGCTGATGGTTAGTCGGGAGGACCAAAGGTAGTAGGTAAACTAGTTAAGGTAGTGGACAGAGTTACCCTTAGCACTGATAGGGAGAAAATGACTTTTGGGAAAGGTAAAAAGGTAATAGGACCTAGTGTTAGGCAGACTATACCAGGAAGCGGTAGTGGAAAAATGCGCCAAATTAAATACTTTAAATGCATGGGATTTAGGCATATGGCTACACAGTGTCCTAATAAGAGAGTCATGACAGTTATGGAGGATATTGGAGAAGAAGATGATGATGAAAAAGAAACTGTAGAATCTGCAAACTTATTTATATCATGTAGGAATACTATGACGATCAGAATGCTGAGGCACATGAGGAGGGAACAAGTGAATAGTATTTACCTATTAGTGTGTTATACAGGGCTTTAACTATATCTCCTAATGCTAAGGATAAACAAAGGGAGAACATATTCCACACTTCTTACAAGATCAAAGGTAACCTTTGTGTATACATTGATAGTGGTAGTTGCATTAATGTCATATCTGCTGCATTCATAGACAAATTACAACTATCCACTAGTCCACATCCTAGACCTTATAATTTGCATTGGTTAGACAATTGTGATAGTATGTGTGTTACATAAAGTGTAAGGGTGCCAGTGAGTATAGGAAAGAAATATCATGATGGGATCCTATGTGATGTAATTCCAATGCGTGCCTTTCATTTGCTTTTGGGTAGACCCTAGATGTTGGATAGGAAGGTGTTACATAACGGATTCAAAAAAACTTACATGTTTTAGAAGGGAGGGTCTCGAATAGTATTGACACCTATGTCTCCATCAAAGGTGCACAGTTTCCAAGAGTTGATTGGGACTATTTTTGTTCTTTCATACAGTTGGGCAAATAGGGCAACAAAGGCATCCTAGTTTAGTCCAAGAAATGACCCTCTATATTTAAGGGCAAGTCTTTTAGAGGCTCAAGGAGATGATGGGAATCTACCCTACGATCCTGATAGTTAAGGAACTTAATTTGGATGTATGATCCAAATTGCTCACATGTATCCATTTTCTTATCTAATAATGTTTGAATTGTCTTATAATAGGTACAGTGATTAGTCTTTACAGAATACTAAATGACCTCCACTATTGAATAAAAATCTTATAGGTACAATGATATTTCTTCATAGAATGCCAAATGAATCTCATTGTTGATCAGTTAGGGACATCATTAGATTCACACCCAATGGCCCATTGTGATCAATATCGCTTTGATGCATTGGATCTTTGAGGATTTTTATTATTTTTTACATGTAATTATTTTCTTTGAACTATTTTTGTTGTAAGCTTTTGGGACACTTTTTCATTGATTGTAATTGTTGCTTTTAGGATCGGCTACCCTAAAGTGGCATAGTTGTAATTTTGTGGACATTTTAACTCTAAAGGGAGCAAGTATAAATACTTGCTTAAGTAAGGTTTTAGGGGGGCTTTTGAATTTTGTAGCAAAAAAAATTTTCATGTGAGGGTTAAGGTTCATCCTAAATTCATTAGCTCTTATCAATTTCAATCCAAAAATTACAATTGTGGCGAGTTGCAATAAAGAGAATTGTGAGTAATATCAATTCCCCTTTGTTGTGTTTTTCCTTTTCATCACTAGTGAGTCATATCTAAGGTTGATTAGGTTAGTTCTTTGATCTAAATTTGGTATCAATTGTATCCTCTTTGTAATGATATAAGATTGATTGGTTTTAGCACTCATTATTACCATCAATTTTGTTTCATATTTTTATGGCATAGATTGGTCTTGTTGTGAGGAGGATCATGGTTTTATCTTTATGTGTTGTTGATTGGAATTCTCTTGGAACGTAAGTTGATAAAGTGATTTAATTGAAGATTATCATCTTTGTGGTTTTCATCTTCTTGATTTTATTATTCGAATCATATTACATTAACTAAGGTTCATGCAATTTGTTGTCCTTTTGGGACCAAAATTGATCTTGTCCTTTAGGGATTGTAATTTGGTTCATTTGTATGTGCTTATACCCCATTTTAAGCACATCATCTTTTGGTATTAGAGCTTTTGGTTTAAGAGAAGGAATTTTGTAATCTAGAATTCAGAAATTAGGGGATTGTTTAGTAGTAGATTGATCCGAATTTGTTGACGTGAAGCTTGATCTTTTTCAACTGTGTTATTGAATTGTTATCTTGTTGATTAGTGGTTGTACACTTGGAGACTTAAACACTCTTGGCTTCCTTTAATCTTAGGCCATGAATATGTAGTTTATTGGAAGTCGACCATGAAGGAGTAAGAGTGGTGATCAATTGGAGAATTATGATTTGTGTTTTGTGTTTTCAGAAGTGGGGAGTAGCAAGTTGTAATTTTCAGATTTGAAGTGTGAGTTAAGAAGAAATTTGAATTTCAAAACATACATTAAGTGATTGTTTAATTGTGTATCATTTGAATTTGAAATAGCTCCTTACCATTTGTGGAATCTTGAACTTATTAAACTTCTTTTGAATTTGAAAATTGAATTGCCTTTTTGTATTGAAGTTGCAGTTTGGTTTTTATGTGGAAGTGGAGAAAGTGCATTGTAGCTTGAAGTAATGTGTGTGTAGAGCTGTGTTTTTGTAAATTTCGTGAAAGGTGTGTATAATTAGCGTTGGTTGGTATATGTGTTGTATAGATAGTTGTTATTGGTGGCGTGAATATAGTGGGACCATGAGTAAAAGAGGAGTTGTGTGGTGATGAACTGTATATTGTGTATGTGTTTAATTACTGCCTATTATGTAGTTAAGTAGTGAGAACCCAAGGCAAGAAAAAGGAAAGTGAGTAGTAGAATTTGAAACTCAAACAAGTCGTTAAAGTGTAAAAGTAATTGAACTCATTACTTAAACACTAGTAGTTGAATTTAATTCTATCTACTTGAAAGTAGTTGTGTGTACTTCATTTATTTAACTTTACTTGAAGTATTAAGAATTATTTCCTTGTGCTTTAAAGTTCTTGCAATGTGGGCTTATTACATTATTGTGGTTGCTAAACTTGTAGGTTGGTATTGTTAAAGGAGTGTGCTGTAATTTGTGGAATACTTCATCAAATCACAAACATGTCCAACGATAATGTGAATGGAGGAATTTGCAATGAGGCTAATAGCTAGGTTGGTGGAGATCAGGGTCATAACACTGCAGGTAGGAGGACTTTGGAAGAACAACTCTAGGATCTTACTACCATTATTGCTACTTTGGCAACTAGGATTGATAGGATGACATTACCACAACCACTAGTGGTAAACCCTCAAGCACTACTTCGGGTAGCTCCATAGAACCTCTAGAGACAAAGAGTAGTGGGAGGAGGAAATTTGGGTAGAAGGATGGAGGGAGATCATCACCCCTACAAGGAAGAGAGGGATGACAATTTTGGGGCTAATCTTTATCCAAATAGGGATTTTAGGCCACCTAAAGGATTAGAATATGTGAAGCTATAGATGCCTTCTTTTAATGGTAGGGGTTCAACTGATGATTATCTAGACTAAGAGGATAAAGTTGAGGGTCTCTTTGAATGCTATGAGATTGATGATAATACTCGAGTCCAATTGGTTGCTATTGAGTTCATAGGGTATGTTGCCTTATGGTGGAAAAATTGGATTATTAGCAGGCGTAGGGATGGGGAGGTTGAGATACAACATGGAGGGATAAGAAGAGGGTTCTAAGGAAAAGATTTATTCCTAAGTAGAACTGTTCTTGTGTCTTCAAACATTGAAGCAGGGAGGCAAGATAGTTGATGATTATGTGCAGGAGTTTGAAACCCTCATGATCAGATATGGGTCAATTAAGCCTCTAGAGCAAACCCTAGCACACTTTGTCTTAAGGCTAAAATATGAGATAGCATAAGTTATTGAGTTGTAGAGATACAATACTTAATGAGGCTATTCAGTTAGCTTTAAAAGTGGAGAGGTAGAGGTGATCCAATTTATTCTAGGTTCCATATAGTAGGCCTAGTACTATTACTGGGCCCATGGGAGCTGATGGTCGACTAGGAGGACCAAAAGTAGTAGGTAAGATAGTGAGGGTAGTGGACAGAGCTACCCCCAGCACAAACAGGGAGAACATAACCTTTGGGAAGGGTAAAGAGGTAATAGCACCTAACATGAGGTGGACTATTCCTGGATCTACTTGTGGGAAAGTATGCTAAATTAAATGCTTTAAATGCATGGAATTTGGGCATATCGCAACACAGTGTCCTAATAAGAGGCTTATGACTGTTATGGAGGGTGCTGAAGAGGATGTTAAGGATGAGAAGGAACAGGCTGAGCCTACATATCTGTCTATAGCACTGTAGGAATACTATGATGATTAGATTGCAAAAGCATATAAAGAGGGTACAGGTGAACAATATTTACCCATTAATGTGTTGCGCAAGACTTTGACTTTATCTCTTGATGCTAGGGACAAATAGAGGGAGCACATATTCAACACTTCTTACAAGATCAGAGGTAACCTTTGTGTACTCATCATAGATAGTGGTAGTTGCATGAATGTTATATCTACTACACTAGTAGACAAATTACAATTATCTACTAGTCCACATCCTAGCCTTTATAACTTGAGTTGGTTGGATAATCAGGGTAATATGCATGTTACACTAAGGGCAAAGGTTCTTGTGAGTGTTAGGCAGAAATATCATGATGAGATCTTGTGTGATGTGATCCCTACGTGTGCATTCCACTTACTATTGGGTAGGACCTTGATGTTTGATCGAAAGGTATTGCATGATAGTTTCAAAAACACCTACATGTTTAGTATGGGAGGGACTCGAATAGTACTATTACCTATATCTCCACCCGAGGTACACAAATTCTAAGAGCAGATCAGGACTACTTCAATTTCATCTAGTAACTGGGAAAACAAGCCAACAGGGATATCCGGGTTTAGTCCAAGAAATGACCCTCTAGATTTGAGGGCAAATCTTTTAAAGGCTTAAGGAGATGATGGGAATCTTTCTAACAACCTAGATGGATATGGAACTTAATTTGGATGATGATCTAAATCACTCATATTTACACTTGTTTTCCTTATCTAATAATATTTAAATGATAATCTTATAGGTATAATGATATTTCTTCACGTGATGCCAAATGAATCTCATTGTTGATCAGTTAGGGACATCATCAGATTCTCACCCAATGGCACGCTGTGATCAACATCGCCTTGATGCATTGGCTCTTTAAGGATTTTTATTATTTTGTACTTGTAATTATTTTCTTTGGACTATTTATGTTGTAATCTTTTGGGACACTTTTTCATTGATTGTAATTGTTGCTTTTAGGACCGGCCAACCTAAAGTGGCATAGTTGTAATTTTGTGGACATTATAACCCTAAAGGGAGCAAGTATAAATACTTGCTTAAGTAAAGATTGGGGGGGGGGGGGGGGCTTTTGAAATTTGCAACAAAACACATTTTCATGTGAGGGTTAGAGTTCATCCTAAATCCATTAACTCTTATCAATTTCAATTGTGGCGAGTTGCAATAAAGAGAATTGTGAGTAATATCAATTCCCCTTTGTTGTGTTTTTCCTTTTCATCACTAGTGAGTCATATCTATGGTTGATTATGTCAGTTCTTTAATCTAAATTTGGTATTAATTGTATCCTCTTTGTAATGATATAAGATTAACTGGTTTTAGCACTCGTTATTAGCATCAATTTTGCTTTATATTTTTATAGCTTAGATTAGTCCTATTGTGAGGAGGATTGATCCACGCAAAAAAAAAAAAAAGATATAAAATAAGCGTGAATAAATATCGGCAAGTGTACCGAATCAGATCAAGCAATATAGTGAGAGAAGAGTGTCGAACCATGAAGATTGATTAAGTAATAGACTTATATCAAGTTCTACTGTTATTTAGGCAATGATATTTGATGAGAATAAAATGTGAATGAATTATACTAAATGTATAAAAAGAGAATTGTGTTGAAAAAGGATGAATGGATGGTGGGAAAATAGAATCGACCCTAATTTTTACTAATCATATTGCCTTCATGTTATAATAACTTATAGCTATATGGATTTTCATAAGAAATTTGACAAAACCTTAATCCTTTTTCATGTTTTAAAGTATCAAAACCTCAATTTAATTTAATAGCTCCCACTAAATAAAATCAATGGAGGATTCTAATTTACGATCATAAATTTCCTAATTGTATGATTGCTTAATATCTTTAAAATAATTTCTCCTAATCCCTTAGTGAAAAATTAAATAAAAAATATTACATGAAATACTTAGGTCAATTTCTAATAAAATTCAATAATGTCGCTTCCACATAAATTATTAAATCTTACATGGGAATTCCTAATAAATCCTAAATTTCTCTTTTGAGTCATTTAAATTTCTATGCATTGATTTCAATTATAAAATACAATTCATAGTAGAAATTCTCATATGAAAATTCCACATATCTATATGTCCTATAACATGAATACAATGATCATTTTAGTTGAATTATAGCTTCATCATGTTTCCCACAGAGATGATTTAGAACATTATGGTGTGGATTGCATAAAAACAATTTAAATGGATAGGTGCAATGGAATTCATATTGAATAATAAAAATAAACTAATAAATTGCATAAAAGAAAATAAAATAAATGAAACAATCTTCAAGAGTTTGTAGAACTTCAATCTTCAAAAATGATTCCTAGAATTCTTCAATTGAAAGCAAACTTCAGCAAGGTAACATTCTTTCTTCAAACTAAAATTTGGAATAATATGAAATGAAAAAGAATTAAAGAGAAGAAAAAATCCGAGAAACAAGAATGAATAACATAGGTTCACACAAGGGGTCTATTTATAGATCCAAATAGGAGGAGGATAAGGCTGATCTGATGTAGAATTGAGTCAACAAATCAATCAAGATAAGGTTTTGGAGAGATTTTCTCATGGACATCCCATAAATAGTCATGGTCGGTGTCCTTCAATGCAATTCTTCCAATTTTGTGAAAAAACTCCTCCAATTAACGTGTATTTTACTTTTAGGTCCTCAAAACCTAAATTTTCACAATAAATGCCATTAAGTACCTTTTCTTTATATTTTCTTATAATATTGAAATAAATTTAATATAAATCCCAAAAGAAAATATAAGTATAGTGTGATCTTATCAAGGATCATGGTTTTATCTTTATGTGTTGTTGATTGGAATTCTCTTGGAACTTAAGTTGATTATGTGATTCAATTGAGGATTATCATCTTTATGATTTTCATCTCCTTGATTTTATTATTTGGATCATATTACATCAACTAGGGTTCACACAATTGGTTGTCTTTTTGGGACCGAAATTGATCTTGTCCTTTAGGGATTGTAATTTTGTTCATTTGCATGTGCTTAATCCCCATTTTAAGCACATCAATCATACTTGGTTTTACACATTCGAAGTCATAAATGATTAGGGGTTTACGCCTTTTGTGGAGTTGGTTTTTATTGGAATTGTTTCCATTGATTGAGTGCATGTGCTTTTGTCATTTAAGCACATCAGCTAACCTTACAAATTTATTTAACCTATAAGGTTCCTTTATAGGCTTGACAGGTCCCATACCCTACTGTTGTTGTTGTTGTTGTGTTAGCATTCCCACTAGAGCATTTACTGTCTCTAGCACTTGAGCAACTATGACATTAGTTTACCCTAGGGTTTCCTATTGAAGTGGTCTTTGAAGGTACCTATCCTCTAGTGCATCACCACCCTATCTAGCACTAGATGAACTTATGGGAAATTTTACGGCAGCATAGATGCTCTCAGAACTCAATTTGGATGATGATCCAAATCGCTCATATTTCACTCTATTTCTTTTATCTAATAAATATTTGAGTAATAATCTTACATGTACAATAATATTTCTCCATGGGATGCCAAATGACTTCCATCAGTTGATAGCTACGAGATATCATAAGATTTGCATCCAAAGGCCTACTGCGATTGATTTCACTTCGAAGCATTGGCTCTTGAAGATTTATATTATTTTTGTACTTTATAATTGTTATTGGACCATTCTATGTTGTAATTTTCTTTTGGGACACTTTCATTTGTTTGTAATTTTCATTTAGTACCGACCACCTTAAAAGTGACATGGTTGTAATTTTGTAGACTTTCTAACCCTAAAGGTTGAAATTATAAACACTTGCTTAAGTAGGGTTTTGAGGAGGCCAATTTTCATATTAAACACATCACTTTTATGTAAGAGAGCTTTGGGTTATCTTAGTTCAATTTCCTCTTATCAATTTCAATCCCAAGAGTTGAGATTGTGGCAAATGCAACAATTAAAATTGTGAGTTATACCAATTTCTAATTGTTGTGTTTTCTTTTCTTCTCTAGTATGTAATATCTAAGGTTGGATTGAAACATTTCATGGTCAGATTTAAGTTAATATCAATTCGAAATAGTGTGCTTATTTTGAGTACTTATCATACTTGTTATTCACCATCAACAATTGCTTGTCATTTTGAACCGTAAGTTACATTGTTATAAAAGGGGATCTTGGAAGTGATTCTTGTTGTTGTTCTTGAATTCACGTGGCAATTCAAGTTTGATTAGTTTGTTTTAAGGACTTGATCATTGATGGGAAAAATTCTGGCACTGTCAACCTTTTCAGAACCCAATCTGGATGATTGACCAAATTGCTCATCTTTTATCTTATGTCTTTATTTCTAATAAAGTTTGAGAATAATCTTATAGGTACAATTATATATCTCCATGGGATGCCAAAATGTCCTACAACTTCAGTTGGACACAAGACATTTTTCTGGGTAACAATCAAAGGCCCGCTGCGATTGTTCTCTATTCTGAGGCATTGGATCATGAAGATTTATGTTATTTTGTATCTTGTAAATTTTTATTGAACTATTTTGGTTATATTTTGGTTTTGGGACACTTTTATTTCTATGTAACTTTCATTTAGGGTTAGCCACCTTAAAAGTGGCAAACTTGTGATTTTGAGCACTTTTTTAACCCTAGAAGTAGCAAGTATAAATACTTGCTTAAGAGAGGGTTTAGGAAGATCATTTTTGCAGAATATACACCTCTTTTCACGTGTGAATTAGGGTTCATACCTTGGTTCCAACTCTTACCAATTTCAATTCCAAGACTTGAAATTGTGGCGAGTGCAACATCTTGAAATTGTGAGTTATATCAATTTCATTTTGTTGTGATTTCTTTTCTTCTCTAGTGTGTTGTATCTAGGGTTGAATTGAGATATTTCTTGGTCAGATATCCTTGTTGTCATTCACGAATTCTTGTGATTATTTGAAGGAATTATCATATTGATCCAATTCATCTTTAAGGATTTCCTTGATAACGTGATTTTCACCATTGGAAAGGGATTGTTTTGTTACGGTTTTTCTTTGTCAAATTGAGGCTTCATTTGCGTGGATTACATGAAATTATAGTGTTGTTAGAAGGCATTTTCATTGAATTATTCTGATTATATCATTGGTTGTTTGAATTTCATCCTTTCATCATTAGGGTTCATTTGAAAAGTGCCATTTTTGGATCCGATTTTTCCTTGACTTGAGATAGTTATTCTTAAGTCTTTTGGATGTGCTTTTAAGAGTGGTTAGGCACATCATCTTTTTGGTATCAGAGCTATATCATATTTGGATTTAAGATTCAAACACATCATAATTGAAGAATTGGTTAAATTCATTGGAAATTGACGGCATTGTTCATGTGATTGAGACTAGTTTGATTGACATTGTTGGATTGTCTTTTAAATTAGTTTTTATATGTGCTTAATATTGGTTTTAGGCACATCAATCATTGTGTTTTAATAATTTATAAGTTAATGAATTTAGATCTCCTTGCACCCCTTTAAGAATTACGAAATTCCTAGCCTATTGAACCATATTTGGTTTATTGCATTTAGGGTTGGTCTTTGTTCCATTTGATTGTGCTTAATCCCCTTTTAGGCACATCATATTTTGGTGTCAGAGCATCATCATACTTGGAATTAAGATTGATCACACCATTGTTTAAAGAATTGGTTACAAGTAGTGACGATTTGCGCTATTTGATCATTAGTTTGATTGGCATTGTTTGATTATCTTTCAAATTGGTTTTGCATGTGCTTAATCTTGGTTTTAGGCACATCATAATTTGGTATCAGAGCTTGACGTTGTGGGAAGGGTTATTTGTAATTTGAATTCAGAACTTTAGGGTTCATGTTCTTACATCTTCAATTCCAAAATTGAAAGTAAATTGAAATTGTTGTTGTAATTTCTTGGAGTGGTATGATTTATCTTGAGTGTAAGTTGAACTTACTACTTGTTGGAGTGAGTTTTGAGTACTTGTTGAAGCTTTTATGTTGTGGACTTCACCATGAAGGAAGAGGAGAGTTAGTGTATTTTGAATACAAATTCGGAACTGCAATTGGGTAGGAAGAAGAATTGTGATCCTTATATGTTTGTTTTTGGAAAAACGGAGGGTGTAATCAAGCATTTCCAGATTTGAGTTACGTGGAAGAATTGGAAATTATTTAATTTTCAAGACAAGCATTACGTTGAAGAAATTAATGAATAGTTGTTTGAATTTGAAAATTACTTCTTACATTTGAGGAAGGGTTGCAATTAGTGAAGAGGTTTGATTTTCAAATTTGAATTGTTTCTATTTTGGTGTATAAGTTGCGGTTTGCTTTAGTGTTTGTAATGTGAAACTTGTATGTTTGTGTGTGAACCATAGAGTGTGTGTAGGGTTGTGTTTACAAAAAAAAAAATTGTAGTGGTTGTTGCATTGTGCTTGTATGTATATGAATTGTGGTGTAAAAAGGAGTATTGAATTGTTAATATTGTGTTTGTGTGTTAAGTGAGGGAATTGCAATTTGTGAATTTATGGAATTGTGTACAGTAAGGTGCTACACACTGAAGCTAAAGTGTGAGTGTGTGTTGTGGCTAAGAAAGGAAGGTTTGAGTAGTATAATTTGAATTTAAATAAGTCATTAAAGTGTGAAAGTAATTGACTAGTTACTTAAACACTTGTAGTTGAATTTAACTCTAACTACTTGAAAGTAATTGTGTGTGTACTTCATTTATTGAACTTTACTTAGAGTACTAAATTATTTCCTTGTGCCTATAATTCTTTTTGAAGCGTGAGCTATTGCATTATTGTGGTTATTAAACGTATGGGTTGGTGTTATTGAAGGAGTGTGCTGTAATTTGTGGGATTACTTCTTAAATCACAACATATCCAATGAAAGTGTGAATGGGGGAATTGGCAATGAGGCCAATAGCCAAGTTGGTGGAGGCTAAGGTCATAATATTCTAGGTAGGGGGACTTTGGAAGAACAACTCTAAGATCTTACTACCATAGTTGCTACTTTGGCAACTTGGATTGATAAGATGACATTACCACAACCACCAATGGTAAATCTTCAGGCTCCACCTCGGGTAGCTCCATAGAACCATCAGAGAGTGATGTGCTCAAAACCAAGGTTGAGCACATGCAAATGAATCAAAGAAACAACTTCAATTCACAAATAAAAATCGGTTCAATAGGATCATGAATTGTGTAAACCCTAATGGAGATTTGATGAAATCCAAAGGTTAAAAGATGCAATTAACAATCCAACAATGATAAACTTCTCTAATAAAACAATAATCACAAGAATTCCACGTGAATTACACACAAGAACATTAGGATCCAATTTCGTAAATACCCCTTCCCACAATCTCCAACTCATGGTTTAAAATGGTTAACAATCGTTGATAGTGAATCACAAGTATGATAATTACTCAAAATAAACACACTAATTCGAATTGAAACCAATTCAAATATGACCAAGAAAAGTTCTAATCCAACCCTAGATATTACAGACTAGAGAAGAAAAAGAAAACACAACAAGTAGAAATTGATATGACTCACAATTTTAATTGTTGCACTCGCCACAATCTCAACTCTTGGAAATTGAAATTGATAAGAGAAAATGGAACTAGGGAAACCCTAAGCCCTCTCACGAAAATGTGATGTTCAATTCTAAAAAATTTGGCCACCTCAAACTGATACGAACCCCGCCAACCTGTGACAAAACCCAATCCCTAATTCCTCTATTCCGACCACTATAACCTCTATAACTCCCGACAGAAGGCTCATCAAAGTCATCATTCGTCATTTCATCTCCACCCCTCGGTACTCTCCTTGAACGACTCTCCATCTTACGCCCTTGGAATATATTTGTGGATTGCTCTAACCTTTGCTCTACCGTCTCATGAACTTGTTCCATTCCCTCTTGGAACATCCACTTCATCTTACCCCTCAACGTCTCAATTACTAACTTAGCATCAAACCTTCCCCTCTCACCTTCAGGAGAATGTTGTCTCGACATTGTCCCTGCAGAAAAGATTAGTACTAACATAAATATATATAAAATTAAACCCCACGATACACTCCCTTACGTGTTTCGCTCAAATGATGATATCACACAGTCACTCGTGTATTCTCACAAACAATGATGATATTAACTCGCCAATTCCTCTTCTCAATTCTCTTGGAACTAACCCGAACTACACCAATCCCCTTCCGTAGAATTCAAAACAACTCTAGGGTTCATAAATTTTTCCTCTATTTTTTCTATCCGAATTTTTTTTCTCTGTTTTTGCTTTTGATCACGTTTCTCTTGTCTTTCTTTTCTTTTCTCTTCTTTTTTTTTTGTCGTGATTTTTACTCTCTTTTTTTTTTTTTAACAATCGACTAGTAGACACTATACTATCAAAAGATAATTAATATTACGAAATTGAATGCTAACAATAGATATGAACGATTGGAGTTAAGGTTTTGATATTACCTTTCTCAAACCGAACTGATGTTTTGACAAACCTAAGCTCTGATACCAAACTGATACGAACCTCGCCAACCCGTGACGAAACCTAATACCAATACGTTCGGAAATTCGTTACCTATGATGCCAAACACCTAAAGTGGAAACCGCGACCCGTTGTCTATAAGCGAGACAAGAACCTTGGTATAATGTGTAGACGCCACAATCGGGATGAAAGACCGATTGATACGTCGGGTTGAACGCCACGGAAATCAATCCGATAAGTTCAAATTAGTTCTTGAAGAACCAAGAGAGGAGCCTCTCAAAGATGTTTTATGTTCTAAGATGTATCTTCTATAACTGTATTCTAACCCTAGGAGCTTATATTAGGGTTTACAATGCGTAACATTAAAGCCCAAAACGACATAACTTAGATAAGTTGCGTAAAAACACGAAAACAGAACAAGAAAGTCGGCGGTGTAAACATGAAGGCCAGCAGCGTTGGAATGAAGGCCGGCGGCCTTGAGCCGGCCTTGAAGAGATACACGGTTGTGTACTTCTAGACGTGTATCTTTCTGTGGATTTTCTTAACTCCATATACGGCCGTGCCTTTTAGCCGTGTGTCTGGCCGTATATGATTCTGTGCAATCTTGAGATTCCTACATAGCCGTGCCTTGAAAATACACGCCCTCTTCATCCCATGTCCGGTGTGGCTTGTACAAAAGCAAGGGTCTTCCCATGGTTATTCCAATCCGTTCCAACTTCATGATTGCTCCAATCCTTTCCGGCTTCATGGACAACCTTTATCAACCCGTTAAGTGCTTCCTTGAATCGTTTCGCTCGATTTCTTGTGATCGGTCCAGGTGGCACTTCAAGAGGATCCACATTTCTTCTTCCGGCTTGGCTCTCATCATGGATCTCATCATAAGCCCTACTATAATCAAGTATTTATACTTGCTCCCCTTTAAGGTTAAAAAATGCACAAAAATTACAACTATGCCACTTTTAAGGTAGCTAGTGCTAAATGGAAATTACAATCAAAATGAAAGTGTCCCAAAAGAAAATACAACATAAAATAGTCCATAGAACAATTACAAAGTACAAAAATATCATAAATCTTCATGAGCTAATGCTTCAAAATGGAAATAATTGCAGCAAGTCTTTAATTGTAAATCTGAAAATGTCCCGTGGCCATCAACTAGTGTAGGACATATTGACATTCCATGGAGAATTATTATAGTACCTGTAAGATTATTTGTCAAATATTTGTTAGATAAAAGATATGAAGTAAAAATATAAGCGATTTGGATCATTAGCCAAATCTAGTTCTGAAGATATAAGCGGTGCCAAAAAATTTCTCATCATCTCCTCGGGCTTCTGAAAGATTTGCCCTCAAATCTAGAGGATCAGTTTTGGAACTAAACCCTGATATCTCTATTGACCTACTCTTCCGGCTATCAAATGTAGTGGAAGTAGTTTTGATCTATTCCTGAAACTGATGTACCTCAGATGGAGTCATTGGTGACAATACTATGCAAGATTTGCCCATACTGAACATGTAGGTTTTTCTAAACCCATCATGTAACACCTACCAATCAAACAACTAGGGACGACCTAACAGCAAATGGAATGCATGCATAGGGATTACATCACATAGGATCTCGTCATGATATTTCTGCCCAACACTCACAAGAACCTTCGCCCTTAGTGTAACATACATACAACCTCGATTAACCAACCAATGCAAGTTATAAAGGCTAAGATGTGGGATAGTAGACAAATGTAATTTGTCTACCTGTGTAGCAGATATAACATTTGTGCAACTACCACTATTGATGATGAGTACACAAAGGTTACCTTTAATTCTGCAAGAGGTGTGAAATATGTTTTCTCTCTGAATGTCTCTAATATCAGGAGATATGGTTAGAGCCCTGTGTAACACATTAATAGGTAGATATCATTCACTTATATGCTCCTCATGTGTTTTTGTAGTATGGTCATCATAATACTCTTGTAGTGCTATTGGTAAATTTGTAGGCTCAATATGTTCCTCATTATCCTCAACATCTTCCTCAGTGCCCTCCATAACAGTCATCACCCTCTTATTTGGACATTGTGCTACCATATGCCCAAATCCCATGCATTTAAAACACTTGATCTGGCTTGCCTTTCCGCTAGTAGATCCGAGAACAGTTTGCCTCACATCCGACATTATTACCTCTTTACCTTTCCTAGTAGGTAAATTTTCTCTAGTAGTGTTTGGGGTAGTTTTGTCCACTGCTCTCACTACCTCACCTACTGCCTTTGTTCCCCCTGATCGACCATTAGCTGCTATGGGTCTGGTAATGGTATTGGGCCTACTACTCGAAGCCCTAAACAAGTTGGACCTCCTTTGCCTCTCCATTTTCAAGGCCAACTAAATAGCCTCATCAAGTGTACTATAGCGCTACAACTCAACAACTTATGCTATTTCATATTTCCAGCTTGAGATAAAGCGTGCTACGGTTTGTTCTGGAGATTCAATGGACCCACATCTAATCATGAGGGTTTTAAATTCCTGCACATAATCATCCACTGTTTTGCCTCCCTGCCTCAAAGTCTGTAGTCACATAAACAATTCTTGTTTGTAGTGCTCAGGAATGAATCTTTTTCTCAATAGCTTTTTCATATCTCTCCATGTTTGAATCTCAGCTTCTCCATCCCTACGCTTGCTGATAATCAAATTCTTCCACTAAAGTGCAGCGTATCCTATAAACTCGACAGTAGCCAATTGGACTTTGGTATTATCATCAATCTCATAACATTCAAAGAGACCCTCAACCTTGTCTTCCTAATCCAAATAATCATCAGTTGATCCCTTGCCATCACAAGAAGGCATCTACAATTTCACATACTCCAGGCCCCGAGGTGGCCTGAAATCCATATTCTGATATGGATTAGCCCTAAAGTTATCATCCCTTTTTTCCCTATATGGATGATGTTCCTCACCCATCCTTCTATTCAAATTTCCATCTCCCACTACTTTATCTCGTTGAGGATTTTGTAGAGCTACCCGAGGTGGTGCCTGATGGTTTACCATTGGTGGTTATAGTAATATCATTCTATCAATCCTAGTTACAAAAGTAGCAACTATGGTAGTAAGATCATAGAGTTGTTCCTCTAAAGTCCTCCTACCTATAACATTATGACCTTGACCTCCATCAACCTGACTATTGGCTTCATTGCCAATTCCCCCATTCATGCTATCATTCGACATAGTTGTAGACTTGGTATATTAAACCACAAGGACAATTTGAAGCAAAGGGTATACATCACAATCACATTGCTTCTAATGCCACACAATAGCCACTACAAAAGAAAAACACACAACTTTGCTTAACTTCACTCAAGGCACATGTATACTCTTACAATCCACGTGTAGCACTTTTCTCTACAAAAAAATCAACACATCACATTGTAACACTTCTATAATCCGCAAAACACCCACTTCACAACACAATTTCACTTCAAACCATAACATACACTTTATGGTACACTCACAAACTCTTAAACTTCAACACAAACAAACTATAACACGTTGCAACCCTTCACTACACACAACACTAACAATCACAGTGTAGCACTCAACTCCATGGCAACAACAATAAAATGGAACCAAATATGGATACTTCTCCAAATGGCAAGCAATTGATTCCAACTAGTTAATGTGCAATTAAAGTGATTAATACACAATAACTCTATAAGTAATGATTGATTTGAATTCAAAATAGTTTCCTAATTCTCCATCTAAATTGAACAATTCTGCCAAAGAAAATGACCCTTCCAATTCCGCAATGTTAAGGAAACAACATACATTAATTAACAATGCTTCAACTATTTGAATCCCAAATGATGGAATTTGATTCATGAACTTTCCCTTCTTCCTCAAACAAATAACTCACACAAGGATGAAGACAACAACTCAATTTCTAAAATTCAATTCAATTCAAGAACTTCCCTTTTCTTCCTCAACAAAAAACTCACTGCAAAGATGAAGGTAACAAAAATCAATTTCCAAAATTCCACTTTCCTCAGCTAATCACAATGATCATTTCCCTTTAATCAACCATAATCAACTCAAGAGGAAAAAGTGATAGAGCCATTTTACACTCAATCTTTATAGTATGAATTGTGTTAATTTATTATTGATTTTATAGAAATCATAAGGAAATGGTACTTAATTTTATTATGGTGATAAATCAGGTTTAATGGAGTCAAGAGTGCTAATTCAAGTGATTTAGAGAAGTCATCTGCAATTTGGATCAAAGTCAAGGATTTACACCGCCGGCGTACAAGAGAAGAATGCACCAACAAAATAGCTTTTTGGAAGAAACAAGGGAAGTACACGGGCGTGTATTTCCAGATGCACGGCCGTATGTTTGGTTTGAAAAAAAAAACAGAAGCTTACACGATTTAAATACATGGCTGTGTATAACCGTAGGTTGAGACCTTGTATATGGAAAAGTACGGCCATTTTAGGAGATTTTTCGGTTTTCATATATATATCTCTTCGTTTTCCAGAAGGAGGGAGTGCAGGAGGGAAGAAACCAAATAGGAAAAGCAGGAGACACCTGAAAACAGAGCTTTTCATCTTTTTCACTTTTTGATTTTGTTTAGTTATGAACATGTGTGGCTAAACAATCTTCTAGCCAAAGGATCATCAATAGTTTAGTTCTTTAAGAATTGTGAGATCTAATTGATTTGTCTTTATTCTATTCTTTATTTTTTTGGTATTTATATATCTGCTGAATGTTTTGTTATTATTATCATGTTTGATTGGTCTGAATTAGAGCTCTTCTATTCCATTAGCAAGTTAATATATTGTCAATTAGAATGTCATATCCGTAATTGTTTGATAGTTCTAATCTCTGTGACATAATAACATGTTTGATTATAGAATAAATAATCAAATTCATGTTATGGAGATATATAATCTTGTTTAAATAGGTTATCTTATAATCTACTGGCATGAATTAGTAGTCTCTCTTGTTTTTAATGCTATTGATAGATTAAATCCTAAGAGCTTGTTTAGGATTGTTTAATCAATAAGAGAAGTAATCAAAGAGCTTGTTTTGATTATCAAGAAAGTAAGGAGAGATAGGTTATTAGATCTTGTTAATAACCATAACCAGTTTATCTGAGATAAAGAATAGAAAATATTTGCACCAATGATCATTTCTATGAATTAAACTATAATTATACCTTTGGTTAGGCTTTCATCATTATTAAATTTTATTATCTGATTTTAATTTTATTTGAATTTACAAACAAAACCCCCATTCTTCTTTTTCTCTCTATTTTCTTTTTATAGAAATAAATTTAACCAATCCCTGTGGATACGACCCTATTCACTGTTGTATACAAAAATTGTTTAAGATTAGGTTTTAATTTTGTTGGATTCGACACCCATCAAAATTTTGGCGTTGTTGCTGGGGATTGGTGTCAAATTTATTTCTATTCTTGCATGACTCGTTCTTCTCATACAGGTGAACTCACTTATAATCCAGAGACTGAGAAGACTTTGAAGAGATTGCGAAGAGAAGCTAAGCTGTGTAAAAAAGAAACCGCTATATCTTCATCCCCTGGACTTAACTTGGCATTGGATTTGTTTTATTCATCCATTGAATCTGAAAAAGAAGAAGATATGGAAAATCCTGAGAGAACATTAAGAGAATTGGTTGTACCGGATCTGATTCAACAACCACTTTGTATTCAGTATCCTGAATTGGCTATTGATTTTGAATTGAAATCTGGTTTGATACATTTGCTACCCACTTTTCATGGTCTTGAGAATGAAGATCCTCACAAACATTTGAAAGAGTTTCATATAGTGTGTTCTAGTATGAGGCCGCAAGGAATATCTGACGATCAAATCAAGTTACGTGCCTTTCCATTTTCTTTAAGTGCTAGAGCTAAAGATTGGTTGTTTTATTTGCTTCCAAGTTCTATTACTACTTAGACAGATATGGTGAAGCTTTTCCTGGATAAATTTTTCCCTACATCTAGAGCCGTTGGCATAAGAAGAGAGATCTGTGGTATCAAACAGAGGGATACCGAGACTCTTCATGAGTATTGGGAGAGGTTCAAGCAACTTTGTGCAAGCTGTCCACAACATGGGATATTTGAACAACTTCTCATTCAATACTTCTATGAAGGTCTGCTTCCAATGAAGAGGAAGATGATGCATGCTGCTAGTGGAGGTGCCATAGTGAATAAAACCCCTGGTCAAGCAAGGAATTAATCTCCATTATGGCTGCTAATTCACAACAATTTGGGTTTAGACATGATTCTTCTTCAAGGAAGGTAAATGAGGTAAGTGTTTCTAACCTTGAACATCAAATTTCTAACCTAACCTCCCTTGTTCAATAGATAGCCCTCGGAAATACACAGCAAGCGAAGGCTTGTGGAATTTGTGCTGCCCCTAATCATCCTACTAACATGTGCCCCACATTGCAAGATGATAATCATGAGCATGCCAATGCTGTAGGAGGATTCCCAGGACAGCCATAGAGGAAATATAATCCCTACTCAAATACTTATAATCCTGGATAGAGGGATCATCTACTTCAAATATGGCAATAGACACAAACTTCAGCATTCCGCATAGGCCATCAACAAGTACAAAGCTCCTTCCAATTCAGGTATGTCTCTTGAGGAAATTGTTAAATCACTTGCTGTTAATACAAAAAAATTTCAGGATGAGACAAAGCAGAGCATTCAAAACTTAGAGAACCAGGTAAGCTAACTTGCTTCTTCTATAAACAGGTTAGAAACTCAAGGTAAGTTACCTTCTCAAACTATCACAAATCCAAAGCAAAGCGCTAATGCAATTACCTTAAGAAGTGGAACGGAATTGCAGGGATCAAATAAGAAAGGACACCGATCTAATCTTGAGGAAGAGACTGAGAAAGAGATCTCGACTCCGGGCCAACAGGACAACCAAACCAGAGGATCCCTCATTGAACCACCAAAGGTCATGGTGACAGCACCCCCTTTCCCTTCTAGATTAGCGAAATCCAAGAATGAAGCTGAAGAAAAAGAGATTCTTGAAACTTTTCGCAAGGTTGAGGTAAATATTCCTTTACTTGATGCAATAAAACAAGTACCTCGCTATGCTAAATTTCTTAAAGAATTGTGCACTAACAAAAGAAAGCTGAAAGGTAATGAAAAGATTAGTGTGGGTGAGAATGTTTCAGCTATTCTTTAGAAGAAGCTTCCTCCTAAATGTAAGGACCCAGGTATGTTTACTATTCCTTGCAAAATAGGTAATCTTGGAATTACTAAAGCCATGTGTGATCTAGGAGCTTCGATTAATGCCATGCCTTTGTCTATTTATCAATATTTGAATGTTGGTCTATTGAAGGAAACAAGTGTTATTGTTCAACTTGCTGACAGGTCTAATGTTTATCCTAAGGGAGTTCTAGAAGATGTTTTAGTACAAGTTAATAGGCTGGTTTTCCCTGCTGATTTTTATGTGCTTGACATGGAAAATGATGATTCTCGTAATTCATCACTAATATTATTAGGGAGACCATTTCTTAAGACATCCAGGATGAAAATTGATGTACATGACGGTACCCTCACTATGGAATTTGATGGTGAAGTGATTAGATTTAACATTTACGATGCCATGAAATATCCTAGTGATATCTCTCCTGTGTTTTGTTATGGATGTTATTGACCCATTAACACAGGCTACATTTGACTTGATAGACGGTGATGAGTTGAAAATTGCACTTAATAAGAGTCTTACTATTAATACATTAAAAACTCTTATGAAGAAGATTGTAATATCCTCTGATTTATAGGACATGATTTGTGACCTGGAATCGTTAAAACCTATCAGGTATAGTGTGTCCTATATTAATTTACCTCCTTCTAACACAAGACTTCTTCCCTCTATTGTGTAGGCACCAAAGCTGGAATTAAAACCCTCACCCAAACATCTAAAGTACATCTTCTTAGGAAAAAATGAGACTCCTGCTGTGATAGTCTCTAACAAAATAAGTACTTTAGAAGAAGAAAAGTTTATTCGGGTGTTGAGAGAGTATAAAAAAGCCATTGGATGGTCCATAGCTGATATCAAAGGACTAAGCCCCTCCACATGCATGCATAAGATATTAATGGAAGATAATTGCAAACCTTCAAGAGAAGTTCAGCGCCGTTTGAACCCGCCTATGATGGAAATAGTTAAGAAAGAGATCTTGAAACTTCTTGATGCAGGTATGATCTATCCAATTTCCGATAGCAAATGGGTAAGTCCAATTCAAGTTGTTCCAAAGAAAATGGGCTTAACTGTGATTGAAAACTCTAATGGTGAGTTAGTTCCTACGCGTGTTTAGAATGGATGGAGGGTTTGTGTTGATTATAGGAAGTTAAATGCGTCAACTAGAAAAGATCACTTCCCTCTTCCTTTTCTTGATCAGATGCTTGAACGTTTGGCTGGCCATTCTCACTATTGTTGTCTTGATGGTTATTCAGGTTTTCATCAAATTCTAGTGGCACCGGAAGATCAAGAGAAGACTACTTTCACATTTCCATTCAGTTCTTTTGCATATCGAAGGATGCCTTTTGGGCTCTACAATGCCCCAGCCACATTCCAAAGGTGTATGGCTAGTATATTTTCAGATTATGTGGAGAATATCATAGAAGTTTTCATGGATGACTTCACTGTCTATGGTAACTCTTTCGATTTATGTTTGACTAACCTTACAAAAGTGCTTTAGAGATGTATAGAAAAGAATCTTGTATTGAACTATCAAAAATGTAACTTTATGGTCGAACAGGACCTAATTCTAGGTCATATTGTATCTTCTAGGGGACTTGAAGTTGATAAAACTAAAATAGAATTGATTAAATCTTTACCTTACCCTGTAAGTGTACGGCAAATTCGCTCTTTTCTTGGGAGTTGATGGGTGTCGGATCCAACAAAAATAAAAACCTACTCCTAGACAATTATATGATTTGTGTATAGTAGTGAGTAGGGTCGTATCCACAGGGATTGGTTAAATATATTTCTATTAAAAGAGAATAGAGAGGAAAAGAAGAATGGGGGGGTTTTGTTTGTGAATCAAAATAATACTGAAATTAGACAATAAAAATTGAATAATGATAAAAGCCTAACCAAAGGAATCGCTATAGTTTAATTCATAGAACTGATCATTGATGCAAATATTTTCTATTCTTTATCTAAGATAAATTGGTTATGGTTATTAACAAGCTCTAATAACCTATCTCTCCTTACTTTCTTGATAATCAAAACAAGCTCTTTGATTACTTCTCTTATTGATTAAACAACCCTAAACAAGCTCTTAGGATTTAATCTATCAATAGCATTAAAAAAACTAGAGAGATTACCAATTCATGCCAGTAGATTATAAGATAACCTATTTAAACAAGATCATATATCTCCATAACATGAATTTGACTATCTAATTTATAATCAAACATGTCATTGTGTCACAAAAACTAGAACTATCAAACAATTACGGATCTGACGTATTAGTTGACAATATATTAACTTGCTAATTGAGTAGAAGAGCTCTAATTCATACCAATTAACTAAGATAACATTAACAAAACATTCAGAAGATATATAAATATCAAAAAAACAAAGAATAGAGTAAAGATAAATCAATTAGATCTCACAATTCGTGAAGAATTAAACTTCAATGATCCTTTGGCTAGAAAATCTACTTAGCTACACATGTTCATCCTTAAAAAGAAAATTAAAAGTGAAAACATGAAAAGTCTTTGTTTCTGGTTTCCCTTGCTCTGCCTCTCCTTCTTCCTTCTTGTCCAAAAAATCCCCCTTTTCTCCTCTAGGGTTGGTTCTATTTATACTGTTAAGGGAATGGTAGAGGATCTTCAGCTAGAAAGATACGAATATATCTTTCCTTTTCCAAGTAAATATAAGGAAGTGAATAACATATGCCTGGCACGCCCACCAACACGACTGGATTTCGAACCGTGCTTCCCTCTCGTCAATAATCCACATTTCCTCATCCTTGTTCAGTGTATGGCACGGCTTCCACCACGACTAGATCACAAACCGTGCCTCCCTCTGGTCAATAATCCACATTTCCTCATTCTTGTTCAGTGTATGGCACGGCTTCCACCACGGCTAGATCACAAACCGTGCCTCCTTTTGTTGGTTCTTCAAGACAGATGCATGGTCGTGTACTTCAATCATGTATGTTTCTGTTGATTCCAAACCAAGTACACGGCCGTGTACTTCAAATACACGCCCATGTACTTTCCCCCGGCGGTGTAAATCCTTGTCTTTGATCCAAATTGTAGATGACTTCTCTAAATCACTTGAATTAGCACTCTTGACTCCATTAAACCTGATTTATCACCATAATAAAATTAAGTACCATTTCCTTATGATTTCTATAAAATCAATAATAAATTAACACAATTCATACTATAAAGATTGAGTATAAAATGTCTCTATCAAATTCCCCTACACTTAAACTCTTGCTTGTCCTTAAGCAATTGAATCAAATCAATTGAGAAATCTTTCATAGATTATACAAAATTTCTTTTCATCATTTCAAGCATCTATTCTTTTATAATTCATGACTTGTAATTTTAATGTCTACTACTCCAACCAAACTGGTTTCCTGTGATTAAATTACCATAGACAAAATTTAATAGCTAATCTAAACAAAACAAACTTTAATCCTCATGTTTAGCAAAAGAACTTTTATTCCAAAAGTAAAACTTAATCCAATAAGGAAAAACACCCAATTAAACTTCATTGAATATTAGCAAGTATATAATCTTTGCAACACAAAGTAAAAGCATATGGTATCTACTCTTTCTCTAGATTTTCTCCCTTTTATTATAAGTCTTACTTCATTCAATGATTTTTACATTCATATTCGTTTGATTTAATCAAGCATCTATTTTGACGGGTTTTTGCCCGCTTCTTTTCATGAACTTTCACCTTTTCTACCCTTATCGTTATAGTGAGTTCATTGAGTCGGCAACATCCCGAGCTCGTCACTCAAGTGACCGGGTTTTAAGATACCCCTACGGACTCTTCCTCACTCTAACATTCAAGTTCGAATACTCTTAACTCAATAATTATTTGAATCATTGGAGTAATGACTATGCTTGATTCTTTTTCCACACATTTTTTTTAAAGGGTTACTAAGGAAAAAGTTTCTTCAACTTCTATCACTAAGTGTTATCATTGTTTCAAAAAAAACTTCAAAGAGTATACAGTAACTAATATAACCTAGAAGTAAACTTGTTTATTTTTCACTTAAGAACTAGACTTACTCTTAAACTTCCAATTCTAAAGCTAAATACAAGGTAAATTTGTTTCTTAAAGATTTCACTACTTAATTTTAACTAAGTATTCTAATCACAACAGTAGTTGAGTAAAACACTTGAACAAGTCAATTTCACATTTTGTAGATGCTTATTACAGCATTTCGTACAATCTCCAGATTTCATGAAAATTTTTGAAAAATTTGGCTTAAAATTGCTTAAGGATAAACATTCAAAGTATGAGTCAATTCTTGAAAAATTTGGCCTAAAATTTCTTAAGGACAAACATTTAAAGTATGAGTCAGTTCTCTACAAACATTCAAAGTATGAGTCAATTCTCTATCCTCTATATTTATTATCCTCTCCCCCACACTTAGTTTGAACAGTGTCTGCACTGTTCCTAATTCAACACAATTAAAGAGGAATTAACAGCATAAGGAACATTAGAGAATAAGAGAAAAGGAATACTGGTACTTCCCTAGTATAAAGTGTAAAGTGATTGGAGTTCTCCCCTTAAGCACTAGAGAGTGTCATCTAATGATATGTACCTTTGCTGCAGCTAATCAAAAGAAAAATCAAAACAAAACTAAAATAAAATAATTTTTTTTTTAACATGGGTTGCCTCTCATGAAGCGCCTTTCTTTAACGTCTTTGGCTAGACGTTCCTGTAATTAATCACAATACTCGGGGTAAGTTAAACTCGTTTCTTCAATATTACATACTTGAAATCCTTCATAAAAAGGTTTCAAGCGATGACCATTGACTTTGAAGTTCTTACCAGTTTCAAGACTTGCGATCTGAACTGCACCATGTGAAAATATGTTAGTGATAACAAAAGGACCAACCCAACGTGATCGTAGTTTACCAGAAAACAACTTCAATCGAGAATGATAAAGTAATACTTTTTGACCTACAGAAAAATTCTTTCGGGAAATCATTTGATCATGAAAATCCTTTGTTTTTTCTTTGTAGATTTTAGTACTCTCATAAGCTTCTCTTCGAATTTCCTCAAGTTCTTGTAATTGAAGTTTTCTGTGCTCACCAACCTCATTCATTTGCATGTTACATTGTTTTACAGCCCAGTACGCCCTATGTTCCAACTCCACAAGGAGGTGACATGGTTTGCCAAATATCAAACAGTAAGGAGACATACCTATAGGGGTCTTGTAAGCTGTCCGGTAGGCCCATAATGCATCTTCAAGTCTTGTGCTCCAATCCTTCCTACTTGGATTGACAGTTTTTTCCAGAATAGACTTGATTTCTTGATTTGAGACTTCTGCCAATCCATTGGTTTGAGGGTGGTATGCAGTGGAAGTGCGATGAGTGACCTTGTACTTTTTAAGTAGAGTTTCCACTACTCTATTACAAAAGTGTGTGCCACGATCACTGATAAGAGCCTTTGGTGTCCCGAACCTAGCAAAAATATGAGATTTGACAAAATCCTCAACAACTTTGGCATCGTTAGTCCGGGTCGCTTTGGCTTCCACCCACTTTGAGACATAACCCACAGCAAGAATGATGTAAACATTACCGAAAGAAAGAGGAAAAGGACCCATGAAGTCAATACCCCATATATAAAATATTTCACAAGCAAGAATTGCAGTAAGTGGCATTTGGTCTCTATGTCCTAAGTTGCCAACTTTTTGACATCGTTCACAAGACTTACAAAACATAAAAGAATCACAAAACAATGTAGGCGAAAACAAACCACACCCTAACACTTTTTGTGCTGTCCTCTTAGGTCCAAAATGTCCACCGCATGCATATGAGTGACAAAATTGCAAGATAGAAGAAATATCGTCTTGAGAAATACACCTTCTAATGATTTGATCAGCACAATGTTTCCACAAATACGGATCATCCCATACATAGTACTTAGCATCACTTTTAATTTTATCTTTTTGAGCCCTAGACAAATCACTTGGTAGTGTCTTAGTAACCAAATAGTTGACAATATCAACATACCACGGAATTGTCTTTTGAATAGAAAAGAGATGCTCATCTGGAAAATCATCTTGTATTGGTATTGACCTGTCACTAATAAGTATTCTACTGAGGTGGTCGGCAACTAAGTTTTTAGAGCCTTTCCTATCGCGTATTTCCAGATCAAACTCTTGTAGTAAGAGTATCCATCGAATATGTCTTGGTTTCGCCTCCTTCTTCGCGAGTAGGTATTTGAGAGCTGCATGATCAGAGTAAACAATTACCTTAGTACCAAGTAAATATGATCTGAATTTTTCTAATGAAAAAACAATAGCCAAGAGTTCTTTTTCCGTTGTGGAATAGTTGCATTGAGCACTATCCAATGTTCTGGAAGCGTAATAAATGACATGAGAAGCTCTTCCAACTCTTTGGCTAAGAACAGCTCCAACTGCATAATTGCTCGCATCACACATAATTTCAAAGGGAAGGTTCTAGTCAGGTGGTTAGATGATTGGAGCAGAAGTTAACTTATCCCTCAATGTGTCAAAAGCATGCTTGCAGGCTTCATCGAACTCAAATGTCACTTCTTTTTGCAGCAATCTACATAGGGGTTGAGTAATCTTGGAAAAATCCTTGATGAAGCGCCAATAGAATCCTACACTCCCAAGAAAAGAGCAAATTTCCCGTACACTTATAAGGTAAGGAAGATATTTAATCAATTCTACTTTAGCTTTATCGACTTTAAGTCCCTTAGAAGATACAATATGACCTAGAATTAGACTCTGTTCAACCATAAACTGAAATTTTTCATAGTTCAACACAAGACTCTTATCTATACATCTTTGAAGCACTTTTGTAAGGTTAGTTAAACATGAATCAAAAGAGTTACCATAGATAGTGAAGTCATCCATGAAAACCTCTATGATATTCTCCACATAATCTGAAAATATACTAACCATACACCTTTGGAATGTGGCTGGGGCATTGCAGAGCCCAAAAGGCATCCTTCGATACGCAAAAGTACCGAATGGACATGTGAAAGTAGTCTTCTCTTGTTCTTCCGGTGCCATTGGAATTTGATGAAAACCTGAATAACCATCAAGACAACAATAGTGAGAATAGCCAGCCAAACGTTCAAGCATCTGATCAATAAAAGGAAGAGGGAAGTGATCTTTTCTAGTTGACGCATTTAACTTCCTATAATCAACACAAACCCTCCATCCATTCTGAACACGAGTAGGAATTAACTCACCATCAGAGTTTTCAATCACAGTTAAGCCCGTTTTCTTTGGAACAACTTGAATTGGACTTACCCATTTGCTATCGGAAATTGGATAGATCATACCTGCATCAAGCAGTTTCAAGATTTCTTTCTTTACTACATCCATCATAGGTGGGTTCAAACGACGCTGAACTTCCCTTGAAGGTTTGCAATTATCTTCCATTAATATCTTGTGCATGCATGTGGAGGGGCTTAGTCCTTTGATATCAGCTATGGACTATCCAATGGCTTCTTTATACTCTCTCAACACCCGAATCAATTTTTCTTCTTCTAAAGTACTTAGTTTGTTGGAGACTATCACAGCAAGAGTCCCATTTTCTCCCAAGAAAATGTACTTTAGATGTTCGGGTAAGGGTTTTAATTCGAGCTTTGGTGCCTGCACAATAGAGGGAAGAAGTCTTGTGTTAGAAGGGGGTAAGTTAATGTAGGACACACCATACCTAATAGGTTTTAACGATTCCAGCTCCCAAATCATGTCCTACAAATCAGAGGATATCACAAGCTTCTCCTTAAGAATTTTCAATGCATTAATAGTAAAACTCCTATTAAGTACAATTTTCAACTCATCATCGTCTATCAAGTCAAATGTAGCCTATGTTAATGGATCAATAACATCCACAACAAAAACAGGAGAGATATCACTAGGATATTTCATGGCATCATAAATGTTAAATTTAATCACTTCACCATCAAACTCCATAGTGAGGTTACCGTCATGTACATCAATTTTCGTTCTGGATGTCTTAAGAAATGGTCTCCCTAATAATATCATTGATGAATTATGAGAATCATCATTCTCCATGTCAAGCACATAAAAATCCGCAGGGAAAACCAACCCATTAACTTGTACTAAAACATCTTCCAAAACTCCCTCAGGATAAACATTGGACCTATCAGCAAGTTGAACAATAACACATGTTTCCTTCAGGGGACCAACATTCAAACCTTGATAAACAGACAAAGGCATGACATTGATTGAAGCTCCTAGATCACACATAGCTTTAGTGATTCCAGGATTACCTATTTTGCAAGGAATAGTAAACATACCTAGATCCTTACATTTAGGAGGAAGCTTCTTCTGAAGAATAGCTGAAACATTCTCACCCACACTAATCTTTTCATTACCTTTCAGCTTTCTTTTGTTAGTGCACAATTCTTTGAGAAATTTAGCATAACGAGGTACTTGCTTAATTGCATCAAGCAAAGGAATATTTACCTCAACTTTGCGAAAAGTTTCAAGAATCTCTTTTTCTTCAGCTTCATTCTTGGATTTTGCTAATCTAGAAGGGAAAGGGGGTGCTGTCACCATGACCTTTGGTGGTTCAACGAGGGATCCTCTGGTCTGGTTGTTTTGCTAGCTCTGAGTCAAAATCTCTTTCTCAGTCTCTTCCTCAAGATTAGTTCGGTGTCCTTTCTCATTTGATCCCTGCAATTCCGTTCCACTTCTCAAGGTAATTGCATTAGCGCTTTGCTTTGGATTTGTGATAGTTTGAGAAGGTAACTTACCTTGAGTTTCTAACCTGTTTATAGAAGAAGCAAGTTGGCTTACCTAGTTCTCCAAGTTCTGAATGCTCTGCTTTGTCTCATCCTGAAATTGTTTTGTATTAACAGCAAGCGATTTAACAATTTCCTCAAGAGACATACTTGAAGTGGAAGGAGCTTGTGGGACTTGGTTTGATGGCTTAGGTTGGAATTGTTGGAAATTTTGTGGTTTATTGCCATATCTGAAGTTAGGATGATCCCTCCATCCAGGATTATAAGTATTCGAGTAGGGATCATATTTCTTTTGTGGCTGTCCTAGAAATCCTCCTACAGCATTGGCATGCTCATGATTGTCATCATGCAATGTGGGACACATGTCGGTAGGATGATTAGGAGCAGCACAAATTCCACAAGCCTTCACCTGCTGTGTATTTCCAAGAGCTATTTGCTGTACAGGGGAGGTTAGGTTAGAAATTTGATGTTCAAGGTTAGAAACACTTACCTCATTTACCTTCCTTGAAGATGAATCATGCCTATAGCCAAATTGTTGTGAATTAGCAGCCATAATGGAGATCAATTCCCTAGCTTGACCAAGGGTTTTATTCACTATGGCGCCTCCACTAGCAGCATCCATCATCTTCCTCTCCATCGGAAGCAGACCTTCATAGAAATATTGAATGAGAAGTTATTCAGATATCCCATGTTGTGGACAGCTTGCATAAAGTTGCTTAAACCTCTCCCAATACTCATGAAGAGTCTCGGTATCCCTCTATTTGATACCACAAATCTCTCTTCTTATGCCAGCGGCTCTAGACGCAGGGAAAAATTTGTCCAGGAACAGCCACACCATATCTGTCCAAGTGGTTATAGAAACTGGAGGCAAATAAAACAACCAATCTTTAGCTCTAGTACTTAAAGAAAATGGAAAAGCATGTAACTTGATTTGATCGTCGGATATTCCTTGCAGCCTCATGCTAGAACACACTATATGAAACTCTTTCAAATGTTTGTGAGGATCTTCATTCTCAAGACCATGAAAGGTGAGTAGCAGATGTATCAAACCAGATTTCAACTCAAATTCAACAGCCAATTCAGGATATTGAATATAAAGTGGTTGTTGATTCACATCCGGTGCGACTAATTCTCTTAATGTTCTTTCAGAATTTGCCATATCTTCTTCTTTTTCAGAATCAATGGATGAATCAGACAAATCCAATGCCAAGTTCAGTCCAGGGGATGAAGATGATACAGTTTCTTTTTGACGCAGCCTAGCTTCTCTTCACTGTCTCTTAAAAGTCTTCTCAATCTCTGGATTATAAATAAGTTCACCTGTATGAGAAGAACGAGTCATGCAAGAATAGAAATAAATTTGACACCAATCCTCGGCAACGGCGCCAAATGTTGATGGGTGTCGAATCCAACAAAAATAAAAACCTACTCCTAGACAATTATATGATTTGTGTATAGTAGTGAGTAGGGTCGTATCCATAGGGATTGGTTAAATATATTTCTATTAAAAGAGAATAGAGAGGAAAAGAAGAATGGGGGGGTTTTGTTTGTGAATCAAAATAATACTGAAACCAGATAATAAAAATTGAATAATGATAAAAGCCTAACCAAAGGAATCACTATAGTTTAATTCATAGAACTGATCATTGATGCAAATATTTTCTATTCTTTATCTAAGATAAATTGGTTATGGTTATTAACAAGCTCTAATAACCTATCTCTCCTTACTTTCTTGATAATCAAAACAAGCTCTTTGATTACTTCTCTTATTGATTAAACAACCCTAAACAAGCTCTTAGGATTTAATCTATCAATAGCATTAAAAAAACTAGAGAGATTACCAATTCATGCCAGTAGATTATAAGATAACCTATTTAAACAAGATCATATATCTCCATAACATGAATTTGACTATCTAATTTATAATCAAACATGTCATTGTGTTCACAGAAACTAGAACTATCAAACAATTACGGATCTGACGTACTAGTTGACAATATATTAACTTGCTAATTGAGTAGAAGAGCTCTAATTCATACCAATTAACTAAGATAACATTAACAAAACATTCAGAAGATATATAAATATCAAAAAAACAAAGAATAGAGTAAAGATAAATCAATTAGATCTCACAATTCGTGAAGAATTAAACTTCAATGATCCTTTGGCTAGAAAATCTACTTAGCTACACATGTTCATCCTTAAAATGAAAATTAAAAGTGAAAACATGAAAAGTCTTTGTTTCTGGTTTCCCTTGCTCTGCCTCTCCTTCTTCCTTCTTGTCCAAAAAATCCCCCTTTTCTCCTCTAGGGTTGGTTCTATTTATACTGTTAAGGGAATGGCAAAGGATCTTCAGCTAGCAAGATATGGATATATCTTTCCTTTTCCAAGTAAATATCGAGAAGTGAATAACGTACGCTTGGTACGCCTACCAACACGGCCAGATTTTGAACCATGCTTCCCTCTGGTCAATAATCCACATTTGCTCATCCTTGTTCAGTGTATAGCATGGCTTCCACCACGGCTAGATTACAAACCGTGCCTCCCTCTGGTCAATAATTCACATTTCCTCATTCTTGTTATGTGTATGGCACGGCTTCCACCACGGCTAGATCACAAACCGTGCCTCCTTCTGTTGGTTCTTCAAGATAGATACACGGCCGTGTACTTCAACCGTGTATGTTTCTATTGATTCCAAACCAAGTACACGGCCGTGTACTTCAAATACACACCCATGTACTTTCCTCCGGCGGTGTAAATCCTTATCTTTGATCCAAATTGTAGATGACTTCTCTAAATCACTTGAATTAGCACTCTTGACTCCATTAAACCTGATTTATCACCATAATAAAATTAAGTACCATTTCCTTATGATTTCTATAAAATCAATAATAAATTAACACAATTCATACTATAAAGATTGAGTATAAAATGGCTCTATCCGGAGTGTAGGTGATGGGAATCAAAATCCAACAAAACCTATCATTAGGACAAAAATTGATGGATTTCGAATCTTGGCGATGAGGGCCCATTTCGAGCTGATCAACCTTGGAGTTAATTATTATCTAACCTCTTTTATCTTATTCATGAATTGTATATTCCAACAGGTATGCTTATTTGGCTTCACAAGGCGATGGATAAACTCACTAAGACTCAGCTTGTGGGTTATCTATGGACCGACCTAAACCGGCGATGAGTTGAACCGACGGATTCCATCATGAAGCTAGCCTGCCGAAGATTATTTTCTTTACTTGTAATTTATGTTTGAACCATTTATTTTGTAAGCTTTATGGGACATTTTATTTTGGTTGTATTTTACCTTTAGGACCGACCACCTTATAGTGGCATAGTTGTGATTTTCTTGTCATTTTAACCCTAAAGGGTGCAAGTATAAATACTTGCAAATTAGGTTTTTTAGGGAGCTTTTGAACATTTGAGAAAAACACCCCTTTGTGCCGTGAGAGAGAGTGCCTCTTGCAAGCATTTGCTCTTATCAATTTCATTAGTGAAATTGTGGCGAGTGGACTTGGATTTGTTGTGAGTCATATCAACAAATTACAAGTTGATCCTAATTCCAAACTAGTGAGTCATATCTGGTGAGGATTTAGTTATTTTATGTACTTTTGTTCTTATGAAATTAGGGTTCTAATTTCGAAATTTGAAAGCACCTTTGAATTGAATTTGAATACCATTTCGTTTTCCCTTCTAGCAATCGTCATTTGATATATTGTAATTCATCACAATTTCGGAATTTCATTTGGAATATTGAGGCTTTTCCTTTGTTTGTGGCGTGGATGTTCATTATCAATTCATCCCTTTTTAGTTGATTGTGCTTGACCCCCCTTTAGGCACATCATCTTTTTGGTATCAGAGCTCTTGTTGAGAGAAGGGAATTGGTTGTATTAATTTCGTGGAAGTGATCAACAATTAGGGTTGATCAAGTGGAAAAAACGCAATTGTGTTGTTGTTGTTGTTGTTGTAGTTTGAGATTGTGAAATTGTTTTGGATTGGGATTTAATTTGCTGATTATTGGAGTTGATTTGGGAAGGTTATTAGATCACTTTGTGGATACTAATTCACGTGGAAGAGCCGAAATACAAAGTGGAATTACCTTAGCAAATTGTTTAAATTGTGAAACTTACCAATTGTTGCCGTATAGCTTGTGGCGTGTGGAGTTGTGAAGATTGTTATTTGAATTCCCTTGTGTAATTCTGAATTTGTGAAGTTAAATTTACAGATTACATTAAGTGTGGTTAGTAAGGAATTATTTGAATTCAAATCATATGCAATTAAGTTGTGGGAGTTAATGATTGCTATTTGAATTTGAATTCATTGTTACCAATTGAGGAAGGCTTGCAATAAGTGAAGTTATTTGAAATTCAAATTGTAAGTTGCTGCCTATAGTGGGATTCGGAATTCATTTTGGAAAGCTACTTATTAATCTCTTGTCTTCATTATTTGCCGTGGGAGTTGAAGATTACTTGTATTCATTGTTCACTTGGTTGTTGCCGTGGAAGTATTACGTATTAATTGTAGTTGTTGCTTGTGTGTTGCCGTGGAGTAAACTTGTGGAAATTAATTTTGCTGCACCGTGTACTTGTGGCTTGTTGTGGAGGAGAGTATTACACGTGAGTTGCAATTATAAATTGTAACATTAAGTGGGTTTGTTGTTTGTCTTTTGTAGTTACCATTGCGTGAAGTTTAAGGAAGTATTGTAGTGGAAGTGTATATCCTTGAATCATATCATTTTGAGAAACAATATACAAGGATCTAAAAATATGTCTAATGATAGTGTGAATGGGGGATTGGGTGAAGAAGCCAATAGCCAGGTTGGTGGAGGACATGGACGTAATGTAGCAGGCAGAAGAACTCTGGAGGAACAACTTCAGGAGCTTACTACTATGGTTGCTACACTAGCAACTAGAGTTGATAGGATGACTTTACCACAACCACCAGTGGTAAACCAACCGGCACCACCTCGAGTAGCTCCACAAAACCCTCATCGAAACAGAGTAGTGGAAGAGAGAGATGACAATTTTGGAGTCAATCTAAATCAGAATAGGGATTTCAGGCCACCTCGGGGTTTGGAATATGTGAAACTACAGATGCCATCCTATGATGGTAAGGGATCAGCAGATGAGTACCTGGACTGGGAGGATAAGGTCGAAGGTCTTTTCGAATGTTATGAGATTGACGACAATACCAGGGTCAGATTGGCTGCAGTTGAATTTGTAGGGTATGCTGCACTTTGGTGGAAGAATTTGATCATCAATAGGCATCGGGATGGAGAGGCTGAGGTTCAGACCTGGAGGGATATGAAGAGGTTGTTAAGGAAGAGGTTCATTCCTGAGCACTACAAACAGGAGCTATTTATGCGACTGCAAATTTTGAGGCAGGGGAGGAAAACGGTGGATGATTATGTGCAGGAATTTGAGACCCTTATGATTAGGTGTGGGTCTGTTGAGCCTCCGGAACAAACTATAGCACGATTTGTCTCAGGTTTAAAATATGAGATAGCGTGTATTGTTGAGCTACAGCGTTACACCACACTTGATGAGGCTATTCAGTTGGCCTTAAAAGTAGAGAGACAGAGGAGGTCCAACTTCTTTAGGGCTCCTAGCAGCAGGCCTAATACTACTAATAGACCCATATCAGCCGACAGTCGATCAGGGGGAGCAAAGGCGGTTGGTGAGGGAGTCAAGACAGTGGACACTACTACCCCAACCATCATCAGAGAAAACTTACCCACTGGGAAGGGTAAAGAGGTCATGGCACCAGAAACGAGGCAGACTGTTCCCGGATCTACTAGTGGGAAAGCACGCTAGATTAAATGTTTTAAATGCATGGGATTTGGGCATATGGCTGCACAGTGTCCAAATAAGAGGGTGATGACTATTATGGAAGACATTAGAGAGGATACTGAGGATGACCATGAACAGATTGAGCCTACAGATCTACCAACAGTATTGCAGGAATATTATGATGATCAGAATGCAAATGCACCTGAGGAGCATACTGGAGGAAAATATCTATCCCTCAATGTATTACGTTGGATTTTGTCCACATCTCCTGATGTCAGTGATATTCAGAGGGAGAACATATTTCATACCTCTTGCAGAATCAGAGGTAACCTTTGTGTACTCATCATTGATAGTGGTAGTTGCACAAATGTTATATCTGCTGCACTAGTAGACAAATTTCAACTGTCTACTATACCTCATCCTAGTCCTTATCATTTGCATTGGCTGGATAATAGAGGTAGTATGCATGTTACCCTTAGGGCAAAGGTTCCAGTGAGTGTCGGGCAGGATTATCATGATGAGATCCTTTGTGATATAGTTCCTATGCATGCATTCCATTTGCTGTTGGGTCGGCCCTGGTTGTATGATCGACGGGTGATACATGATGGGTTTAAAAATACCTACATGTTTAGCATGGGCGAGACACGCATAATCCTATTACCAATGACTCCATCTAAGGTCGAGAGTTTTCAAAAAGAGGTCAGGCAGCCGTCCACTACCATGGTTAGTCGGGGAAGCAGAACAACAGAGATCCTAGGGTTCAATTCCACAATTGATCCTCTAGATTTGAGGGAAAATCTTTCAGAAGCCCGAGGAGATGATGGGAAAAATTCTGGCACTGTCAACCTTTTCAGAACCCAATCTGGATGATTGACCAAATTGCTCATCTTTTATCTTTGTTTTTATTTCTAATATACTTTGAGAATAATCTTACAGGTACAATTATATATCTCCATGGGATGCCAAAATGTCCTACAACTTCAGTTGGACACAAGACATTTTTTTGGGTAACAATCAAAGGCCCGCTGCGATTGTTCTCTATTCTGAGGCATTGGATCATGAAGATTTATGTTATATTGTATCTTGTAAATGTTTATTGAACTATTTTGGTTGTATTTTGGTTTTGGGACACTTTTATTTCCATGTAACTTTCATTTAGGGTTAGCCACCTTAAAAGTGGCAAACTTGTAATTTTGAGCACTTTTTAACCCTAGAAGTAGCAAGTATAAATACTTGCTTAAGAGAGGGTTTAGGGAGCTTATTTTTGCAGAACATACACTCTCTTTTCACGTGTGAATTAGGGTTCATACCTTGGTTCCAACTCTTATCAATTTCAATTCCAAGACTTGAAATTGTGGCGAGTGCAACAATTGGAATTTGTGAGTCATATCAATTCCTACTTGTTGTGATTTCTTTTCCTCTCTAGTGTGTTGTATCTAGGGTTGATTAGAGATAGTTCTTGGTCAGATTTACATCTTATTGTACATGAATTCATTTGATTATTTGAAAGAATTATCAAGTTGATTCAATTCATCATTAAGGATTTCTTTGCTAGCGTGAATTTCACCATTTAGAAAAGGGATCTTCCTTCACGGTTTTCTTTGTCAAATTGAGGCTTGATTTTCGTGGATTATATGATATTAGAAGTGTTATTAGAAGCCATTTCCATTGTGGTATTCAGATTATATCATTAGTAGGTTGAATTTCATCATTTCAACATTAGGGTTCACTGGAAAAGTGCCATTTTTGGATCCGATTTTGCCTAGACTTGAGATATCTTTTCTTAAGTCTTTTGAATGTGCTTTAAAATGTGATTAGGCACATCATCTTTTTGGTATCAGAGCTTAAGGTTAAGAGGAGGGATTGTTGAATTTGATATTTTTGATCCTTATATTGTTATCTTCCTATTGCCGTGAGTTGCTTACGGTTTAAGAGGAGGGATTGTTGCAATTGAGTTTTCGGAAATTGATTGTTTTAATTTCATCTTGCCGTGAGTTACTTGAAGGTTGATGAGAAGGGTTTTGTTGATTGAAGTTTTGGGAATTGAAAGTTTTTGGTATTACCTTTGTGAACCGAATTGCAAGGGAGTGGAAATTCGGATCAAGTGAATGTATTTTTTTGTTGTTGTTACCTTGATGTTTACGTGATTGATCCTTGTTGAAATTGAGGATTAATTGAATTGTTTGTATTGGTACTAATTGGCGTGAGTATCTTACTTGGGAAGTTGAAACTTGTTGTTGTAGAAGTGGACATCTTATTGTAATTTTTTGTCTTGACTTCACCGTGAAGGAGAGGAAGGTAGTGCAATTTCGGAAGTGCAATTGTGTAGGAAGAGAATTGTGTTTATTTTGCATTGTTGAATTCGGAATTGTGGAAGGATATGTGCAATTTTCAGATTTGATTAGTGTATAAGAAAGGAAGTTATTTGATTTCAAAACAAGCATTAAGAGTGAAGGAGTTAATTGTGCTTGTTTGAATTTGAAAATTTGCATCTTACCAAATGTGGAGGAGTTGCAATTAGTGAAGAGGATTGATTTTCAAATTTAAATGCTGCCTTCTTATGTTAATTTCGGTTGAAAAATTGTGTTGAAGTGGATAAAGTGCTCCGTGAGTGTGTAGGAGTGTATATGGTGTTGTGTGTGCAAATTGGAAGTGGAAGTGTATAATTTCCAGATTTGAATTTGCGTGGAAGAAGAGGAAACAAACTTGATGGAATGGGTTGAGACAGAGGAAACATCAGTAGATAATGAGTCCTTGTTTTTGTTACAGAAGAAATACATCCAAGAAATGGAGGAAAGAAAACAATCATCTACTATGGTATTTCAGATGTTGGGATTCTGTAGAGATACTCCTTTAGATGGATTGCTTTTGGAAAACGGAGTCTCTGTTGCATTTGAGCTACAAGATTTGAGGTCAAAACTTTTTGAGGTCCAAGGAGATGATGGGAATCAAAATCCGACAAAACCTATCATTAGGACAAAAATTGATGGATTTCGAATCTTGGCGATGAGGGCCCATTTCGAGCTGATCAACCTTGGAGTTAATTATTATCTAACCTCTTTTATCTTATTCATGAATTGTATATTCCAACAGGTATGCTTATTTGGCTTCACAAGGCGATGGATAAACTCACTAAGACTCAGCTTGTGGGTTATCTATGGACCGACCTAAACCGGCGATGAGTTGAACCGACGGATTCCATCATGAAGCTAGCCTGCCGAAGATTATTTTCTTTACTTGTAATTTATGTTTGAACCATTTATTTTGTAAGCTTTATGGGACATTTTATTTTGGTTGTATTTTACCTTTAGGACCGACCACCTTATAGTGGCATAGTTGTGATTTTCTTGTCATTTTAACCCTAAAGGGTGCAAGTATAAATACTTGCAAATTAGGTTTTTTAGGGAGCTTTTGAACATTTGAGAAAAACACCCCTTTGTGCCGTGAGAGAGAGTGCCTCTTGCAAGCATTTGCTCTTATCAATTTCATTAGTGAAATTGTGGCGAGTGGACTTGGATTTGTTGTGAGTCATATCAACAAATTACAAGTTGATCCTAATTCCAAACTAGTGAGTCATATCTGGTGAGGATTTAGTTATTTTATGTACTTTTGTTCTTATGAAATTAGGGTTCTAATTTCGAAATTTGAAAGCACCTTTGAATTGAATTTGAATACCATTTCGTTTTCCCTTCTAGCAATCGTCATTTGATATATTGTAATTCATCACAATTTCGGAATTTCATTTGGAATATTGAGGCTTTTCCTTTGTTTGTGGCGTGGATGTTCATTATCAATTCATCCCTTTTTAGTTGATTGTGCTTGACCCCCCTTTAGGCACATCAGTAGGATTCTATCGACGCTTCATCAAGGATTTTTCCAAGATTACTCAGCCCCTATGTAGATTGATGCAAAAAGAAGTGGCATTTGAGTTCGATGAGGCTTGCAAGCATGCTTTTGACACATTGAAGGATAAGTTAACTTCTACTCCAATCATTCAACCACCTGACTGGAACCTTCCTTTTGAAATTATGTGTGATGCGAGCAATTATGCAGTTGACGCTGTTCTTGGCCAAAGAGTTGGAAAAGCTTCAGAGGTCATTTACTACGCTTCCAGAACATTGGATAGTGCTCAATGCAACTATTCCACAACGGAAAAAGAACTCTTGGCTGTTGTTTTTGCTTTAGAAAAATTCAGATCATATTTACTTGGTACTAAGGTAATTGTTTACTTTGATCATGCAGCTCTCAAGTACCTGCTCGCGAAGAAGAAGGCGAAACCAAGACTTATTCGATGGATACTCTTATTACAAGAGTTTGATTTGGAAATACACGATAGGAAAGGCTCCGAAAACTTAGTTGTCGACCACCTCAGTAGAATACTCATCAGTGAAGAGTCAATACCTCTACAAGATGATTTTCCATATGAGCATCTCTTTTCTATTGAAAAGACAATCCCTTGGTATGCTGATATTGTCAACTATTTGGTTACTAAGACACTACCAAGTGATTTGTCTAGGGCTTAAAAAGATAAAATTAAAAGTGATGCTAAGTACTATGTATGGGATAATCCGTATTTGTGGAAACATTGTGCTGATCAAATCATTAGAAGGTGTATTTCTCAAGACGATATTCCTTCTGTATTGCAATTTTGTCACTCATATGCATGTGGTGGACACTTTGGCCCTAAGAGGACAGCTCAAAAAGTGTTAGGGTGTGGCTTGTTTTGGCTTACCTTGTTTCGTGATTCTTATATGTTTTGTAAGTCTTGTGAACAATGTCAGAAAGTTGGCAACTTAGGACATAGGGACCAAATGCCACTTACCCCTATTCTTGCTTGTGAAATATTTGATATATGGGGTATTGATTTTATGGGTCCTTTTCCTCTTTCTTTCGGTAATGTTTACATCTTTCTTGCTGTGGATTATGTCTCAAAGTGGGTGGAAGCCAAAGTGACCCGGACTAACGATGCCAAAGTTGTTGAGAATTTTGTCAAATCTCATATTTTTGCTAGGTTCGGGACACCAAAGGCTCTTATCAGTGATCGTCGCACACACTTTTGTAATAGAGTAGTGGAAACTCTGCTTAAAAAGTACAATGTCACTCATCGCACTTCCACCGCATACCACCCTCAAACAAATGGATTGGCAGAGGTATCCAATCGAGAAATCAAGTCTATTCTTAAAAAAACCGTCAATCCAAGCAGGAAGGATTGGAGCATAAGACTTGAAGATGCATTGTGGGCCTACCAGACAGCTTATAAGACCCCTATAGGTATGTCTCCTTATCGTTTAATATTTGGCAAACTGTGTCACCTCCCTATGGAGTTGGAACATAGGGTGTACTGGGCTGTAAAACAATGTAACATGCAAAAGGATGAGGTTGGTGAGCACAGAAAACTTCAATTACAAGAACTTGAAGAAATTCGAAGAGAAGCTTATGAGAGTACTAAAATCTATAAGGAAAAAACAAAGGATTTTCATGATCAAATGATTTCTCGAAAGAATTTTTCTGTAGGTTAAAAAGTATTACTTTATCACTCTCGATTGAAGTTTTTTTCTGGAAAACTATGCTCATGGTGGGTTGGTCCTTTTGTTATCACTAACATATTTTCACATGGTGTAGTTGAGATCGCAAGTCTTGAAACTGGTAAGACTTTCAAAGTCAATGGTCATCGCTTGAAACCTTTTTATGAAGGATTTCAAGTGTGTAATATTGAAGAAACCAGTTTAACTTACCTTGAGTACTGCGATTAATTACCAGGAATGTCTAGCCAAAGACATTAAAGAAAGGCGCTTCATGGGAGGCAACCCAGACTAAAATATATATATATATATATATATATATATATATTTCAATTTATTTTATTTTAGTTTTTTTTATTTTTTCTTTTGATTAGCTGCAGAAAGGGTACATATCATCAGATGACACTCTCTCGTGCTTAAGGGGAGAACTCCAATCACTTTACAATTTATACCAGGGAAGTACCGGTATTCCTTTTCTCTTATTCTCTAATGTTCCTTATGTTTTTAATTCCTCTTTAATTGTGCTGAATTAGGAACAGTGCAGACACTGTTCAAACTAAGTGTGGGGGAGAGGATAATAAAATATAGAGAATAGAGAATTGAGTATGACTAGCTAACATCTAAAATCATATTATACTCATACTTTGAATATTTGTCCTTAAGCATATATATGGTAAAATTTTAAGCCAAATTTTTCAAAAATTTTCATGAAATTTGGAGATTGTACTAAATGTTGTAATAGGTATCTACAAAATGTGAAATTGACTTGTTCAAGTGCTTTACTCACCTACTGCTATGATTAGAATACTTAGTTAAAATTAAGTAGTGAAATCTTTAAGAAACAAATTTACCTTGTATTTTGCTTTAGAATTGGAAGTCTAAGAGTAGGTCGAGTTCTTAAGTGAAAAATAAACAAGTTTACTTCTAGGTTAAATTAGTTACTATATACTCTTTGAAGTTGTTTTTGAAACAATGATAACACTTAGTGGAAGAAGTAGAAGAAACTTTCTCCTTAGTGATCCTTTATAAAAAAAAAAGATGTCTTAATATTATGATAGCTAAAAAAAAAAAAGGGGGAAAAGAATCAAGCATAGCCATTACTCCAATGATTCAAGTAATTGAGTTAAGAGTATTCGAACTTGAATGTTAGAGTGAGGAAGAGTCCGTAAGGGTATCTTAAAACCCGGTCACTTGAGTGACGAGCTCGGGATGCTGCCGATTCGATGAACTCACTATAACGATAAGGGCGAAAAAGGCGAAAGTTCATGAAAAAGAAGCAGGCAAAAACCCGTCAAAATAGATGCTTGATTAAATCAAAAGAATATGAATGTAAAGATCATTGAATGAAATAAGACTTATAATAAAAAGGGAGAAAGTCTAGGGAAAGAGTAGATACCATATGCTTTTACTTTGTGTTGCAAAGATTATATACTTGCTAATATCTAATGAAGTTTAATTGGGTGTTTTTCCTTATTAGATTAAGTATTTACTTTTGGAATAAAAGTTCTTTTGCTAAACATGAGGATTAAAGTTTGTTTTGTTTAGATTAGCTATTAAATTTTGACTATGGTAATTTAATCACAGGAAACCAGTTTGGTTGGAGCAGTAGACATTAAAATTACAAGTCATGAATTATAAAAGGATAGATGCTTGAAAATGATGAAAAAAAATTTCGTATAATCTATGACGGATTTCTCAATTGATTTGATTCAATTGCTTGAGGACAAGCAAGAAACTAAGTGTGGGGGAATTTGATAGAGCCATTTTATACTCAATCTTTATAGTATGAATTGTGTTAATTTATTATTGATTTTATAGAAATCATAAGGAAATGGTACTTAATTTTATTATGGTGATAAATCAGGTTTAATGGAGTCAAGAGTGCTAATTCAAGTGATTTAGAGAAGTCATCTGCAAATTAAATCAAGGTCAAGGATTTACACCGCCGGCGTACAAGAGAAGAATGCACGAACAAAATAGCTTTTTGGAAGAAACAAGGGAAGTACACGAGCGTGTATTTCCAGATGCACGGCCGTATGTTTGGTTTGAAAAAAAACAAAAGCTTACACGGTTTAAGTACACGGCCGTGTGTTTGATTTGAAAAAAACAGAAGCTTACACGGTTTAAGTACACGGCCGTGTGTTTGATTTGAAAAAAACAGAAGCTTACACAGTTTAAATACACGACTGTGTATAACCGTGGGTTAAGACTGTGTATGTTGAAAAGTTCGGCCGTTTCAGGAGATTTTTCGGTTTTCATATATTTATCTCTTCGTTTTCCAGAAGGAGGGAGTGTAGGAGGGAAGAAACCGAATAGGAAAAGCAGGAGACACCTGAAAACAAAGACTTTTCATCTTTTTCACTTTTTGATTTTGTTTAGTTATGAACATGTGTGGCTAAACAATCTTCTAGCCAAAGGATCATCAATAGTTTAGTTCTTTAAGAATTATGAGATCTAATTGATTTGTCTTTATTCTATTCTTTATTTTTGGGTATTTATATATTTGCTGAATGTTTTTTTATTATTATCTTGTTTGATTGGTATGAATTAGAGCTCTTCTATTCCATTAGCAAGTTAATATATTGTCAATTAGAATGTCATATTCGTAATTGTTTGATAGTTTTAATCTCTGTGACACAATAACATGTTTGATTATAGAATAAATAATCAAATTCATGTTATGGAGATATATAATCTTGTTTAAATAGGTTATCTTATAATCTACTGGCATGAATTGGTGGTCTCTCTTGTTTTTTAATGCTATTGATAGATTAAATCCTAAGAGCTTGTTTAGGATTGTTTAATCAATAAGAGAAGTAATCAAAGAGCTTGTTTTGATTATCAAGAAAGTAAGGAGAGATAGGTTATTAGATCTTGTTAATAACCATAACCAGTTTATCTGAGATAAAGAATAGAAAATATTTGCACCAATGATCATTTCTATGAATTAAACTGTAATGATACCTTTGGTTAGGCTTTCATCATTATTAAATTTTATTATCTGATTTCCATTTTATTTGAATTTACAAACAAAACCCCCATTCTTCTTTTTCTCTCTATTTTCTTTCTATAGAAATAAATTTAACCAATCCCTATGGATACGACCTTATTCACTGCTATCTACAAAAATTGTTTAGGACTAGGTTTTAATTTTGTTGGATTCGACACCCATCAAAAAGAAATTACAAATGCTCCACGTCCACATCAAGAAGTAACAATCATAACACCTTAACAACATAATCAATCACTTCAATTTCCACCTCTACAAGTCAGTTCATGATGGTAATACTACAACCCTTAATTTCCAATTTTCAGTTGACAAATCCATCCTCTTAAACCTCAAGCTCTAATACCAAAAGATGATGTGCTCAAAACCAAGGTTAAGCACATGCAAATGAATCAAAGAAACAACTTCAATTCACAAATAAAAACCAGCTCAATAGGATCATGAATTGCGTGAACCCTAATGGAGATTTGATGAAATCCAAAGGTTAAAAGATGCAACTAACAATCCAAAAATAATAAACTTCTCCAATAAAACAACAATCACAAGAATTTCACGTGAATTACACACAAGAACATTAAGATCCAATTTCATAAATAACCCTTCCCACAATCTCCAACTTACGATTCAAAATGGTTAACAATTGTTGATGGTGAATCACAAGTATGATAATTACTCAAAATAAACACACTCATTCGAATTGAAACCAATTCAAATCTGACCAAGAAAAGTTCTAATCCAACCCTAGATATTACACACTAGAGAAGAAAACGAAAACACGACAAGTAGAAATTGATATGACTCACAATTTCAATTGTTGCATTCGCCACAATCTCAACTCTTGGAAATTGAAATTGATAAGAGAAAAAGGAACTAGGGAAACCCTAAGCCCTCTCATGAAAATTTGATGTTCAATTCTGAAAATTTTGGCCTCCTCAAACCCTATTAGGAGCAAGTATTATACTTGCTCCCCTTTAGGATTAGAAAATGCACAAAAATTACAACTATGCCACTTTTAAGGTAGCCAGCCCTAAATGGAAATTACAATCAAAATGAAAATGTCACAAAGAAAATATGACATAAAGTATTCCATAGAATAATTACAAAGTACAAAAATATCATAAATCTTCATAAGCCAATGCTTCGAAATGGAAACAATCGCAGCGGGTCTTTAATTGTAAATCTGAAGATGTCACGTGGCCATCAACTAGTGTAGGACATATTAGCATCCCATGGATAATTATTATTGTACCTATAAGATTATTTCTCAAATTTTTGTTAGATAAAAAGATATGAAGTAAAAATATAAGCGATTTGGATCATTAGCTAAATCTAGTTCTGAAGGTATAGGCGGTGCCAAAAAATTTCTCATTTGAGAGACAGAGTAGTGAGAGATGGAAATCTGAATAGAATGATAGATGGGGATCATCATCCTTACAGGGAAGAAAGGGATGATAACTTTGGGGCTACTCTATATCAGAATAGGGATTTTAGGCCACCTCGAGGACTTGAGTGTGTAATGTTGCAAATGCCTTCTTATGATGGTAAAGGATCAATTGATGATTATTTAAACTGGGAGGATAAGGTTGAGGGTCTCTTTGAATGTTATGAGATTGATGATAATACCAGAGTCCTATTGGCTGTTGTTGAGTTTACATGATATGCCGCATTATGGTGGAAGAATTTGATTATCAGCAGGCGTAGGGATAGGGAGGCTAAGATTCAAACATGGAGGGATAAGAAAAGGGTGTTGAGAAAAAGATTTATTCCTAATCACTACAAACAAGAACTGTTTATGCAACTATAAACTTTGAGGTAGAGAGGCAAGATAGTGGATGATTATGTGCAGAAATTTGAGTAATTTTGGCATGGAATTGTATTGCTAAGTGAGTGTCATGTGGATTATAGAAGTGTTGCACTGTGATGTGTTGATTTTGTTGTGGAGAAAAGTGTTGTAGATTATAGAAGTGTTGCACCGTGATGTGTTGATTTTGTTGTGGAGAAGAGCTACACATAGATTGTAATAGTATACATGTGCCTTGAGTGAAGTTAAGTGGAGTTGTGTGTTTTCCTTTTGTAGTGGCTACTGTGTGGCGCTAAAAGCAGTGTGGTTGTGAGGTGTACTCCTTTGCTTCAAATTGTCCTTGAGGTTCAATATACCGAGTCTACAACTATGTCGAATGATAGCGTGAATGGGGGGATTGGCGATGAAGCTAATAGTGAGGTTGGCGGAGGTCAGGGTCATAATGTTGCAAGTAGGAGGACTTTGGAAGAACATCTCCAGGATCTTACTACCACCAGTAACTAGGATTGATAGAATGACATTACTACAACCACTAGTGGTAAACCATTAGGCAACACATCGAGTAGCTCCACAGAATCCTTAAAGAGATAGAGTAGTAGGAGATGGAAATCTGAATAGAAGGATGGGTGAGGAACATCTTCTATACAGGGAAGAAAGGGATGACAATTTTAGGGCTAATCCATATCAGAATAGAGATTTCAAGCCACATCGGGGCTTGGAATATGTGAAACTGCAGATGCCTTCTTATGATGGCAAAGGATCAATTGATGATTATTTAGATTGGGAGGACAAGGTTGAGGGTCTCTTTAAATGTTATGAGATCAATGATAATAACAGGGTCCGATTGGCAGCACTACAAATAGGAACTCTTTATCAGCAGGCGTAAGGATGGAGAGGCTGAGATTCAAACATAGAGAGATATAAAAAGGGTATTGAGAAAAAGATTCATTCCTAAGCACTACAAATAGGAACTCTTTATGCAACCGTAGACCTTGAGGTAGGAAGGTAAGACAGTGGATGATTATGTGCAAGAATTTGAAACCCTCATGATTAGATGTGAATCCGTTGAACCTCCAGAACAAACCGTAGCATGCTTTGTCTCAGGCTTGAAATATGGAATAGCGTATGTTATTGAGGTGCAGTGTTATGGTACACTTGATGAGGCTATTCAGTTGGCCTTGAAAGTGGAGAGACAGAGGAGGTCCAACTTGCTTAAGGCTTTGAGTAGTAAGCTCAATGCTATTACCAGACCCATAACAGCTGACGGTTGATTAGGGGGAACAAAGGCGGTAGCTGAGGCAGTGAGAGTAGTGGACAAAACTACCCTAAATACTACTAGAGAAAATTTACCTACTGGGAAAGGTAAAGAGGTAATAATGCCAGATGTGAGGCAGACTGTTCTTAGATCTACTAGTGGAAAGGCACGCCAGATCAAGTGCTTTAAATGCATGGGATTTGGGCATATGGCAGCACAGTGTCCAAATAAGAGGGTGATGACTGTTATGGAGGGCATTGGGGAAGATATTGAGGATGATAATGAACAAACTGAACCTACAGATTTACCAATGGCACTGCAAGAGTATTAAGATGACCAAACTACGGAGACACATAAGGAGCGTACAAGTGAACAACATCTACTTATTAATGTGTTACGCAGGGCTCTAACTATATCTCCTAATACGAGAGACATTCAGAGGGAGAACATATTTCACACCTCTTGCAGAATTATAGGTAACCTTTGTGTACTCATCATCGATAATGGTAGTTGCACGAATGTTATATCTGCTGCATTGGTAGATAAATTACATTTGTCTACTATTTCACATCCTAACCCTTATAACTTGCATTGGCTGGATAATTGAGGCAGTATGTATGTTACACTAAGGGCAAAGGCCCTTATGAGTGTTGGGTAAAAATATCATGATGAGATCCTGTGTGATGTAATCCCTATGCATGCATTCCATTTACTGTTGGGTCGACCTTATGCTTACTCGCTATATTACGCTATATAGGTGCGCTTGCCTTTTGCTTCGTAGTAAGATTAAGAACAAGAATTCAATTTATTTAAACTACGATTGGCAACGATCAAGTTTTTGGTGCCGTTGCCGGGATACGCCAATATTAGAAACACTTTTTACTTATTAATTTAACCAATTTATTTCTTTCTTATCTTTTTTTTTTCCTTTTCTTCCTTAGAATTTGGAGCTTATAATTGATTTGTATTACGTTTACAATGCATGAAAAGAAGTCGCTCCAAGGAACTTGCTGTTTTTAATCCTGAGCCAGAGAAAATTATTCATCGTTATCAGAAAAAGCAACACTCGACTGAGTCAACATCATTTGGTATTCAAGGAGAATCATTGAAGGAAGAAATGGCTGATCAAGTCAATAATCGTGCTCAAGAGTTGAATTAAGGAAATGTTGTTGTGGATCCCCCGAATCATCAACTGGTTGATAATAGAGATGGCCGAGTTAATGAGCCACCAGAACCAATTCTAATTTTTGCCAGGCCAAACTTGATAGGCGTTAGCTCTAGCATAGTCCGCCCTCGAGTGCAAGCAAATAATTTTGAACTTAAGCCTGCCGTGATTTAGATGGTGTAGCAATATGCTCAATTTGAAGGTTTATAGGATGAAGATCCAAATGCGCATATCCAACTCTTTCTGGAGATATACGATACCTTCAAATTTAATGGAGTTAGTGATGATGCGATCCGCCTTAGGCTCTTCCCATTCTCTTTGAAAGGCAAGGCTAAGCAGTGGCTGAATTCTTTACCGAGGAATCCATTACTACATGGCAAGGTCTAATTAAGAAGTTTATGGACAAATTCTTCCCTCCTTCAAAGACCGCTAAACTTCGAGCTGAGATTCAATCTTATCATCAGTATGACATGGAGACGTTGTATGAAACCTGGGAGAGATTCAAGGACTCAATGCGGAAATGCCCACACCATAGGATCCCAGAGTGGCTTCAAGTTCAGAAATTTTATAATGGGTTGAACTATCAAACGAGACAAACAGTAGAAGCCGCAGCTGGTGGCACCTTGAACCATAAAACTCCTGAAGAAAGTTTGACTCTTTTTGAAGACATGGCCGCGAATAATTATGAATGGTCACATGGTAGGGGTAGAGAAAAGAAGGTGGCAAGCATTCTTGAAGTGGATGTGGCTACTTCTATCATGTCCAAAGTTGAGGCTTTATCTAGAAAGATCGATGGGTTGGCTGTCTCATAACATCAGCTGGCTATTGTGGAACCCTCAGGTGGTGAAGAAGGGCAAATAGAGCAAGTGGATTATTTGGGAAACCCAATTCGCCCCAGAACAATCCATACAGCAATACTTATAACCCAGGATGGAGAAATCACCCAAATGTTTCTTGGACTAACAACAGTAATATTCAAAAGGGCAATCCGAATCCTCTACCAGGTTATCAGAGGCGATATGCAAAATTTTTGAAAGAGTTGCTATCGAACAAAAGGAAGCTTGAAGAGTTCTCCACTGTAACTTTAGGAGGAGAATGCTCTGCGGTAATTCAGAACAAACTCCCAAAGAAGTTAAAAGATCCTGGGAGCTTTACCATCCCTTGCCTAATAGGGAATTTATCTGAACAACGGGCATTGGCTGATTTGGGAGCCAGCATTAATTTGATGCATACAAGATGTTCCAGAAATTGGGTATTGGAGAGCCGAAACCGACTAAAATGAGTCTTCAGTTAGCCGATCGATCAGTCAAATTCCCGAGAGGAGTAGTTGAAGATGTATTAGTGAAGGTGCAGGACTTCATCTTCCCGGCGGATTTCGTCATCCTTGACATGGAAGCAGATGTGGAGGTCCCTCTTATATTGGGGAGGCCATTTTTGGCTACTGCTAGAGCCATAATTGATGTTGGGGATGGGAAGTTAGTGTTGAGAGTGGGAAATGAAGAGGTCATAGTGAAAATGCCTAGCGTCCTTAAACAAAGCCTGCACCATGATGATGCATGTTATGCAATCGACTACCTCGACTTCGCAGTTTCGGATTCATTGCAAGACCTGTTGATTGGTGATGCATTGGAATTGTGTTTGATGAATGGGGAGAAAGAGCAACCTGAAAATATGGCGATTAGAGCAGTTGTCAATCAGCTTAATAATAATCCTGAGTTGAGAGAAGAAAGAAGCTTTGAAGGTATGAATAGATCAACCATTCAGAGATCGGAACCTTCAATTGAGGAACCACCTGAGCTAGAATTGATACAACTGCCAGACTACCTTCAATATGCATTTTTGGAAGAAGATTCTAAACTTCCAGTCATAATTGCGCCAAATCTAGATCGAGATCAGCAGGAAAGGTTATTGCATGTCCCGGGGCGGCACAAGAAAGCAATAGCATGGAAAATTGCAGATATAAAGGGGATTAGCCCATCGTTTTGTACACACAAAATTTTGATGGAAGATTGTGTCAAGCCAGTGGTACAACCGCAGTGCTGACTTAATCCAAATATGAGAGATGTTGTAAAAAAGGAAGTCATCAAATTGCTTGATGCAGGAATGATCTACCCGATTTCTGATAGCTCATGGGTGAGCCCATTCAAGTAGTTCCGAAGAATGGCGGTATGACAATGGTACCGAATGAAAAAAATGAACTCATCCCGATGAGAACTGTCACTGGATGGAGAGTTTGTATAGATTACCGCAAGCTAAATGACGCAACTCGAATGGATCATTTTCCTCTTCCATTTGTGGACCAAATGCTTGAAAGGTTAGCTAGACATGCATATTACTGTTTCCTCGATGGGATGTCTGCATATTTTCAGATTCCTATCGCACCCAAAGACCAGGAAAAGACGACATTCACATGCCCTTTTGGGACCTTCGCTTATCGACGCATGCCTTTCGGATTATGCAACGCTCCAGCCACCTTTTAGCAATGCATGATGGCTATTTTTGAGGATATGGTAGGAGATAAGATGGAAGTATACATGGATGATTTTTCTGTTTTCGGGAATTCTTTTGATGAGTGTCTACACCATCTTGAGTTAGTGTTGCAACGTTGTGAAGACACTAACCTGGTCCTAAATTAGGAGAAGTGTCATTTTATGGTCAAAGAACGTATTGTTTTGGGCCATAAAATCTCCAAGAAAGGCATAAAAGTGGATGAGGCAAAGATCGAAGCAATTTCTAAATTGCTGCCACCATCTTCAGTTAAGGCAATACGAAGTTTTCTTGGCCATACAGGGTTCTATCGACGATTCATTAAAGATTTTTCAAAAATTGCTAGGCCAATGACAAAACTCTTGGAGTAGGATACCTCCTTTGACCTCAACTAGGAATGCATTGATGCATTTGAACTCCTCAAGCAAAAACTCATCACTGTACCTATCATAGTCACACCAACATAGGACGTTCCCTTTGAGATTATGTGTAATGCTAGTGACTCGGCTGTGGGAGCTGTTCTGGGTCACCGAAAGGACAAATACTTTCAACCCATTCATTATGCTAGCAAAACACTCACTCCTGCATAAGAAAACTATACAACCACTGAGAAGGAGTTGCTGGCAGTTGTCTTTGCCTTTGACAAGTTCAGACCATATCTCATCTTATCTAAGGTCATCGTATACACAGATCATTCCACCTTAAAATTCTTGCTGACAAAATAGGATGCAAAGCCACGCCTCATTCGGTGGATCTTACTTCTTCAAGAGTTTGATCTTGAGATAAGAGATAAAAAGGGTGCTGAAAATCTAGCTGCCGACCACCTGTCACGTTTGGAGAATCCCTGTTTAGAAAGACCGAACGAAGTTGAGATCAACGATGAGTTCCCTGACGAACGATTGTATGCCATCAAGACCGTTGAAGATGATATCATCCCATGGTTTGCTGATTATTGCCAATTACCTAGTGGCAAGGGCCCTTCCTAAGGATATGAACAAGCAACAGAAGAAGAAATTTTTCACCGAATTGAAGCACTACTACTAGGAGGATCCACATTTATTTAGAATTTGTGCTGATCAGATGATTCGAAGGTGTGTTTCCCATGAAGAAGGATGGAAAATCTTATTCCATTGTCCCAGTGGGCCAATAGGAGGACATCATAGTGCCAATAGGACGGCGCACAAAGTATTGGAAGCAGGATTTTACTAGCCGTCATTGTTTAGGGATGCTTAGAGATATATAGCTCGATGTGACCGATGCTAGAGGGATGGTAACATATCAAAAAGGAATGAAATGCCACAACACTACATATTAGAGTGTGAAGTATTCGATGTGTGGGGCATCGACTTTATGGGGCCCTTTCCTCCTTCCTTCGGAAATAAATACATATCGGTAGCTGTGGATTACGTCTCTAAATGGGTAGAAGCACAAGCCTTGTCGACTAATGACTCCCGGGTGGTTGTTAAATTCTTGAAGAAGCTATTCTGTAGATTCGGGGTCCCACGGGCACTCAATAGTGACAGAGGTACACACTTTTGTAATTCGCAAGTTGAAAAGATTCTTAAGCGATATAGGGTGACTCACCGTCTTGCTATGCCGTATCACCCCCAAACTAGTGGGCAAGTGGAGGTTTCAAACAGGGACCTAAAGCGTATCTTAATGAAGTCCATGTCTCACCATGGACGAGATTGGGTCAAGAAGTTAGATGATGCTTTGTGGGCATATCGGACAGCTTACAAAACCCCCCTTGATACTACTCCATATTGATTAGTCTACGAGAAAGCTTGCCAATTACCAGTTGAGATTCAGCACAAGGCATTTTGGGCGATCAAATCTGCCAATTTAGATCTCAGCCGGTCTGGAGCACATCGAAGGATGCAACTTAATGAGCTAGATGAATGGAGGCTCATGGCATATGACAATTCATATATATACAAAGAGAAAGCCAAGAAGTTTCATGATGCTCGGCTACCATGGAATGGACAGTTTAATGAAGGGGACTTTGTATTACTTTTCAACTCTAGGTTGAAATTGTTCCCTGGGAAGCTTAAATCAAGATGGTCCGGTCCATTCCGGGTAAAAAAGGTTTTTCCCTACGGCACAGTTGAGTTGGAAGGCATTTTCAAGGTGAATGGTCAAAGGCTTAAGAATTACTTTGGGGACCAAACAGTTTTGGAAGAAAAGGAGGAGCTGAACCTCATTCTCATCTCCATTTGAGCTCCACCGATTCATTACGTCGAGCTAACGACGTTAAACAACAGCGCTTCTTGGGAGGCAACCCGTGTTGCTTAGGTCAGTTTTTCTTTTTTTTTTTTCTTTATTATCATCCGTTGTTTTGGAGTAACTTTTGCAGGACAGCAAGCTATAGAGGGGCTAACCAAGTTTGGATTCTATGAAAGTCACCTTAATAGAGCTTCTTTTAAGCTCTAAGTGTGGGAAAATTCTGGATGGGAGACCTTTTTAGGGAGTGCAAGATGAAGTGATGACAGGTATGTACTTTGATTTGCACAACCGGGTACACTAGTTGATGTGCCTAAACACACTTAAAAGCACATCCAAAGGACTTAAGAAAAACTATCTCAAGTCAAGGCAAAATCGGATCAAAAAATGGCACTTTTCAAATGAACCCTAATGATGAAAGGATGAAATTCAAACAACCAATGATATAATCAGAATACTTCAATGAAAATGCCTTCTAACAACACTCTAATTTCATGTAATCCACGCAAATGAAGCCTCAATTTGACAAAGAAAAACCGTAACAAAACAATCCCTTTCCAATGGTGAAAATCACGTTATCAAGGAAATCCTTAAAGATGAATTGGATCAATATGATAATTCCTTCAAATAATCACAAGAATTCGTGAATAACAACAAGGATATTTGACCAAGAAATATCTCAATTCAACCCTAGATATGACACACTAGAGAAGAAAAGAAATCACAACAAAATGAAATTGATATAACTCACAATTTCAAGATGTTGCACTCGCCACAATTTCAACTTCTTGGGATTGAAATTGATAAGAGAATTTGGAATTAGGAAAACCCTAAGCCCTCTCACGAAATGTGAAGTGTTTGTTCTACAAAATAAGCCTCCCCAAACCCTCTCTTAAGCAAGTATTTATACTTGCTACTCCTAGGGTTAAAAAGTGCTCAAAATTACAAGTTTGCCACTTTTAAGGTGGCTAACCCTAAATGAAAGTTACAAAGAAATAAAAGTGTCCCAAAACCAAAATACAACTAAAATAGTTCATAAAATGAAAAATACATAAAAGAAATGCTCTTCATGATGCCGGTCTTCTATAGGATCCATCGGCCCAGCTCATCGCCGGTTCAGGTCGGTCCATGGATAACCCACAAGCTGAGTTTAAGTGAGTTTGTCCATTGCCCTGTAAAGCATGATAAGTATTCCTGTTGGAATATAAAATACATGAATAAGATAAAAGAGGTTAGTATATAAATAATTCCGGGGTCGATTTGCTCAAAATGGGTCCTCATCGCCAAGATTCGAAATCCTTTAGTTATTGCCCTAATGATAAGTCTTGTCGGATTTTGATTCCTATCACTAGTGGTGTATCCGGTTTCTCACACATGCCAGAGGGTGTCTAAATTGACTTTGCAATAAAAAAGGAGAATACGTCATGGTGTGCCCTCCCGTGCACTTCAAAATATGCTCATTGTGTACATATCAGAGATACACGAATAAAGTACACGCTCGTGTACCTGGTCGTGTATCTGACCCACAGAAGGCACAATTCGATACACAAACAAGGTACACGCTAGTGTACCTAGTCATGTATCTGACCACAGAACACCCCCTCTATATACACGAACAAGGTACACGCTCGTGTACCTAGTCGTGTATTTAACTCACAGAATGCTCTCCCATGATACACAAACAAGGTACATGCTCGTGTACCTGGTCGTGTATTTGACTCACAGAATGCTCTCCCATGATACACGAACAAGGTACACGCTCGTGTACCTGGTCGTGTATCTAACCCACAGAATGCTCTCCTACGATACATGAACAAGGCACACGCTCGTGTATCTAACCCACAAAAAGGAATCCAAAGTACCCGACCAAAGTACACGACCGTGTACTTGGTCGTGTATCTAATTTTTCTGCTCGTACTATAAAAGGACTCCTCACTTCACTCTGCCATTTGCACGACCCATTCTCCATTCGTGTATTTAACCCACTCTACTCCTCCATACCGTGGTTGTTCTTTCCACACCATAAATTTCTTCCGTTTCAAGGATTCAAGGTAAGTAAGTTTTCTCTTCTTCTTCTTCAATACTTATTGCAATACGGTTGCTGCTCGATTTTCTTTTATGACTACCATACATGCTTGCATCTATGATGATGGTATGATGAGTGATTTCACATTTTGGAAGTCGATTGTTGATAAATCTATAGACATTTTGAACTCACGTGAATGCATGTATGATTGATGTCATGAGTGGCTGCCAAACAAGTGAATCGACAGTTAGGGTTTGAACATGAATATATGGGACTTTGATTTTGTGGGTTTCTTGAATAATGTTGCCGTGTTTCTTTCCCAATCTTCTTCTTAGAAACTAAGTTATGAGGCCATTTGTTTTTTATGATCACTAAACTGTCGCACCTAGCTTCTTAGAATCAAGATTCGAACTTTATCGTTTAAGGATGCTTTGGGTGTGTTGTAGTTACATTTTTTGCCTTCAAGAAGGTAAATTGACAATATACCAAAGCCACAAGACCTGATTCTGAGCGTTCCTATGGTAATTTGTGCATGTATTAGATGGGTAGATACACAACTAGGTACACGATCGTGTACCTTAGTTGTATATCTCAACCGTGCTATCTTCCTCCTTGTTTCAGAAACCCAATGCAAGTCCTATCATTTTCTTTGTGTAATTAACGACCCTAACCTATTTTGAGACCATTGTGATTGATTCAGATGGGCAAAAAGACTTGTGCAGTTAAACCGAAGTTTACTTTCTCTTGAGCTAAACTCTTCCTTGCTGGATGACTGTAATAATGATTGATCTCTATTTACTCTTTTACCTTTAGTTTTTGTTGTGTTGAACTTTGCTGATCTAGGTGTTATCCTACAAATGCAACTGGTCCCATAACTTTCCTTAGCGAGCTTCATTGATATAGATGATCGACATTCCGCTAGCTATGAAATTGGTCCATCACCTGTTTAATCCTGGGAAGTCTCAGTTCCTTTTCTTTTTATTTTTTTATTTTTTCTTTTTATCTCTTTATTTCTCATTACGTTCTTGAATGATAAAGACATTGGGGACAATGTCTCAATCTAAGTGTGGGGAAGGGGATACTAAAGAAATTTGATAAGGGTTGTGCTGAATTGTATAAGTCATTCAAAATTTTCCCCTATTTTGTTTTTCTCTTTTTGCTTGATAATCGAATTTTGAAATCATGATTGCAAATTACATAGTATTTTAGCATTTAGTGAATGAATTCCTCTAAAAGAGTGTTGTGCATGTCACCTTTGTCTTCTTTGGAACATTGATACTTAGTCAAAGTTATGGGATAAAATCGTTGTGAAACTCAAAGATCTTGAGAGCCATTTAATCTTTCATGAAAGGGCAAATGAAATGATTCTCTTGGTGATCCTTCTTAGAAGATCTCTTTAAAGTAATAATTTAATGAAAGCATGTTATACTTGAAAAATAAAGGATTGGTTAGTATGGGCAGGCTTTGGTCCCTCAGAAGAGCGAAGTTTGACTCCGCTACTAACTAGTCAAAATAATAAGTTAAGGTAATAGAGGTTCGATGGGGTTCCTTTAAAACCTGGTGACCTAAGGTCGTTTGGCCTGGGATCGGCCGACCGAGGAAATTACCGTAACAAAATGAAATACCATAAAGGCAAAAGTTGAGAGGGTCCTGTAACTCGAGCAATTAAGCCCACAGGAACGCCCTTAATTGAGGGGATAACGTTCGTTAACTTGGGTGATGAGCCTAGGATTATCGACTGAAAACTCGTTACATGGGTTGCAAGATCCTAAAAAAAAAAAAAAGGATGAAACCAGTGAACTATTACAAAGAATAAAATCTTTGAAGAGATCAACCAAAATGGAGGAGGAATCCAGGGAAACATAGATGCAATGTATTTTCATTATTGATTGCTTTACTAAGAGAGATAATTGAGAAGATTATAGACTCTTTAGTGGTGGTTAAAATGTACCACGTTTCCTTTTGCTCTAATTGATCTTGGGTCTAATTTTGATAATGAAAGCCATTGTTAAATGACAAGGGTAAAGATTGGTCTACTTTGATTAATCCTAGAAATTTGACTAAAGTATCTTTGTTACAATACTTTCATGATAAGGTGAGAAGCACACTCATTAGATTGAGGGATTGCATTGAGCTTTAAAGATTAAAATTCATAAATGCTAATGTCTGAGTAGTATTATTTAGTAACAACAATCATGATTAATGAGAAGTTTGATTAATGTTTTATTTTGCTTGAGGACAAGCAAAGACTTAAGTGTGGGGAAGTTTGATAAGTCGCAAAATACCCTTATCTAGAGTAATGAAATTGTGCTTTATTGTTGAATTTTTAGATAATTTGTTGAAGAAAAGGGTGCTTAATGGAATGAATGTTAATTTCAGGATCTTCTAGAGTATTTTGGAGCTAAGGGAAGGAGTTTTGAAGAGTCGGATCAAGTTTGGAAGGAATTGGATACAATACATGTGAAGAAAAGAATTCTGGAAAGTACAGAAGCGAGATACATGCCCATGTACTTTGCTTGTGTATATTGAAGTGGATGTTTGGAAAGTACACGAGCAAAGTACACGCCCATGTACTTTACTTGTGTATCTAAGTTTTGCTGTTGTTCAACGATGTTTCAAATACACGACCAATGTACACTCCCATGTACTTGCTCGTGTATATTCACATAAGGACACTTGGAAGCAAGCATGAGATACACGAACGAGATACACTACTCGTGTATCCGCTCGTGTATGTATCCAACCCAAGTACATGTATAAATAGACCGTTAGTTGCCCTAGAACAAAGGTTACGAATTTTGTACTTGCTCTGACTCTCATAACAGCAGGGGGAAGAAGATTCTGTCAATTCCAAAGGAGATTGAAGACCCACAAAGAAGAAGATTCTATCTTTAAGGGTTGTGACTATGAATTTTATTTATTCTTCCAGTAATTGTATTTCTTTTGTCCAATTTATGGAGGAGTAGACTCTAAATCTAGATTTTATTCGAAACTTCTCTGTCATGTGATGAAGATTTGGTTTTTAATGCGAAGTTGTTGGCTTTCTTATGATTAATTGCCTGCCCTTCAATTGTTCCTTAGATTCATAGATCCGGAATATGAATTTATGCATGATATCATATTAGTTAATTGAGAAATTGCTCTTATGATTAGATTTAATGCAATTAATGAGATTCGATTATTTTTCTAGAGATAGGAAACAAGAGTCTTTTGTTTACATCGACTATGTTGATGCGAATTCATGTGATTTATGCAATTCTAGGTTGCTATTAACTAAGGAGAGATCCTATTTGATAAACCTAGGATTAGATAGGATAATATACTTGAGAAAGCAGTTAACTTGACTAGAGAATTTGATAGTATAAGAAGTCAATTACGCCAATCTTCATAAATCTAATGAATTACATGATAGAGAAGGAGTAGAATAAGATCTAGGTTGCTTTTGTTAATTGATAAATCTTCAGAACCATTGTTGTTAGTGAGTTATTAGTTTTAAGATTAGAGTAATTAAGTTTCAACCAACATATTTAAGCAACGGTTAGATAATAGGAACGGAGTTAGTACTAGTAGTTGGTGTATCTCTGAGGGACGACCTTGTGCTTACTCGCTATATTACGCTACGATAGGTGCGCTTGCCTATTGCTTCGTAGTAAGATTAAGAACAAGAATTCAATTTATTAAAACTACGATTGGCAATGATCAGTCACGATTTCTAGGAGTAGAAGAATCAGGTTTACCTTGGTTACTAGGAGTAGAACCCGCTTACCTCTGTTCTCCTTTTGGTTTGGTGGGTAAAGGCTTTTCTTCATTCTTCCATTAGTTAGTCTTCCAGGCAGATGAACCAGCACCCTGTTGAAACCGTGCAGTACTACTACCTTTCCTCCTGTGTTGGTTCTCAACCTTTATAGCCATATGAACCATATCTTCCAATTCTACATAATGCTGCAATTCCATGACATTTTGAATTTCTCTATTCAATCCAGCAAGAAACCTAACCATGGTAACCTCTTTATCCTCCTCTACATTCGCTCTAATCATTGTAACTTCCATCTCCTTGAAATACTCATCCACACTTCGGCTTCCCTACCTAAGAGTTTGCAATTTGTTGGATAATTTACGATAGTAATACGTAGGCACAAACCGCTTCTTCATCACCCTCTTCATCTCTTCCCACGACTCAATAAGTGGTTTGCCATTCCTTCTTCGATTCAACATTAGTTAATCCCACCACACTGTGGCATAATCCGAAAATTCAATGGCAGTAAGTTTCACTTTCTTTCTCCCCCTATAGTTGTGACAATCAAACACCATCTCTACCTTCTTCTCCCACTCTAAGTACGCCTTGGGATCATTCTTCCCTTGGAAAGGAGGAATCTTCATCTTTATACTACTCAGTTGATTATCCTCTCTATTCCTATCTCCTCTATCTTCCTAATCCCTAGTTCCTCTATTCCTACCACTATAACCTCTATAACTCCCAACAAAAGGTTCATCAAATTCATCATCCGACATTTCATCTCCACCCCTTTGTACTCTCCTAGAAAAACTCTCCCTTTTACACCCTTGGAAGACGTTTTTAGATTGCTCTAGTCTTTGTTCTACCATCTCATGAATTTGTTCCATTCCCTCCCGAAACATCCTCTTCATCTCACCCCTCAATGCCTCAATCACTAACCTAGCATCAAACCTTCCCCTCTCACTTTCAGGAGAATGTTGCCTCGACATAGTTCCCTATAGAAAAAAGGTTAGCACGAACACAAATATATATAATTAAGCCTCACGATACACTCCCTTACGTGTTTCACTCAAATGATGATATCACACAGTCACTCGTGTATTCTCACAAGTAATAATGATATCAATTCGCTAATTCCTCTTCTCAATTCTCTTGGAACTAACCTAAACTATACCAATTCCCTTCCATAGAATTCAACTAGAGAATACAACTCTAGGGCTCGAAATTTTCCTCTTTTTCTTTTAGATTTTTTTTTTTTGTTGCCTTTGTTTGTTGCTCTTGATCACGTTCCTTTGTTTTTTTTTTTTGTCGTGATTCTTCCTTCTTTTTTTTTTGTAACAAAGTTGAATAGTAGGTACTACACTTTTCAATAGACAATTAACACTATGAAATTGAATACGAACGATTGATATGAACGATTGGAGTTAGGGTTTTGATGTTACCTTCCTCAAACTGAACTGATGTTTTAACAAACCTAGGCTTTGATACCAAACTGATACGAACCACGCCAACGTGTGACGAAACCCAATACTAATACATTCGGAATTACTACCCAAGATGCCAAACAATCGAGTGGAAACCGCGACCCGTTGCCTATAAGGGAGGTAAGAACCTTAGTATATTATGTAGACACCACAATTGGGATGAAAGACCGATTGATAAGTCGGGATGAACGCCATGGAAGAAAATCCAATAAGTTCTAAAGTAGTTCTTTAAAGAACCAAGAGAGGAATTCTCTCAAAAGTGTTTTCAAACTTGTATGTTCTATATTCTATATTCTATGTTCTAAACCCTAGGAGCTTTATATTAGGGTTTACAATTCGTAACAATAAAGGCCCAAAATGACATAACATCATTAAGTTGCGTAAAAATAACAAAACAATGACTTAAAGGCCAGCGGCGTTGGAATGAAGGCCAGCGGCCTTAGAGCTGGCGTTGGATATATACACGATCATGTACTTCTAGTCGTGTTTCTTTCTGTGGAAATTCTTGACACCATACACGGCCGTGCCTTTGAACTATGTATACGACCGTGTATGATTCTGTGTAACCTCCACACTCCTACACAGTCGTGCCTTGTAAAGACACACCCTCTTCAACCCGTATCCATTATGACTTGTATAAGAGCAAGGGCATTCCCATGGTTGTTCCAATCCTTTCCAACTTCATGATTGCTCTAATCCTTTCCGGCTTCGTGGACATCCTTTATCAACCCGTTAAGTGCTTCCTTGAATCGTTTTGCTCGAGTTCTTGTGATCGGTCCAGGTGGTACTTCAAGAGGATCCACATTCCATCTTCTGGCTTGGCTCCCATCATGGCTCTCATCACATACCATATATCCTTCCAACTATATGGAAAGCCCTTAAGGTAGGTATCAATTATATCATCTAATATCTGAATATTTCCCAATCTGCCATTTTCTAAAAGTAAGTGTTGTAAATAAACTCGACATTCGATTGAGGAATTCTCACCCTATTATCTAAGTATAACCATGCATACTTGAGCTTGCCTTTATGAGCCTATAAGTTAGCCTAGAGATAAGTTAACAAGTTATACGTAAATATATTATAATTATATATTATCCTATAGTTATTTTATTAATGCAATCATGCATATCCTTAAGTCTAAGCCTTTTACTACCCATTTATTAGACACACTCATTATTTACCTATAATATCTACTAAATTTTTAAATAAGACACCATAAAGTCAGTTTGTAATAATAAAAAACAATTAAAATAAAATAAATTAGGTAATAGTGACTAAACCTAAGAAAAATAAATCAAAATATAAGAAATAACATGGTCAAGAAATATGGAAGTAAAAAGGGCATAGTAATGGGTACAATATGGTCTTTTGATGGGGGAAAGTATAAATAGACCCCCACGCATCCTTCTAACCCTTTTCCCCATATTGTGCACTACAAAATCTTAGGAGAAGAAGGTGACTTCGATCCAACGAACTTACACATGAGAGATTAGTGTGAGAAGCTTCAATCACTGGAACAACCTAAATCGTGTCAAAAAAATTCAGTGTCCACAATAACAGAAACTTAAGTGACTATCCATGGGATGACAATTTGAGTAAATCCTCTAAATCTTATGTAATTAGAATGAAATTAAGGGTAATGTTCTTGTAAATTGAGTATGGGAGTACAATAATTGCAAGTGTATGATAGATTAGAGGATAATTACAATTAAGAGAATTGAGGGTTTTAAGAAAAGTTTCATTTTCACATAAATTAGGAATTCCAAAAGTACATAGCCATTATACGGCCGTTTTGCACCAATTTACTTCAAGTATACAGCCACTTTGGAGTTTTACATGACAATGCCAAAATTTACAAATTGAACAATAAGGTATATAGGCAAAAGACATAGTCGTACACCTACCCATGTTCCTCCACTGCAATAACACATACAGTACGTGGATGAGAACACACTCATGTACTTAGGCCTGTCAAACCTATGCTTCCTAAAGATGACTTTTTTAATCTAAATTTGATTCCTCACTTCTTCTAACCTATCTAGATACCTAAAAGTATATTAAAGCAATTGTTATAAGCTCTCTAAGCATATGTGTTTATTGATTTGAATAGGTTTAAGGTTTAAGGGATTTCAGTGTTAGGAAGAAATCGTTCATTGCTTATCAGGTCTATGTATATTATGTTTGTTGATTATGTGTGTTAGGTTAGAAATGTGAATTAACTTAAATTGTTATTAGAACTAAGTAACTATGTCATTATGCTTGGTTATGCCTAAGGAATCGAAAATATCGATGATTACAAGGTGGCACCTCAATGATCGATATGTGATGTTATCCCTAGTAGAGTCATGTATTGAGATGATCTAAGTAGATTTACGATGTTTGGACTCATGGACTCATGAATAGTGGGGAGCACCCACTATCATATATGTATATATAGATTATAAAGACTTATGGAATCTTAGACTCATGAATTCATAGACAATAGGGATGATCCTTTATTGTATATATATATATATATATATTGTGAGATGTATTGTGAGTATAATTGTGTATATATGGAGCTTGTGTTTGATGTGCCAATGATCCAATTATAAGTACATAAATCCAATTAAAGAATCAACTAAATAAAGTTCACAAAATGGCATGATTCCAATTGCCACGTGAACCCTAATTACACGAATCAATTTGCTTTGCTACCAAATTATGAAGTGCTCAATTGGAACTCCAATACCTATCAAAGAAACAAGCACAATTGATTCTAATTTCTAACTAAATGGCATGAACCCGAGATTGAAAAATGGACCTTATTTACATGAAACAAGAACAAAATAAGAATAACTAATTCCTTTCCAGATATTACACACTAGTTAGAATTAGGATCAACTTGTAATTTGCTAATATTACTCACAATAAATCCAAGTCCACTCACCACAATCCAAACTTGAATTGATAAGAGTATTTTGTGAAGATTCAAACCCTTACATGAAAAGCTAGTCGAAATGTGTATCTCCAAAAAGCTCCCTTCTAATCTTACTTTGCAAGTATTTATACTTGCTCTAAATAGGGCAAATTTAACAAAGAAAAATTACAAGTGAAAAACAACAATGTGACTGGTTTTGCACTAAGGAAAAAAAATTACAAGAAAAAACCCTTCTAAGTAACCGGCTTCTTGCACCTCCATGGAATAATATTATACTAGTTCTTCTTTGATTGATATAAGTCCATGAATGACCCACAATTGATCCTTAATGAATTTTACTTGCCGTCTTATAAAACCGATAAATGTACCTACTAGAATGCACAACGGTTATAGAATGGAAAAGAAGATACTAAACAAGTATCCTCGGGATCTAATTGTTTAAAGATGACCCCCATTACCAAATTTTGTAATCATTTGGCTCTTATCCTAATGATAGGTCTTATAGGTATATGATTCTTATCAATGTTATTTAGGGTTGTGTATTGGAATGATCGATATGAAAGATAATAATTTGGTGCTTAAATATCTTGTTTGCATCATGTTTATGTTTGTACTTTAGTATAGCATGTGTGTGTGGTTGTTAGTATACACTATACTAAGCCTTAGCTTACTCCTTGTGGGACCCCTTTTCAGCTACAGGTTCTTTTAGTGAAATTGTTAAGTATGATGAGACATTAATGAACATAAATCAAGATTTAGAAGACGATCTGGAATATGTGTATTATGAAGAGTGACAAGTAGGCTAAAAGAAGGATTATTACTAAAATATGGTTTATAGAGTATTATGCCTATGATTTTAGTTATACTTGACTTTTATTATACATCCACTATTCTCAACTATAGGAGATAGACTATGGTTTAATTGTTGTGGATAGTTTGTCTTTTGCAATTTCTTTTTATATGGAGAAATTGAGTGAGATCTGTTAAGCCACTTATTTATATATGTAGAGATTTCGTTTATTGATTGTTATGGTGATTGAATATTAATTATAGAGTTTAGTAGATTCTGAGCCTTTACATGTCTTCACTTAGTGACGACATATGGCAGGTCGTATTCACATTAGGTTTAAGGGTGTTACATAGTTCTTAAGAATTGTACTATAATACAAATCAAGAACTCTTAGGCTTTAAAAGCAATATAGCTATAATAACTCTGTCATCTATAATAACCTATGATAGGGAGCTTCCTATTTAGCTGTTATCATCGACTTAATATACATAAGGTGTCAATGACATGACCACTTTGAAGCATCATCAATTTATTAATAGATTATGATACATATAAACATAGTATATAATTGAAGATATTTATATAAATTTACAAACCATTTATAAAAATAAAACTTACATTATTACAACCACTAGACACTAATATGTCTAGGCTTCCCAGAATAGACCCAACTCATCTAAAAACCAAACATATAAAAAGGAAGGTCCATATGCCATTATTTCTCACTCTTAAACCCTTTTTACAACCAAGTACATACATGTAGATAAGTGAACTATGGCATGATTACACTACACCTACAAAGAAATCTATAGGAAGGTAAGTAAACCATAGCCTAGTAATGGGTAGAAGGCAAAAAGTATATACTTGCTACAAATATCAAATAAGATTATCAAATCAAATTATTAATTGTGAATATAGCAAACAAATGACATTCACATAGCATTATCTTATCCATCGTGAGACTAAAGAAAATAACCCCACTTTAGTTTAGGTTAAGGAGTTTTAGCGCAATGCATGACTCATGACTAAACCTAAGCTTAGGCAATAGAGACATGACTACTCCTACAACCTTCTTTCGACAAGCCCCAAACTCATAATGACCTCCTTTCTTCTCACTTATTTTGGCCTTAAGGTAGGAAAAGACCAATTCTACTATCTCTTCAAATGGTTCAGTATCTAGCTAAAGAATACTAATTTCCCCTATTAGGTTATAATGCATGAAACTTTACAATTGTAAACTAAGTTCAATTTACTCCATTTTAGGGGTGACTAACTAATTCACAAACACTTCAAGCAAAGATTAATTCATAATAGTACAGTACAACATGTAAATCAATTGCTAAATCATCACTGTAGTGTCCAATCACGAGCATGGCATATGCATACAACCACAAGTAGGCATATATTCTAATCTCCTAAATGCAGTAACATATTTATTACACATACTTGAAATGACTTTTTTTTCAAGTTGATGGGATTATGTTGGCTCTAGATTGCTTAGAAATCCTATATATGTCAAATTTTATGTTTATTTTTCATAAAAGTCATGAAAGCAACAAGATTTTATTTATTTTATTAAACTAATATACATATTTACATTCATATATATAGGGTAACACTCTTAAATATAACAATTTAAAAAAATTATGCAAATATTATACCCGAAATAATTATTCCTAAAATAGATTTCTAAGGCGTGGATGTGATTTGTGACTTTAGTAAAAAAGAAAAAAAAATCAAACACTAAAGGTGCAAACAAGTTCTACATCTTTAGTGCAATTGTACTAAGGATTTTTTTTATTTTTTTATTTTTGCAGTGATGGAATTCTACAAACCTATACTACAAACCTATAGAATTATTACAAAGTAATACTACAAACCTATAAAATTATTACAAAGTAACACTGTAAACCTATAAAAGTGATACAATAAATTTACATAGTATCATAACATGTGATTTCTAATGTACAAAAAAAAAATTTACACCAACAATTTGTAATATAAATATGAATCATCAATCATATGTTCATTTTTACATCTTTCAATCTCCTCTGCAAATTTCGCTCCATCTCATTATTTGAATTTTTTTTTTTAATTTCTGTTTCACATAGGTTTTAACTTGTTAAAGTACGTGTGTGGAAATATCTTTATCAAAGCAAGATTTCGATGTGTTTTTTGAGAAAAATTTAATTTTTTTTACTATTATACAACTTTGTATGGATGCATAAAAAATAAGTACAATTATGTGTACTCTACTATTTTTATTGAAATAGCAGTAGTTGTTAATTAATTATTAATTAATAATTAATTAGTTGTTAATATATCATTAATTAACATTAGCAAATGAATTAGTAAAAAAAATCAATTTTTTTATACAAAATGTTTAAATTTTTTGTTGTGAAAATTATTGTAAAAGTAATCATTAATGATGAAGTAATTAGTCTTTAGTCATTATTTAATCATTAGAAAAATAATTAGAAAAAACCTTTGTGTTGATTATAATGAATTATCTTTATGTGTTATTATAATGTATTTTTGTAAATGTAGTTTTTAAATCAAGTTGTTGTTAATTAGCAGTAATTAGTCATTCATATGTAAGTTATTAATCATTAGAAAAATAATTAGTGAAAAAATTTTGTATTGATTGTAAATGTAAAATATTTTTATGTTTTTGTACAATTAGTTATAAAATTAAGTAGTTATTAATGATCCATTAATAAAAGGTGATTAGTCGCTAATATATCATTAATTAGTTGTTATAAAATTAATTAGTAAAAAATTTTGTATTGGTTGCAAATGTAAAATATTTATATGTTTTTGTACAATTAGTTATAAAATTAAGTAGTTATTAATGATCTGTTAATTAAAAGTGGTTAGTCATTAACATGTCATTAATTAGTTGTTATAAAATTAATTAGTGAAAAATTTTGTATTGGTTGCAACTGTAAAATATTTGTATGTTTTCTTATAATTAGTTATAAAATTAAGTAGTTATTAATGATCCGTTAATTAAAGTAGATTAGTTAATATGTCATTAATTAATTATTATAAAATTAATTAGTGAAAAAAAAATTATTGATTGTAAATGTAATATGTTTGTGTGTTTTTGTACAAATAGTTATAAAATTATGTTGTCATTAATTAACCATTACTTAATAGTAATTAATAGTAATTAGTCATTAATTAATCGTCATAAAATTAATTACTAAAAATTTCGGTATTGATTATACATGTAATATCTTTGCCTATTACTATAAAAGTAAGTGTAAACTTTAGTTGCTGTTAATTAGACAATAAATAGTAGCTAATAAGTCATTAATTGATATTTTGATATTAATGATAACATATAGTAATGTTTTGATTATATATTCTTTTTTACATAATAGATGGAGTCTGGACCTTTTGATCCTTCAGTCTTGACATAGCAAGAGGGACATCGATCACAGGCTGTCTGGGATGGAGAGGCAAATGACCTTTCACTTGTTAATTAGTTTATGTTGCATTACGAATAGTAAAACACTTCACTTGTTATCATTATAAGATCAAGTAACCCTTGATGTTTAACGGCACGAGTTACCACTCCATTATGGTAAGCACACCATCCCTCTCAATCCTCGAATAGAGCCATACTTGCATTTGGCGAGATTCGAAAGTGTGATCTACCTACCATACTTCCCATTAGACTAGCACATGATTATAACATTGGTAGAGCGATGGTAACCAAAGATACACACATTCCACATGTCAATAAGGGAGTTTACTATCACCCTGTAGAATGTAGAGATCTAGTTAGGACTCTCCATTGATGGCTAGGCAGTTATAAAAAGTAGTTACTTTTATAAAAAGTAATTACTAGAGGTAAGGTCGAGGCCTAACAGTAAGGGGGCTACATTAGTAAGACATAGCTCCATGATATGTTCTGGGTGCTCCCACCTAATGCTAATGCTAAGCAAATCCATTGATATATACGTACGTACTTAATGCAGCTACTAGAGGGATTTATCTTTGTCGATAATTCCAATAACCTCACCTATATGATGTGGTTACCATTGTTGGAGCATTTAGACATTGGTGGGATATATAGTTGGGGGTCCATATATCTAGCGTAGTTATGTTGCCAACTTTATGTGGCATCATCGCCATCAACACACGAGAATGGAGGGGCAGCCATTCTCCTACAAGCGTGGCCTTGAGATAGATTTCCCCACATAGCATCCCTTTGTTGACACAAATTATATATAAAATCTAGTTGTCCATTGGTGACACATTGGAACATGAGGAGGGACACTCAATATCACCCAAATTACGTTGTTAGTGCATATCGAGATGCATTAGACAGGAAAAACATGCCATAGGTATTTTAGTAACCTATTTTTTATTTTCCTTCCAAATCATCATATTCATCATTTACAGTGAATATAATTTCATATCCTTTAGGTAGAATGGGAGTCGTATGATGGGAATGTAATTAATCTCCTACCTGATTGCTACAAATGTGGCGTGCATATTTAGACAACTCAAGCGCCATTAATATGTTTCCACATTGTTAAGTGGTATTTCCCAAACTGAGTGGCTAGGTATCTTGGTGGGTTCCAATATGTCCCACATTCGATGAAAATGTAGCTAGAGCTACATCAAATCGACCTACAGGGGAAGATTAATGTTGATTGGCCGATCCAGCATCTAGTATATATACACATGTGGGAAGAGTAGGTCGATCAAGTGGCTCACATGGAGGGCCCTAATGGTGTGCATGACAATTACATGTAGTGGTATAGATCGATCAGCCAACGATATATAGGAAGTACAGGGGTTGTTCTTGGATTTCTGGTAAGTACGATTTACATCAACACTTTGAAAGTGAATAATTGTATGATCATTTCCTATTTAATTTACTTTTTGTTCATACTTGCAGGGTGAAACATTAAGACAAATTTTCTTATCGTTGAATCTAGATACAGCCTTGAGAATAATTACTCACGATCTTCATTTCATACATCCCCATATTCGTCTTTTCTTTAATTTATCTGTTATTCTTTTCCATATTTGTCTATTGTTTTTTTCCATAATCGTTTGTTGTTTTTTCCATATTCATCTATTGTTCTTTTCCATACTCATCTGTTGTCTTTTCCATATTCATAGTTAGAAATTCGTATTAAAAAAAAAATCATGCTTGTTCGATCATTACAATCCATTAGGGCTGGCGATATCTAGGTTTTCTTTAACAATTAATTGTGTTCAATTTATAGCTTATATACAAAAAAAAAGAATTAAATTTTGTTGCAAAATAAAGAATCAAAAACCGAAATTTAAAAAAAATATAGAATTCGATTTTGAAAGAATTACAGTTGCCGAAATCACAAGATAGTTTCTTGAACTGTTAATTACATAATTAGTGAAGTCAATTTACTTTCCATATCAATTGTTTCTAATTCCTATTGTAAACATATCCTTGATTGTCTATGTTTAGAATCCGAATTGTACCATCCCTTAAACAATCGACTCCATGATGATCTTTTCCTTTTGTGTTTAATTGCAATTTATGTCCAGTAGTGAATCTTTCCATATTAATTAGATTGTGTAGTTAGTACTCCTTCATTCACGTGACTTAGGCTGATAGTAATCATTAGTGTTGACTTAGTAATTTGAGTTTAGGAGTTCCAAATTGAGTTCCTAGCAAAAGAATTACAAAAAGTAGGTTGTGAGATCATATTTTGTGACAGATATACATGAGTGGAATTGTGAGCATATCATTTGTGAGGAACATACTTACCTATTTTTTGTAATTGTGATCGTAACTTGCTGCAAATTTTATAATTATGTTGGGATAGAACACAAATGGAGGGGAAAGTCGAGTGATGTTTAAGGAATTGATGGGGGAGATGAAGAGGGTCCTAATTGGAAAACTATAGCAGATCCATGAAAGGATGGATAGGATGGAAAGGAGTAGAGAACCATCTAGGGGTACCATTGTCAGGCGAGGAGTACGTAGACAGAATAAGGGAGGTAGTAGGATAAATGAAGGTGAGGAATCTGATTTTGGAGATTACCAGCATATGAGGGATAGGGGGGTATCTAGAGGCATAATAGTAATTTAGGGAGTATTAAATTGAAAATACCAACCTTTTAGGGAAAGAATGATCCAAAAGTTGTGTTCAGAGTGGGAGAGAAAAATGGATCACGTGTTTGAATGTCACAACTAAACTGAGGAGAAAAAGATAAAACTGGCTGCAATAGAGTTTTCAGGTTACACTAGTGTATGGTAGGATCAGTTAGTACGTAATAAGCATAGGTATAGAGAGCGACCTGCTAGCACTTGGGAGGAGATGAAAACAATCGTGTAGAAGAGTTTCATTCCTAGTCACTACCATTGGGACTTACTTAGGAAAGTCTAGTGATTAACTTAAGGAAATAACTGTGTAGAAGATTATTACAAAGAGTTGGAGATGACCATGATTAAGGCGAGAATTAAGGAGGATGATGAGGCCGCCATCGCTAGATTCATCAATGGGTTGAATAGGGAGGTAGCTGATGTAATAGATCTTCACCATTACTTAGATATGGAAGAGTTGCTGCATAGAGCTATTAAAGTAGAGCGGCAATTAAAATACAGGAGTGAGCAAAGGATTAACTTGACTTCCAAAGCTCCATGGAAGTCCATGTGGAAGAAAAACTCCACCGATTCAAAGTCTAAAGAGGACGTGAAGGCTTAGAATCCAATTGCTGCACCTAAGGGAAAGACTAACACTAAAACCCCTTCCAAGACGAGAGATATTAAGTGTTTTAGGTGTTAGTGATTTAGGCACATTGCATCCCAATGTCCAAATTAGAGAGCAATGATTATCAGTGATAGTGGGGATGTAGAGAGTGTGAGCTCTAAGGAGGATGAGGAGTCACCATTGCAAAAGTATGATGATGTTAACTTAAAGGGACCCGTGAGTGGTGAGCTATAAGTCACGAGAAGAGTGCTTAGTGTACAACCCCAGGAGGATGGTGAGGGGATCTGGCGTGAACATATTTTTCATACACGGTGTCATATGTAGGGTAGAGTCTGTAACTTAATAATTGATAGTGGTAGCTACACTAATGTTGCTAGCACTTTGCTAGTAGAAAAGATGTAGTTGAAAGTAGTGAAGCATCCTAGACCATATCAATTGCAGTGGTTAAGTGATTGTGGAGAGGTTAAGGTGACCAAGCAAGTACTTATAGCCTACTCCATAGGGAGCTACAAGGATGAGGTTATGTGTGATGTGGTACCTATGCAGGCTAACCACATATTGTTGGGGCGACCATGGCAGTTTGACAAGAAGGTTATGTATAATGGGTACAAGAACCAATATTCTTTTGTTTTAAACAAAAGGAAGGTGGTTCTAACTCCATAGAAACCATGGGAAGCTTGCAAGGACCATGTGAAAATTGCCAAAGAAGTTAGAGCGAAACATGAGAGTGTGCGAGAGAAGGGAGAGAAAAAAGAAAAGAGTGAGTGATAAATACTAGTGAGCTATAAGGGAAGAGAGTCAAAAACACTAAGAGGAGAGAAAATTGTAAGAAAAAGTGAGTATGAGAGTGCAAAGTTTACGTGGAAACAACTACTTGTACTTATGTACAAGGATGTTTATTTTACTTATACCGACACTAACCTTTTGTTACATAGCATGGTGTTTTCTTTTGGCTTTGTTACAGGAACAGATGAGCTAGCCGTGGATGAGAAGAAATTAGATGCAATCCGAAAGTGGCCAGTACCAAAGGGAAGTGTCAAGACTTTGTTTCATCTAAGATAAAAGGTTTGGGTTCATTTGAGAAAAGAAAGATTTGCACCACAATGAAAGCTTAAATTACATCCTAGAGGAGAGGGACTTTTCCAAGACTTGGAGCGCATTAATACAACACCTACAAGATTGATTTGTTTAGTCACTATGGTAATGTAAGAACAATTGTAATGTTTATAATCTTACTTTTTATAATATAGGTGATTCGAGGACGAATCTTTTCAAGGAAAGAGGGAATGATGAGGATCAACTAACATCACAAAGGAATTACATGGTATTTGAGGTCCGATGACCCGAGCTAGAGCTAAAAGGATGAACAAAGCTCTATAAGGACTAGTCATGGATTTGCAAGACCAAGAATCAAGCTACACAAAAGAAAAAAAATACATTTGTTAACTTGATTTACGTGACCATGGAGGGATGAAATAATTGAAGGACATTATATATTTGCATAGACACTACATTATTAATATTTATTTTTATTTGTTGGTTTGTTTTTCATGTTATTTAGTTACCTACTTAGTAACACAATGATAAGGATAGAATAGGTAACTTAGGATTTCTATGTTGTAGGGTTTTCCATGTTGTTATGTATGCTATATATGCCGTATAAAGGGGCCAGCTAAAGACATCTTTGATATATGAAAAACACATTTTTCGTGAGTAAAACGAAAACCAGTTTTTGTTCTTTTGCAAAAGAACTTTTTTCCATAGAATTCTTAACCAAATTACTAGGAATACCTATTTATAACTTAGGTTATAGTCAACAGGTTTAATTGGGGTCTAGCTACACATCGCTTATTTAAGATGATGCTCGAGATAATTGAAACCAATTAACATCGTTGAGGTTCTAGGTTTAATATACCTAAGGTTCCACACATCATCAACAATGTGTGTTCGATCCCCTCCCCTACGCGCTTACGATGTGACAACTACTAGTGAGGACTTCAAAAAGTTTTTCTTCTTTGCTACAGCTATTAACCTTGTGGTTAATAGCTCGTGAAATCCATTTTTCGATTTTTTAGGTTGCATATTTTGTGAAAATTCTACCCTTTGCCATATTCTTCAATGCCTCTATATGCTTCTAGATGAAGTAACCCACGCAGTTGTAGAATGCCTTCTTCACTAAATTAGTCACAAGTAACCCCCAAGCCCCCTTCAACATAGAATTACAGCTTTCAACAACGTTAGAGGTCATATAGCTAAATTGATAACAACTATCATGAGCTAGCATCCACATATCCAACAACACGTCATCAAACCTTCTAACACATCAAGCTTAATAATCCCTACTTGCTCCATCACATAGTTTAACTTGCGAGATTGTGCTTGCAACCCAGCATATGTGACTAACCTCTTACATTGCATGTTTTTATTTGCCAAGTTAAAGTTACTTGCAAGGTGTCATAGACAAAACTACCACACCATAAATGCAAGGCACCATCCATTTGCTTCTTCTTCAATAGTTGACTTGATGCCCATGTATCTATCTGATATGAGGCAAATGGTTTCATAACCTATATGGTGGCCGACAACACATTCCTTCAATTTCCTCAAAAACTAACCCCATGTCTCAACCGTTTCATGATTAAGTAAAGCGATGGTTATTGCCATCAACGCTACAAGTAACTAACAACTTGTGAGTATACTTCCCATACAAAAAAGTGACGTCAATGGTAACAACTAGTCTAAGGAATCACCACACTATAATGTACAACCCAAAATACCTACTTTAAAGTAAATACATCGAAGGTGGTTGATTTGCTCTACCCCCCAATCAAATTTTGTTCTGGGATTTATATTTTCTATCGCATTAAGAGGTTTAGACAATTCATTGTAAGACTTCTCCCAATTCTCATATAAATACTCAATAACTCGTTTCTTCCCCTCTCAAAACCATTTCCTATTGATCTTGTAGGCAAATTCCTATTTGACAACAAAAGCTAGCTCGGCTACCTTCATATCAAGATTTGCAAATTGGCTAGCAAGGAGATTGTAATCTAACTATGGGCAATCCTAACTAATCAACAAGTTATTGCATGTATGTGAACCATAGATTCTTGTCACTATAAACATGCTCTCCAACTTCTTCTTTTAGGCCCAAAGCCTCCATTTACAATCGTCGTTTCTTCTTAAATAATAAATAAACCACAGTAATGGATTAAACTCTACAATAGTGAAGTTATAATGGTTCTTTACATGGTAAGCCTTCACTGCTTGAATCACATCTGCTTTCATTCTAGATCTTACGCCTTTGTAGAAATCATCACTACTACTTGAACAACTACAAATATTAGTTTGCTCCTACTCAAAATGAATGTAACCATCATCACCATTAACATTGTAGTAAAAAATAAGATCTCTAACCGCCATACTTGGTAGCTCAGCATGCTTTTATTAATATATTACCCATCTCAAGTATGTATGTATGGTTAAAGAGTCTTCGTTAGGTACTTCATCTCTATCATTTTCAATTTCCCCATTGTCCTCATCAAAACACTCCTTATTATTGGTACTCTACTCCTCAACACCCACTCCTACATTAGTGTCAATTTCAACCTCCACTCCCAAATGAATTGATGTGCTCAAAACCAAGTCCAAGCACAATCAAATGAATCAAAGAAAACAAACCACAACTCTAATACAAACCGGTCCAATTGGAGGACAATTTACGTGAACCTTTTTGGAATTTTGATGAACACCAAAGATCAAATGATGCAATTGCAATCCATATATGTAATCTTCACCATATAACAACAAGAATAATTGAAATCCACGTGAATCAAATCAAAAGGGATTGATTAAAACCGTGACTCCAATTTCTTCTACAATTCCAATTCACGCCAACAATGAAATGATGTTGATTTCAAGTACTAAAGAACAATCAATCTTTAACAAAATAATTGATCACAAATTGCGATCACAAATATGTCCAAGAAAATACAAATCAACCCTAGATATGACTCACTAGTATAGAAATGGAAACACAACAAAGAAGGAATTGATACTACTCACAATTACCCTTTGTTGCACTCGCCACAATCTCAACTCTTGAAAATTGAAATTGATAAGAGAATTAGAACTAGGGAAACCCTAAGCCCTCTCACGAAAAATGTGAAGTGTATAATCTGAAATTGGCTCCTCAAACCCTACTATAAGCAAGTATTTATACTTGCTCCCTTCAAGGTTAGAAAATGCACAAAATCACAACTATGCCACTTTTAGGGTAGCCAGTCCTAAATGAAAATTACAATCAAAATAAAAGTGTTCTAAAATGATTACAACATAAATTTTCCATGCAAATGAAAAATATATAAAAGAATTTAGTCTTCAAGATGCCGATCTTTTATAGGATTCATCGGCCTAGCTCATTGCCGGTTTAGGTCAGTCCATAGATAACCCACAAGTTGAGTTTGAGTGAATTTGTCCATCGCCCTATAAAATATGATAAGTGTGCCTATTGGAAAACACAATACAAGAATAATAGAAAAGAGGTTAATTTATAAATAATTCTGGGGTTGACTTGCTCAAAATGGGCCCTCATTGCCAAAATTCAAAATCTTTTAGTTCTTACCCTACTGATAGGTCTTGTCGGATTTTGATTCCTATCATCTCTTCGGGCCTCAAAAAGATTTGTCCTCAAATCTGGCAGATCAAATGCAATAGAGACTTTGTTTTCTCCTAGAAATCCATCTGAAGAAGTATCTCTACAGAATCCCAATATCTGAAATACTACAATAAGTGATTGTTTTCTCTCCCCCATTTTCAAGATGTATCTCATCTGCAACATAAATAAGGACTCATTATCTACTGATGTCTCCCCTATCTCAATCCATTCCATTGATTTTGTTTCCTCTTTTTCTAACTCATTTGTATGGTGCTGATCTTCATAGCCCCCTAATGGTTGGCCCAACTACTCACTACCCTTTGAAACCTTTGAAGGTGAACATAACTGTTTCTAAACAATTTGACTCTCTGGTGGTCTACTCGTCTGACTATGATCATCAGGATCCTCTAAAGGTTGGCACATCGGTGTTTGATAAATTTTATGCTCTAAGGGTTGGCTTGTGTCACTAAAGCCCTCAAGAACCTCTGAAGGTTGGCATACCTACATCTACACAGTTTGGCCCTATGAAGGTTTGATCATGTGGCTATGATCCTCAAGAATCTGTGATGGTTATTTTATCTGTCTTTGCATATTCAGGACCTCTAATGGTGACATAGGGTTCAATACTATACGTTTACCATCCTTTTTGAACGTATAAGTATTTCTATACCCATCATGTAATACCATCCTATCATACAACCATGGTCTACCAAGTAATATATGGATGTACAAATAGGAAGAATATCACATTCAAGCTCATCACAGTACTTGTCCCCTATACTAAAGGGTACCCTAGCCCTTTAGGTAACACAAAGACTATCCTGATCATTCAACCAATGTAATGTATATGGTTCAGGATGTAGAGTAGTAGCAAGTTTTAGTTTCGACACTAATGATGCTGCTACCACATTAGTACAACTACCACCATCAACTATAAGGACACATAAATTTCCTTGTGCCCTACAAGAAGTATGAAACAAGTTTTCCCTTTGTTCATCATCCTTAGTAGTATATGCAGTTAATGTTCGGCGTAATACATTAGCATAATGAAACATTTCACTAGACATGATTGTGCTCAAATCCAACGATGCGATAATTATCTTCACACTTCCAAAGTTCAAGTACACAACCAAGCCACAAATGAAGTACACTTAACTACTTTCAAGTAGATAGAATTAAATTCAACAACAAATGTTTAAGTAACTAGTTCAATTACTTTCACACTTTAACGACTTGTTTGAATTTCAAATTCTACTACTCACTTTCCTTTTTCTTACCTTGACTTCTCACCACTTAAATACACAATTGGTAGCAATTTAACACATACACAACACACCATTCACCACCACACAACTTCCCCTTTACTCACGGTTCAACAATGTTCATGCCACCAACAACAAGTAGCTTGACAACACATACAACAATGAACACCAAATGTTAACACCCTTTACTAAATTTACAAAAAAAAAAAAATACAACACTACATACAATTCCTCCTCAAGCCACGGTACACTTTTCCCCACTTCCACACAAATATCAAACCACAACTCCAACACAAAAAAGGTAGCTCAAATTTCAAATTCAAAAATGGAATTTAATAAGTGCACAATTCCACAAATGGTAAGAAGCTATTTCAAATTCAAATGACACGCAATTAAACTATGAATTAATGTGTTTTTTGAAATTTCAAATTGACTTCTTAATTCACACTTCAATTTTGAATTCAAATCTGAAAATTACAATTGTGATTTCTCCAATTTCCAAAAATGCATACACTACACAATTCCACTTCACAATTGAAACACCACTCTTCCCTTTTATGGTTTTCTATTCATGCACTACACACTCACACTTTAGCCTTAATGTGCAGCACCTTACTCCACACAACTTCCACAAATTCACAAATGGCAATTCCCTCACTCAACACACAAACACAACACCAACAATTCAATACTCCTTTTAAATCACAGTGCAACAATTTTTCCCCAAATTCTACAAGTCACTCTCTTCACAAATAGCTCCCATGGCAACAACACAAAAATGCACTCCACTTCCACAGCAATAATAACAAGATGTACTCCACTTTCCACAAGTTCTAACCGCAGCTTTACACAAATAGGCAGCAATTCAAATTTGAAATTCAACCACTTCACTAATTGCAACCCTTCCACAATTGGTAAGAAATGATTTTCAAATTCAAACAAATACTCATTAACTCCTCAACTTAATTGATGTGTTTGAATTCAAATAGATTCCCTACTATCCACACAATGCAAATATGGAAAAATTACACTCCTCCAATTCCGAATTGCACAAAGGATTTACATAACACACTCTACAAGCTTCTTCAAACACAAGCCAATCACGGTATGGATGGGTAAATTCCAAGTTCGAAAATTTGAATTAATAACACACTTTTACTCTTCTTCCTTTCCACGAAAATAATCAACCACAAGAAGCTACAACAAGCCCTTCAATTCAACTTCAACAATCAGCAAATTCAATTCTCAATCAAGACAATTTCACAACTCAATTCACAATACACAATTTTGGTTCACAATATGAAGAACCCTAATTTGAGCGTGATGATCAAGAATTCAACCAACACTTAATCCCTTCTCTTAACTTGTGCTCTGATACTAAAAGATGATGTTCTCAAAACCAAGTCCAAGCACAATCAAATGAATTAAAGAAAACAAACCGCAACTCTAATACAAATCGGTCTAATTGGAGGATAATTTACGTGAACCTTTTTTTAATTTTGATGAACACCAAAGATCAAATGATGCAATTGCAATCCATAGATGTAATCTTCACCATATAACAACAAGAATAATTGAAATCCACATGAATCAAATCAAAAGGGATTGATCAAAACCGTGACTCCAATTTCTTCTACAATTCCAATTCACGCCAATAATGAAATGATGTTGATTTCAAGTACTAAAGAACAATCAATCTTTAACAAAATAATTTATCACAAATTGAGATCACAAATATGTCCAAGAAAATCCAAATCAACCCTAGATATGACTCACTAGTATAGAAATGGAAACACAACAAAGAAGGAATTGATACTACTCACAATTACCCTTTGTTGCACTTGCCACAATCTCAACTCTTGGAAATTGAAATTGATAAGAGAATTAGAACTAGGGAAACCCTAAGCCCTCTCATGAAAAATGTGAAGTGTATAATCTAAAATTGGCTACTCAAACCCTACTATAAGCAAGTATTTATACTTGCTCCCCTTAGGGTTAGAAAATGCACAAAATTACAACTATGCCACTTTTAGGGTGGCCGGCCCTAAATGAAAATTACAATCAAATAAAAGTGTTCCAAAATGATTACAGCATAAATAGTCCATGCAAATGAAAAATATATAAAAGAATTTGGTCTTTAAGATGCCAATCTTTTATAGGATTCATTGGCCCAGCTCATCGCCGATTCAGCTCGGTCCATGGATAACCCACAAGTTGAGTCTAAGTGAGTTTGTCCATCGCCCTATAAAATATTATAAGTGCGCTTGTTGGAAAACACAATACAAGAATAATAGAAAAGAGGTTAATTTATAAATAATTCCGGAGTCGATTTGCTAAAAAATGAGCCCTCATCGCCAAAATTCAAAATCCTCTAATTCTTGCCCTAATGATAGGTCTTGTCGGATTTTGATTCCTATCATGAACCATGTATAGATCCCGTGTCTCTAGTCATTGTAATACTAGAGTAACTGCTCTATCTATTTCATCTTCATCATTCACTTCCATCAGGGTTAGGATTGAAGGTTGAAATGTCGACGGCTTGAGCCGTATTTCTATAATGTTATGTGATTAATGTGGCTAATTGCTTATATCGAATGTCTACTTTATGGAGGGGCCCCTAAAATTGTTAGAAATTTTGATGTACAATTGTTAAATGCTACGATCTCTATATGATTCAACTGTTTCAATGAAATTTTCAACGTCTATGTCATCTCTAATTGCTATCAACGCATATCGTGTATTGCCTCTATGGAACACAGGATGCTTGTAAATTATCTCAGCTCCCACTTCAGTTGGATCAACTCCAATGCTATAGTATATTATGCATAAAAATCATTGTAGTTGATATTTATCTTCATTTTTAACTTCTTAACTGGATCCCTATCATATTCCGACCCCTAATTATAAGCCACAATATTTCTAAATGCATAGATCATCAATTTTACATAGTTAACCATTGTTTCCCTATCCACGGTATATATAAATTATGAGTTTTTCTTTTTTAAATGTGACAATTTCCAATAACAACAATGTAAAATTTTGCACAAAAGAAAGAAAAAAAAATTTGTATCATTTTTCATTTTAACTTTTTTCCCATTATTTCCAAACAAAAATTTGTAAATTTAATTAACAACACTGTAAAAAGTATTTCGCATACTAGATATTACAAATTTCCATCATAGTATTTTTTATAACAACATAGATAATATTTTCAATTTAATATTTACAAATAATATCTAATGTATACTAAGACAAAAATTAATATTACATGTCACGTACTATAGGATCTACATAAATCATATCTAATACACTACAAACTAACAATAAGCAATAACATTTTCAACAAAACATAACATTACAGCAATATTTTCCTCAAATAATAACATTATACACAGTTAAAGAAAAAAACACAATTGATTAGTTGTTGAAGAAATGCTTAAATCTTGCTATATTAGTTCAAATCCCTCCTTTGCTCTGCAAAAACACTTCTTCTTCTTCTTCTTCCCATGAGCAAGAGGGAAAAAAAAAAACAACAAATCAAGTTTGAAGATATGGAAAATTATAGTAAATGTCTTATGTTTCTATATTTATATTTTTCTTTTCTCTACCGTTGTCCTGTGAGTTACTTTTTATATTGATTATGGATGTTAAAGTAAAAAAATAAAAATGGACAGTCAAATTACTTAGTGTGACAAAACTAAAGGTGTGGACCTCATTCGCACCTTTAAGCATTTTGCTTAAAGGTGCAAAAGAGGTCTATGCCTTTAGTTTAAAAATAACCTCCCACCCTCCCTTAAAGTTGTAAACCACATTCACACCTTCAAAACCTACTTTAGAAATAATTATTCCAGGTATAATATTTGCATAATTTAAAAGAAAAATAACTATATTTAAGAGCGAAACCCCATATACGTATATATATATACATATATATTTATATATATTAAATAAGGTGTATATTAAAATAGTATTATAAATACCTTCCAATATATGTGATTAGAGTATTACTTATATTCCTCCCCTCCCCTCAACAAATATATATATATATATATATATATATATATTACTTTAATACATTGTTTCAATCATGTCAAAACATAGATTTCACTTATTCATTCACATGTTGGCTATGAAAGAGTCGTTATAAGGTGACGTTTTCCATAATAGTATATAAAAATATTCATTTTGTTATATAGTTATCCAAATTTAATGAAATTAATATCATTGGGTTCATATGAATGCAACAACACATGATTGGGGTTCTGTTTATATGATTATACTAAAAATGATTACTTTAGTCTCAATGCAAAAATCAATTCATATAATCAATGATACCATATTTATCTAGCATTACATAAGTAATTCATGAATTTCAATAAAATATGATAAATTCATAGCAAATACCTATTGATTTTATCCCAAATGGGTACACATGCCAATGTGGGCATAAAATATCACAAAAGCCACTAGAAACCCTACCATATCAGATCTAATCAGTGGAACTTATAGCTCAAAACAACAATTTTTATCAAAATGATTAAATTAATTTTATTAGAAATAGGTTCTTAATTGTAATTTAGGTTGCTTTTCATGGAAATTTCATAAATAGCATAGGTTATCAAATAATTCCATGAAAATTACCAGACTAAAAAAAATGTATAATTTATATTGCTATTATTTCGTCAAAAAGGTATTATCACCTATTTTTACCCCTAAATTAACAATTAATCAAGTAAATAATCACATCTACATGTAAAATGAATGCCAATCATAATATACCTCATTACAACCTTCTATGAGCCATTTCATCTCAATTTCATCAATTAATTTAAGGAAAATCAATTTATTTTATAAAATTCCAAATTTAAAGGTATTTAGAACTAAAAATCTTATATATATATTAAAGGTGTTGATCATAAAAAACAATTTACATTAATGTAAACTAGATATTATAAGAAGCCTATAATAAATTATTCAACTTGAAACAAAGTTGTTTGTGTACATATTTAAAAATTGAATACAAAATTTGTGTAAATAGGGCACTTTCTTAAGCAAGTACGATAAAAATCACATATCATCAAAATAAAAATATTTGATGAAACTAAAGATAAAATAATCTAGGAATAATTTTTAATGTAATTAATTTCATTTATTTAATTTTTTCACTAATTAAATAAATTCTAGGTGGAAAAAAAGCTTACTACTCGCCGAAGCTATAGTGACTAGACGGCGATGGCTCCTCGTCGGCCGGCAAGGGCGTGGCTTCTTCTGGTAGGTGACTGTAGGGCAAGCAACAGTTTCACGAGTCATTCTCAAATACTCTAGGTCAGATTCTTCTATATATTTTTCTATATTTATTTAATTTCCAAAAAATTCCTTTGATTTTAAGCGATGGCCTAAGTCGGTAATGTCTTAGAGACCAAATGTTTATTTTCTTTTTCTTCTTTTATATCATATATTCATTATAATAAAAGTTAAATATGCATTATCCTCATTAAACGGAATCCTTTTCTCTAAATGGCCATGTTGCAAATTTGGGCCCAATCAAAGAACTTTTTCCCAAAGCCTTAGATTTAGGGGCTAATTTTTGTGTAATTTTTCTAATTGCTAATTTAAGGGTTAATGTAGGTGTAATTGCCTTAGTTGCTAATTTAGGGATTAATTTAGGTATGATTGCCCTAATTACCAATTTGGGGATTTATAGTCTAGCCCATATGCATACATGTACACATATACATAATTGTTTATTAATTCACTTTGTTCTTATATTTAACATATTCACTTAATCGTTATTATTATTGTTTATCTATTCTTTTACTTGTTGTTACTACTATATCGTAATACTTACTGTAGAAGGTCATTTTGGTCAAAGAATTTTAATCCAATTTAATACCATGGACTAGTTTAATAGGCTAATGACAAAGCCCAAGAAATTGGACCTAGTTAGGGTTGTTTTATGAAGATTTGGCTTGGTAAACTAAAAATAAGAATCATTAAACCAATTTTTCCGCTCTTAGTCTTGCTCGATTATCTTATAGGTAAAAAGTTGGTTTGTAAAAGGTTTTTCTTAACTTGTTTGGACTTCATTTCACTTCAAAAGATGTTATGTGAACTCAAACAAAGAGATAGGCTTATTTTATAGCAATGTGGGTTTTCTTCTTCTTTTAAAAAAGCACTAGGCTCATCCAAGCCAATGCCAAGGCTAAGCCTAAAGCCATGGTCTATATGAAAAAAGAAGGGATTATCATAATTGTTGGATCATCAAAAGTGATCTAATAGTCATCAATAACATTATATCTTAGCCACCCATCTCTAAATGCTCCAATGATCAAAATTAGCTTCCAAAATCTATAAATAAGAGGCTCTAATCAATTCTCTCATTTGTAACACATTTAACATTGTAAGATTTGAGATGAACTTGAAAGCTTTCTCAGATAGCTCCACATAAAATCAAACTAATTACTTTGTGAAGAACAGATCAAGAACACTTAAGAATACAAAATCAAATTTACTGTCACACATGCACATATAAGACATCGAGTTTGCTTATTCCTCCTCCTAGACCTCTTCTTATCATATCCATACGAGTGTCATCGAATCAAGTAATCTCCAAGTTGATCAACTTATACACGCATTGCACATGATAGATCACCAATAGAAACTCCCCATAAACTTACTTATACTTACACACACACATACCATACAAAAACTACACACAAGGGGTCAGTTGCATGGCCTACAAGGCCAATTAACTACCCTCCTTCCAATTGATTGATGGCCAAAAAGGTTAGTTGTCCATCTATACACTTTTTTCTTTCTTAGCTTTTCACAAAATCCCAATTTAATTCTCCATTTTCCTAAAACACTTTTTCATCATGAATTTCAATATCAAATGAATCAAACCAATGCCAAAATCCTTTTCAAAATTTCTTTTTATATCGACTACATGAGTCTTTTTTCTCATAAATTCCTTCCTACAACTCAATTCACAAAATCTATAGTGTACCTATAACAACAACTTGCAACTTGGCTAATTCGTTATTCAATAATTATTACTCAATCAACAATTCAAATTTTACATAATCTCAATATTATAGTAATAATGAATCAAAGATCTATTACTTGAGGATTCAATCTTTATTAAATTTCAAAGTCAAAGTCTTATTCCATTTATAATTCACTACAAAAAATAAGCTTTAGAGATAGCAATTTTGCAATAGGAGAAAATTTGTCTCTAGAAATATAAATCTGCAACAAATTTACCATGAAATTTTGACTATATGAAAAGACATATTTTTATAATTTTATTATTTATTGTAATGGAATCAAAGACAAATTACCAATCAATTTGTGAGGGATTTAATTTTGTTGCAATTCTGTCTTTAATTCCATTATACAAAACAAAAACAAAAATTAGCACAATATTTATTTTTAAATTCCATTGTAAATTTGTCTCTAAATGTTCAAAATATAAGCTTACCTTATATAGATAGAAAATTTCCATCTCTAATATTATAATGATAAATGTTAAAATTTTAACACTATACATATATTTTAAAAATTCATTGCAAACCTATCTGCAAATTTATTTTTAAAACAATTTTAATTTTTAGAGACAAATTAATTCTCTCTAAAAGTAATTAATATATATATGTGTGTACATTAATAAATGATGTAATATTATATATATATATATATATATATATATATTGCAATTTTTTATTTATACATAAAATATTATAAATTATTTGATACATTTATATGATATAATATATTTATAAAAGTATTAAACAATCGGGTTTATATATTAAATTTTTATTATATATAAATTTATATAATTATATACAATATAAATAATATAATAAATACTATTTTAAAATAATAAGAAAAATGTTATATCATATATGATGTGCTACAATTGAATTTCAATACCAATCAAATACAAGAGAAACAATTCAATTCAAACTCCCACAATTAGCGTGAAACCAAGCAAAATGAAAACCCTAATTTTGGCATGAAAAAGAACAAATAAAACAATCAATTACACACTAAATATGACACATTAGTAATAATTAGAAGCAACATAAGAAATATTGATATAACTCACAATAATCCCTTAAGCCAAATTTGCCACAATTTCAAATGAAATTGATAAGAGTGGAGGCGTGAAGAGGATGACTCCCTCGGCACAAAAATCAAATATTGTAATGTTTAAAAAGTCCCCTATAAACCTTACTTTACAAGTATTTATACTTCTTCTAAATAAGGCAAATTTAACAAAAGAAAATACAAGTAAAAACAACATATGTGGTCGGTTTTCAACAAATGAAAATACAAATGAAAAAAATCATATGTAGCCGATTTCCTTCAATTCTATGGAGCAATGTAGGACCGGTTCTTATTTGATTTATGTAGGTCCATGAATAACCCACAAATTGAGCATTAGTGAATTTGCTCGCCATCTTGTAAAAACCGATAAATGTACCTACTGAAATACACAACAATTATACAATGGAAAAGAAGATACTAAAAAAATATCTTTAAGGTCTAATTGTTCAAAGAAGATTCTCATTGCCAAATTTTATAATCTTTTAGCTTTTGCCCTAATGTTGGATCCAATGAGTATATGATTCCTATCATCTCCTTAGGCTATAGATGTTTTGTGCTCAAATCTGATAAGTCTTCATGAACATCATTAGGTAAATAAGGTGACAAATCTGCAACATTAAATGTAGTAGAGACGTCATATCTTCCTAGCAATTTATCTATAAAAAGATCACTACAGCCATCCAGTACCTGAGATACCGTAAGGGTGTAGTTGCTCATGCCCCTCCATCTCTAAGGTATACTTGATAGGAATCAGACTCCTATAGGACCTATCACTAGGGCCCGAGCTAAGGGTCTCCATAACTTAGTTTTGAGAATCTTGCATGAGAAACCTAATCTTGAGGAAGCTAATCTATTTTCTTCATTCCTACATTATAATTGTAGTGCATTCCAGCAGGCTCAATTATCAGTCCTACAGGATACCAAATCACCTATACTCTTAAGCAAGTTGGGACTCTCATTGGGGTTTAATTCGAAAGTACCTTGAAGACCGGCATCACAAAGACCCATTTCTTTTACATATTTCTCATTTGTATAGACTATTTTATGTTGTATTTTCTTTTGGGACACAATTTGATTGTAATTTGCATTTAGGACCAGTCACCTTAAAAGTGGCATAGTTATAATTTTGTGCGTTTTCTAAACTTAAAGGGAGCAAGTATAAATACTTGCTTAAAGTAGGGTTTGAGGAGGCAATTTTTCATATTAGAATATACACTTTATGTGGGGGAATTAGGGTTCATGTTCTTATATATTCAATCCCAAGAATTGGAATTGTAGCAAGTGCAATAAGGGGAAATTGTGAGTCATATCAATTTCTTATTATTGTGTTTTCTTTTCATCTCTAGTGAGTCATATCTAGGGTTGGATTGAAGTCTTCTTGGTCAGATTTTTTATTGCATTTGCAATCAAACTTTCATTGCATAATTGAATGGTTTTTAGCACTTGTTAATTCCATCAATTTGTAATTATTCTTATGGCATGGAGCTTCTTTGTTGTAAGGAGGATTACCGTTAGATTTGTGTATTGTTGATTGGATTTCTCTTGGAATTAAGTTGGTTAATTGATTCAAATGAGGATTAACATCTTTATGGATTTCATTTCCTTGATTTTATCATTTGATTTATCATTCCTCAATTAGGGTTCTCACCATTTTTTACCCCTTTTGAACTGATTTAATCTTATGAATTGAAGTTGTTCCTTTGGTTCATTTACATGTGCTTAGACCTTGGTTTTAGGCACATCAACACCTCATCTGAAATAAATATCCTAGTCTCTCATCTGCTATGGCCTCCTCTAACTCATACTGTCTCACCAATAAGGTCTTCTTCTTCCCAGTTTTATTTATCTGCCTTTAAACCTCTTAAACCTCTAAAGGTTTACTTATCAACCTCTGAGCCTCTTGGACCTCTAAAGGTGACATGGGGTTCAATACTATACGTTTACCCTCTTTTTGGAACATATAAGTATTTTTGAAGCCATCATGCAAAACCCTCCTATCATACAACTAAGGCCTGCCAAGCAATATATGGGATACACACATGGGAAAGATATCACATACAATTTCATCATGATATTTATTCCCTATGCTGAAAAGTACCCTAGCCCTCTAGGTAACATGCAAACTACCCTGCTCACTCGGCCAATGCAATTTACAAGGTTTTGGATGTAAGGTAGTAACTAGTTTCAATTTAGATACTAATGATGCAGCCACTACATTAATACAACTACTGCTATCAATAATAATAGCACATAAATTACGTTATACTCTGTAAGAGATGTGAAACAAATTTTCCCTCTACTCATCATCATTAGTAGGAAATGAAGTCAAAGCTCAGCACAATACATTAATAGATAAATACCGATCACCTCTAACCTAAATATTAGCCTCATTACCAATTTCCCCATTCACACTATCATTCGACATGATTGATGAATTTATCTTTTGACATACAAAAACAACTTAATATAACTATAATACACTTCACATCAAATACAACACACACAACACTCCTTTTCAATCTTATAACAACACTCCACGATACACACACTCTGATGGAAGCCATGATGGGAGCCAAGCTAGAAGGTGGAATGTGGATCCTCTTGAAGTGCCACTTGGACCGATCACAAGAATTCGAGCGAAACAATTCAAAGAAGCACTTAACGGATTGATAAAGGATATCCAAGAAGCTAGAAAAGATTTGAGCAACCATGAGAATGAACTTGCATTTGTACAAGTCATTCAAGGTTTTAACAAAGGAGATCAAAACATAGGAGATCAAAGCTACCAGCTTAGGTAGAGAAACAGCCGGCCTTGAAAATGCCGATTTTCTACGCTGGATTAACGCTGCCGGCTTTGAGCCAGCATACATCCTACGCCGCTTACTACGTCACCCACTACGCCGCCGGCGTACATTGTCTGATGAGAAGATTCACTTTATTTTGTTATTTTTTCGCAACTTATTATGTTTTGTCGTTTTAGGTTTTTTCTTGACGAGTTGTAAACACTATTAATAGTCTGCTAGGGTTGGAAAACAGACATTCAACAGGGATTAATATAATTTAAAGAGTATTCCTTTCTTGGTCCTCCAAAGAACTTCTCTTGAACTTATCGAATCTCTTCCGTGGTGTTCAAAACCAACTTATCAATCGGTCTTTCATCCTGATTGTGGCATCAACATAGCATACCAAGGTTCTTGCCTCATCTATAGGCAACGGGTCGCGGTTCCACTTTGGTTAATTGGCATCTTGGGTTGTAATTCCAAACGTATTGGTATAGGGTTTCATCACAGGTGGGTGTGGTTCATATCAGTTTGGTATCAGAGCCTAGGTTTGTTAAAAATCGATATTTTGTTAGGTTTGAGAAAGGTAACATCAAAACCCTAACTCCAATCGTTCATATCAATCGTTCGTATTACCATTGCTTCATATTCAAGTCCATAGTGTTAATTGTTTCTTGAGTAGTTTAGTTTCATTCTATCAATCCTTGTTTCAAAAAAAAAAAAAAAAGGGGAAAATTCAAGCCCGGAGATTTTGTTCTTGAATTCTATGAAAGAATTTAGTGTGGTTTGGATTAGTTCCTAGAGAACTGAGAAGAGGGGTTGGTGAGTTGATATCATCTCTGTTTATGATAATACACAAGTGAATGTGGGATATCCTTCTTTGAGTGAAACACTTAAGGGAGTGAATTGTGAGGTTTAATTCTATATATATATTTGTGTTTAATACTAACCTTTTATTACAGGAACTATGTCAAGGCAGAATTCTCTTGAAGGTGAGAAGGGCAGGTTTGATGCTAGGTTAGTAATTGAGGCATTGAGGAGTGAGATGAAAAGAATGTTTCAGGAGGGGAATGGAGCAAATTCATGAAATGGTGAAGTAGAAACTGGAGGAATCTAAGAACGTCTTTCAAGGGCATAAGAGGGAGAGTTTTTCTAAGAGAGGACAAAGGGGTGGAGATGAAAATTCTGATGATGAGTTTGATGAACCTTCTATCGGGAGTTATAGAGGTTATGGTGGTAGGAATAGAGGAACTAGGGATTGGGAAGATAGAGGAGATAGGAGTAGAGAGGATAATCAATTAGGTAGTATAAAGATGAAGATTCCTCCTTTCCAAGGGAAGAATGATCCCGAGGCATACTTAGAACGGGAAAAGAAAGTAGAGCTGGTGTTTGATTGTCACAATTATAGTGAGAGAAAGAAAGTGAAGCTTGCTACCATTGAGTTTTTAGATTATGCCATAGTGTGGTGGGATCAACTGATGTTGAATAGGAGAAGGAATGGCGAATCACCCATTGAGTCTTGGGAAGAGATGAAGAGGGTGATGAAGAAGCGATTTGTTCCTGCTTACTACTATCGCGAATTACACAACAAATTGCAAACTCTTAAGCAAGGAAGCCGAAGTGTGGATGAGTATTTCAAGGAGATGGAGGTTACCATGATTAGAGCAAATGTTGAGGAGGATAGAGAGGCTACCATGGCTAGGTTTCTTGCCGGGTTAAATAGAGAAATTCAAAATATAGTAGAATTGCAGCATTATGTGGAATTGGAAGATATGGTCCACATGGCTATAAAGGTTGAGAACCAACACAGGAGGAAAGGTAGTAGTACTGCTTGGTTTCAACAGGGTGTTGGTTCATCTACTTGGAAGACTAACTATTGGAGGAAGGAAGAAAAGTCTTTACCCACCAAGCCAAAAGGAGAGCAGAAGCAAGGGGTTCTACTCCTGGTAATCAAGGTAAACCCAATTCATCTACTCCTACAAATCGTGACATTAAATGTTTTAAATGCCAAGGAAGAGGCCATATTGCTAGTCAATGTCCGAACAGACGCGTTATGATTTTGCACGATGATGGTGAGTATGAGACTGAGGGGGATAGTGAAGATGATGATATGCCTCCATTAGAGGACGTTAGTGATGAAGAGGAGCCTGCAATATGGAAGTTTGTGGCAGTAGTGAAGCGAGCTTTAAATGTGCAGGTGAAGGAAGAAGAGGAGGTGCAACGAGAGAATATCTTTCATACTAGATGTTATCTAGGTGACCATATTTGTAGTTTGATCATTGATGGGGGGAGTTGCACTAATGTAGTAAGTACTTTCATTGTTGAGAGGTTGGGGCTCAAGACCACTAAATACCCTAGCCCTTATAAATTGCAGTGGCTGAATGATAGTGGCGAGACTAAGGTGAGTAAGCAAGCCTTAATTGCTTTTCACATCGGTAGGTATGAGGATGAGGTATCATGCGATGTAGTGCCGATGCAAGCTTATCATGTGTTGTTGGGGAGGCCATGGCAGTTTGATAGGAAGGTTATTCATGATGGCGTTTCTAACAAGTATACACTTGTTTACCATGGCAAAAGCCATAATCTTAAACCCTTAACACCTAAACAGGTGTATGAGGATCAGTTGCAGCTACAAAAATCTTTTGCAAAATATAAGGTGAGTGAAAAATAGAGGGAGATTGAGAGAGCAAAAGACATAGAAAAAAGAAAAGGAACATAAAAGTCAATACCAAAAGGAACAAGAGAGGAAGGCTAGAAAGAGTGTGAGAGGCCAAGTTGAGAGGGGATCAACTTTGGTGGTGAGTGAAAAGGAGAGTGCAGCCTTGCAAAAGGAGAGTTGTGTGGCAAGAGCGAGTGTAGTGAGGAGAGCGTTAGTGATGAAGCAACCCATGTTGTTGCTGGTTTTTAAGGAAACTTATTTGAATACTAATGAACTTCTTAACTCTTTACCTAGTGTGGTTATGTCTATTTTACAAGACTTTGAAGATGTCTTCCCTGAGGAGATTCCAAAGGGGTTACCACCTATTCGTGGTATTGAGCACCAAATTGACTTTGTACCTGGAGCATCTATTCCAAACAAGCCAGCTTATAGGAGTAATCTAAAGGAGACAAAGGAACTCCAAAGGCAGGTTAATGGCTTGATGGAGAAGGGGTACGTGAGAGAAAGCATGAGCCCATGTGTAGTGCCTGAGATTTTGGTGCCTAAGAAGGATGGGTCATAGAGAATGTGTGTTGATTGCCGAGCTATCAACAACATCACGGTAAAGTATCGTCATCCCATTCCTCGCTTAGATGACATGTTAGATGAGTTACATGGGTCTAGTGTCTTCTCCAAAATTGATTTGAAAAGTGGATATCACCAAATTAAAATGAAAGAAGGCGATGAATGGAAAACAACATTTAAGACAAAATATAGATTATATAAGTGGTTAGTAATGCCTTTCGGTTTAACTAACGCACCTAGTACTTTCATGAGACTTATGAACCATGCTTTGAGGACTTTTATTGGCAAATTTGTGGTAGTTTATTTTGATGATATCCTCATTTACAACAAGAGTTTGGAAGACCATATAATTCACTTAAGGGCTGTTTTGGAAGTGCTTCGAAAGGAGCAATTATATGTTAACCTCAAAAAGTGCACTTTTTGCACAGACAGACTTGTGTTTCTTGGTTTTATTGTTAGTGCATAGGGAATACAGGTTGATGAAGAGAAGATTCGTGCAATCCAAAAATGGCCTAGTCCAACTAATGTAAGTAATGTTCGGAGTTTCCATGGACTAGCAAGCTTTTATAGGAGGTTTGTGAAGGATTTCAGCACCATTGTAGCACCACTTACTGAAGTAATAAAAAAGAAGGTGGGGTTCAGTTGGGGAGAGCAATAAGAGAAGGCCTTTCAAATGCTTAAAAATAAGTTGACTCATGCGCCACTACTTGCTTTACCTGATTTCTCTAAAACTTTTGAGATTGAGTGTGATGCTTCAGGAATAGGTATTGGAGCAGTTCTCATGCAAGAGAGGAGACCAATTGCATTCTTTAGTGAGAAGCTAAGTGGGGCAACCTTAAACCACCCTACTTATGTGATATGAACTACGCCTACGTGTGACGAAACCCTATACCAATACGTTTGGAATACAACCCAAGATGCCAAGTAATCGAAGTGGAACCGCGACCCATTGCCTATAAGTGAGGCAAGAACCTTGGTATGTTCTGTTGACGCCACAATCGGGATGAAAGACTGATTGATAAGTCTGGTTTGAACGCCACGGAAGAAATCCGATAAGTTCAAGAGAAGTTCTTTGGAGAACCAAGAGAGGAATTCTCTCAAATTATGTTTTTCAATGTTGTATATAAGTTCTATGTTCTATTTTCCAACCCTAGCATCTTTTAATAGGGTTTACAATTCGTAAAACAAAAGCCCAAAACAACATGACATAATAAAGTTGCAGAAAAATAACAAACAGGCAATGTATGCCGGTGGCATAGTAGCCGTCGTAGGATGTACGCCGGGTATATATGCCGGCGGTGTAGTAGCCGGCGTAGGATGTACGCCGAGTATATATGCTGGCGGCGTAGTAGTCGGCGTAGTCCCTTTATCGCGCTCTAATTACAACGCCGGTTCAAAGCCAGCAGCGTTTAAGCCAGCGTTGTCAAGGCCGGCAGCTTTGATCTCCTTGAATGACTTGTACAAATGCAAGTTCATTCTCATGGTTGTTCCAATCCTTTCCAGCTTCTTGGACATCCTTTATCAACCCATTAAGTGCTTCCTTGAATCGTTTCGCTCGAGTTCTTGTGATCGGTCCAAGTGGCTCTTTACGAGGATCCACATTCCACCTTCTAGCTTAGCTCTCATCATGGCTCTCATCATTCCCCTCCTCTTGAAAAGGATTTGTCCTCAAATTGTCACCTACATCAAAAGGACTCAGATCAGTAACGTTAAAAGTAGCACTTACTTAATACTCACCTGGCAATTCTAACTTGTAGGCATTATCATTGATGCGCTTAAGAATTTGAAATGGTCCATCGCCTCTAGGAAGTAATTTTGATCGACGTTGCACAGGAAACTGCTCTTTACGCATGTGAACCTAAACCCAGTCTCCAGGTTCAAAGACAGCTTATCGATGACCCTTGTTGGCTTGTTTCACATACTGTTTTGTCCTCCGCTCAATGTTGAGCCTTGCCTTCTCATGGAGCTGTTTAACAAATTTTGCTTTCTTCTTACCATCTAGATTAACATACTCAGAAATAGGAAGAGGTGATAAATCCAAAGGAGTTATTGGATTAAAACCATACACAATTTCAAAAGGAGTAAACTTAGTAGTAGAATGCACTGTGAGATTATAAGCAAATTCAACATAAGGTAAACAATCCTCCCAACTTTTAATGTTCTTTTTAATAACAACCCTTAACAAAGTAGATAAAGTTCGATTTACTACCTCAGTTTGACCATCAGTCTATAGATGACAAGTAGTAGTGAACAATAACTTAGTTCCTAACTTAGCCCACAGGGTCTTCCAAAAGCAGCTCAAGAACTTAGCATCTTGATCCGACACGATTGTTCTAGGCATACCATGCAATCTCACAACTTCCCTAAAGAACAAATTAGCAATAAGGCAAGCATCATCTGTTTTGTGACAAGGAATGAAATGTGCCATCTTAGAAAACCTATCCACGACTACAAAAATAGAGTCTCGACCATACCTAGCCCTAGGTAATCTTAACACAAAATCCATGGAAATGTCTAACCAAAGCTCATGAGGAATTGGAAGTGGGGTATAAAGTCTATGAGGTTGGACTCTAGATTTTGCTTGCTTACAAGTGACACATCGCTCACAAATCCTCTCAACGTCTCGTTTCATGTGAGGCCAATAGAAGTGTTCCTGCAAAACCCCTAAGGTTTTAGCTATTCCAAAATGCCCCATTAATCCTCCTCCATGAGACTCCCTCACTAATAACTCTCTTAAAGAACAATTGGGAATGCAAAGTTTATTTTCCCTAAACAAGAATCCCTCATGCTTATAAAATTTACCATGACCACTCTTCTCACAGCGAACATACTCTTCACAAAATTCTCGATCAACAGCATACAATTCTTTAATATGCTCAAAACCAAGCAGTCTAGAACTAAGAATAAAGATAAGAACATACCTTCTAGAAAGTGCATCAGTAACAACATTTTCTTTACCTTGCTTGTAGTGGATGACATAGGGAAATGTTTCGATAAACTCCACCCAATGAGCATGCCTTTTGTTTAGCTTATGTTGTCCCTTCAAGTACTTCTAGGATTCATGATCAGTATGGATCACAAACTCTTTTGGCTAAAGGTAGTGTTGCCAAGTCTCCAAAGCTCGAAGCAATGCATATAACTCATTGTCATAAGTAAGATAGTTTAAGGTTGGCCCACTTAGCTTCTCACTAGAGAATGCAATTGGTCTCCTCTCTTGCATTAGAACTGCTCTAATACCTATTCTTGAAGCATCACACTCAATCTCAAAAGTTTTAGAGAAATCAGGTAAAGCAAGTAGTAGCACATGAGTCAGCTTACTTTTAAGCATCTGAAAGGCCTTCTCTTGTTGCTCTCCCCAATTGAACCCCACCTTCTTCTTGATTACTTCAGTAAATGGTGCTGCAATGGTGCTAAAATCCTTCACAAACCTCCTATAAAAGCTCGCTAGTCCATGGAAACTCCGAACATTACTCACATTAGTTGGACTAGGCCATTCTTGGATCGCATGAATCTTCTCTTCATCAACCTATATTCCCTGTGCACTAACAATAAACCCAAGAAACACAAGTTTGTTTGTGCAAAAAGTGCACTTTTTGAGGTTAGCAAATAATTGCTCCTTTCGAAGCGCTTCCAAAACAGCCCTTAAGTGAGATATATGGTCTTCCAAATCCTTACTGTAAATGAGGATATCATCAAAATAAACTACCACAAATTTGCCAATAAAAGTCCTCAAAACATGGTTCATAAGTCTCATGAAAGTACTAGGTGCGTTAGTTAAATCGAAAGGCATTACTAACCACTCATATAATCCATATTTTGTCTTAAATGCGGTTTTCCATTCATCACCTTCTTTCATTCTAATTTGGTGATATCCGCTTTTCAAATCAATTTTGGAAAAGACACTAGACCCATGTAACTCATCTAACATGTCATCTAAGCGAGGAATGGGATGACAATACTTTACTATGATGTTGTTGATGGCGCGGCAATCAATACACATTCTCCATGACCCATCCTTCTTAGGCACCAAAATCACAGGCACTGCACATGGGCTCATGCTTTCTCTTACGTACCCCTTCTCCATTAAGTCATTGACCTGCCTTTGAAGTTCCTTTGTCTCCTCTGCATTGCTCCTATAAGATGGCTTGTTTGGAATAGATGCTCCGAGTACAAGGTCAATTTGGTGCTCAATACCACGAATAGGTGGTAACCCCGTTAAAATCTCCTCAGGGAAGACATCTTCAAAGTCCTGCACAATAGACATAACCACATTAGGAAAAGAGTTAAGAAGTTCGTTAGTATTCAAACAAGTTTCTTTAAAAACTAGCAACAACATGGGTTGCTTCATTACTAGTGCTCTCCTCACTACGCTCGCTCATGCCACACAACTCTCCTTTTCACTCACCACCAAAGTTGATCCCCCCTCAACTTGGCCTCTCACACTCTTTCTGGCCTTCCTCTCTTTTTCCTTTTGATATTGACTTTTGTGTTCCTTTTCTTTTTCTATGTCTTTTGCTCTCTCACTCTCCTTCTGTTTTTCTCACCTTATATTTTGCAAAAGATTGTTGTAGCTGCAACTGATCCTCATACACTTGTTTAGGTGTTAAGGATTTAAGATTATAGCTTTTTCCATGGTGAACAAGTGTATACTTGTTAGAAAAGCCATCACGAACAACCTTCCTGTCAAACTGCCATGGCCTCCCCAACAACACATGACATGCCTACATCGGCACTTCATCGCATAACACCTCATCCCCATACCTATCGATGCGAAAAGTAATTAAGGCTTGCTTACTCACCTTCGTCTCACCACTATCATTCAGCCACTGCAATTTATATGGGCTAGGGTATTTAGTGGTCTTGAGCCCCAACCTCTCAATAATGAAAGTACTCACTACATTAGTGCAACTCCCCCCATCAATGATCAAACTGCAAATATGTCCACCTAGATAACACCTAGTATGAAAGATATTCTCTCGTTGCACCTTCTCTTCTTCCTTCACCTGCACATTCAAAGCTCGCTTCACTACTGCCACTAACTTCCCTGCTGCAGGCTCCTCGTCATCACTAGCATCCTCTAATGGAGGCATATCATGATCTTCACTATCCCCCTCAGTCTCATACTCACCATCATCGCGCAGAATCATAACATGTCTATTCAGACATTGACTAGCCATATGGCCTCTACCCTAGCATTTAAAACATTTAATGTCACGATTTCTAGGAGTAGAAGAATCAAGTTTACCTTGATTACCAGGAGTAGACCCCCCTTGCTTCTGCTCTCCTTTTGGCTTGGTGGGTAAAGATTTTTCTTCCTTCCTCCAATGGATAGTCTTCCACGTAGATGAACCAGCACCCTGTTGGAACCGTGCAGTACTACTACCTTTCCTCCTGTGTTGGTTCTCAACCTTTATAGCCATGTGAACCATATCTTCAAATTTCACATAATGCTGCAATTCTACTACATTTTGAATCTCTTTATTTAACCCAGCAAAAAATCTAGCCATGGTAGCCTCTCTATCCTCCTCAACATTTGCTCTAATCATAGTAACCTCCATCTCCTTGAAATACTCGTCCACACTTCGGCTTCCCTGCTTAAGAGTTTGCAATTTGTTGTGCAATTCGCGATAGTAGTAAGCAGGAACAAACCACTTCTTCATCACCCTCTTCATCTCTTCCCAAGACTCAATGGGTGGTTCGCCATTCCTCCTTTTATTCAACATCAGTTGATCCCACCATACTATGGCATAATCTGAAAACTCAATGGCAGCAAGCTTCACTTTCTTTCTCCCACTATAATTGTGATAATCAAACACCATCTCTACCTTCTTCTCCCATTCTAAGTATGCCTCGGGATCATTCATCCCTTGGAAAGGAGGAACCTTCATCTTTATACTACTCAATTGATTATCCTCTCTATTCCTATCTCCTCTATCTTCCCAATCCCTAGTTCCTCTATTCCTACCACCATAACCTCTATAACTCCCGATAGAAGGTTCATCAAACTCATTATCAGAATTCTCATCTCCACCCCTTTGTCCTCTCTTAGAACAACTCTCCCTCTTACACCCTTGAAAGACGTTTTTAGATTGCTCTAGTTTCTGCTCCACCGTCTCATGAATTTGTTCCATTCCTTCCTGAAACATCCTCTTCATCTCACTCCTCAATTCCTCAATCACTAACCTAGCATCAAACCTCCCCCTCTCACCTTCAGGAGAATGTTGCCTCGACATAATTCCTGCAATGAAAGGTTAGTACTAACACAAATATGTATAGGATTAAACCTCACGATTCACTCCCTCACGTGTTTCACTCAAAGAATGATAGCCCACATTCACTCGTGTATTCTCACAAGCAAGGATGATATCAACTCACCAATCCCTCTTCTCAATTCTCTTGGAACTAATCCAAACTACACCAAATTCTTCCGTAGAATTCAAGAACAACTTTAGGGGCTTGAATTTTCCTTTTTCTTTCTTTTTTTTTGTTGTCTTTGTTTTTCATTCTTCTCCTTTTTTTTTTGTTTTCGTGACTTTTTTTTTTTTACGATGAACTACACTACTTAAGAAACAATTAACACTATGGACTTAAGTATGAAGCGACGGTAATACGAAACTCGATATGAACAATTGATATGAACGATTGGAGTTAAGGTTTTGATGTTACCTTTCTCAAATCGAACTGATGTTTAACAAACCTAGGCTCTAATACCAAACTGATACGAACCATGCCCACGTGTGACGAAACCCTATACCAATACGTTTGGAATTACAACCCAAGATGCTAAGTAATCGAAGTGGAACCGCGACCTGTTGCCTATAGGTAAGGCAAGAACCTTGGTATGTTCTGTTGATGCTACAATCGGGATGAAAGACCGATTGATAAGTTTAGTTTGAACGCCACAGAAGAAATCCGATAAGTTCAAGAGAAGTTCTTTGGAGAACCAAGAGAGGAATTCTCTCAAATTATGTTTTTCAATGTTGTATGTAAGTTTTATGTTCTGTTTTCCAATCCTAGCAGCTTTTAGTAGGGTTTACAATTCGTAAAACAAAAGCCCAAAACGACATGACATAATAAAGTTGCGGAAAAATAACAAACAGGCAATGTACGCCGGTAGCGTAATAGGCGGCGTAGTAGCCGACGTAGGATGTACGCCAAATATATATGCTGGCGGCGTAGTAGCCGGTGTAGTCCCTCTGTCATGCTCTAATTGCAACACCGGTTCAAAGCCGGCAGCTTTGATCTCCTTGAATGACTTGTACAAATGCAGGTTCATTCTCATGGTTGTTCCAATCCTTTTCGGCTTCTTGGACATCCTTTATTAACCCATTAAGTGCTTCCTTGAATCATTTCGCTCGAGTTCTTGTGATCGGTCTAGGTGGCATTTCAAGAGGATCCACATTCCACCTTCTAGCTTGGCTCTCATCATGGCTCTCATCACTATGACAAAGAGTTATATGCATTGGTTCAAGCTCTGGAGACTTGGCAACACTATCTTTGGCCAAAAGAGTTTGCAATCCACACTGATCATGAATCCTTGAAGTACTTGAAGGGACAACATAAGCTAAACAAAAGGCATGCTCGTTGGGTGGAGTTTATCGAAACATTTCCCTATGTCATCCACTACAAGCAAGGTAAAGAAAATGTTATTGCTGATGCACTTTCTAGAAGGTATGCTCTTATCTCTACTCTTAGTTCTAGACTGCTTGGTTTTGAGCATATTAAAGAATTGTATGTTGCTAGCCAAGATTTTTGTGAAGAGTATGTTCGCTATGAGAAGAGTGGTCATGGTAAATTTTATAAGCATGAGGGATTTTTGTTTAGGGAGAATAAACTTTGCATTCCCAATTGTTCTTTAAGAGAGTTATTAGTGAGGGAGTCTCATGGAGGAGGATTAATGGGGTATTTTGGAGTAGCTAAAACCTTAGGGGTTTTGTAGGAACACTTCTATTGGCCTCACATGAAGCGAGATGTTGAGAGGATTTGTGAGCGATGTGTCACTTGTAAGCAAGCAAAATCTAGAGTCCAACCTTATGGACTTTATACCCCACTTCCAATTCCTCATGAGCTTTGGGTAGACATTTCCATGGATTTTGTGTTAGGATTACCCAGGTCTAGGTATGGTAGAGACTCTATTTTTGTAGTCATGGATAGGTTTTCCAAGATGGCACATTTCATTCCTTGCCACAAAACAGACGATGCTTGCCATATTGCTAATTTGTTCTTTAGGCAAGTTGTCAAATTACATGGTATACCTAGAACAATCATATCGGATCGAGATGCTAAGTTCTTGAGCTACTTCTGGAAGACCCTATGGGTTAAGTTAGGAACTAAGTTATTGTTCTCTACTACTTTTCATCCACAGACTGATGGTCAAACTAAGGTATTAAATCGAACTTTATCTACTTTGTTGAGGGTTGTCATTAAAAAGAACATTAAGAGTTGGGAGGATTGTTTGCCTCATGTTGAATTTGCTTATAATCGCACAATGCATTCTGCTACTAAGTTTACACCTTTTGAAATTGTGTATGGTTTTAATCCACTAACTCCTTTGGATTTATCTCCCCTTCCTATGTCTGAGTATGTTAATCTAGATGGTAAGAAGAAAGCGGAGTTTGTTAAACAACTCCATGAGAAGGCAAGGCTCAACATTGAGTGGAGGACAAAACAGTATGTGAAACAAGCCAACAAAGGTCGTCGACAAGCTGTCTTTGAACCTGAAGACTGGGTTTGGGTTCACATGCGCAAAGAGTGGTTTCCTGTGCAACGTCGATCTAAATTACTTCCTAGAGGTGATGGACTATTTCAAATTCTTGAGCGCATCAATGATAATGCCTACAAGTTAGATTTGCCAGGTGAGTATCAAGTAAGTGCTACTTTTAACGTTACTGATCTGAGTCTTTTTTATGTTAGGCGATGATTTGAGGACAAATCCTTTTCAAGAGGAGGGGAATGATGGAAGCCATGATGGGAGCCAAGCTAGAAGGTGGAATGTAGATCCTCTTGAAGTGCCACTTGGACCGATCACAAGAACTCAAGCGAAACGATTCAAAGAAGCACTTAACGGGTTGATAAAGGATATCCAAGAAGCTAGAAAAGATTTGAGCAACCATGAGAATGAACTTGCATTTGTACAAGTCATTCAAGGTTTCAACAAAGGAGATCAAAGCTGCCAGCTTAGGTAAAGAAACAGCTGGCCTTGAAAACACTGATTTTCTACATTGGATTAACGTTGCCGGCTTTAAGCCAGCGTACATCCTATGCCGCCTACTACGCCGCCGGCGTACATTGTCTGACGAGAAGATTTACTTTATTTTGTTATTTTTTTGCAACTTATTATGTTTTGTCGTTTTGGGTTTTTTCTTGACGAGTTGTAAACGCTATTAATAGTTTACTAGCGTTGGAAAACAAACATTCAACTGGGATTAATATAATTTGAAGAGTATTCCTCTCTTGGTTCTCCAAAGAACTTCTCTTGAACTTATCGGATCTCTTCTATGGCGTTCAAAACCGACTTATCAATCGGTCTTTCATCCCGATTGTAGCGTCAACATAGCATACCAAGGTTCTTGCCTCATATATAGGCAACGGGTCACGGTTCCACTTCGGTTAATTAGCATCTTGGGTTGTAATTCTAAATGTATTGGTATAGGGTTTCGTCACAGGTGAGCGTGGTTCATATCACACTCTTCCACGATTCAACACACCACTAAAGTAACACAAACACCACAGCTTCACTCACACACCTATAGTGTAACATACAACCAATACTACACACCTCACACCACACCTATACAATTCACCTATACACACTTACACTCATAGTGTAGCACACCACTTCCACGGTCCACTTACATAACAACACACCTCACACCACAACTTCACTAAGGAAATGGAAGCAAATATGGATATAAACTCCACACGACAAGCAATTATTTCTAACTAGTCAAAATGAAATTAAAGTGATTAATACACAATAACTCTACTAGTAATGATTGATTTGAATTCAAAAGGTTTCCTAATTCTCTATGGTAAGAAGAGCAAATATGAAAAATGCACTTCCAATTTTGAAATTCTCAAGGAAACAACAAAGCACCAATCAACACTACTTTAACTTATGGAATTCTAAATTATGGAATTCAAATCAAAAGAACTTCCCCTTCTTCCACACACAATCAACTCACGAGAAAGGATGCAATTTTGATTTCTATACTTCACAAGACTTCAATTAAAAATCACGCAAGCAATTTAAGTAACAATTTAACACAAGACTTCAAGTTTCACTTCACACAATTCAATTTCGGAACAAAGGATCAAGAACCCTAAATCCCAATTTGTGAATCACGAAAATTTTCCTTCTCTAAACCTTGCTCTAATACCAAATTATGATGTGCTACAATTGAATTTCAATACCAATCAAATACAAGAGGAACAATTCAATTCCAACTCCCACAATTAGCATGAAACCAAGCAAAATGAGAACCTTAATTTTGGGGTGAAAAAGAACAAATAAAACAACCAATTACACACTAGAAATAATTGGAAGCAACTTAAGAAATATTGATATAATACACAATAATTCCTTAAGCTAAACTCGCCACAATTTCAAATGAAATTGATAAGAGTGAAGGCGTGAAGAGGATGACTCCCATGGCACAAAAATCAGATATTGTAATGTTCAAAAAGTCCCATACAAACCCTACTTTACAAGTATTTATACTTGTTCTAAATAAGGCAAATTTAACAAAAGAAAATACAAGTAAAGAACAACATATGTGGCCGGTTTTCAACAAATGAAAAATATCATATGTGACCAATTTCCTTCAATTCCATGGAGCAATGTAGGACCGATTCTTTTTTAATTTATGTAGGTCCATGAATAACCCACAAATTGAGCATTAGTTCATTTACTCGCCATCTTGTAAAAATCGATAAATATACCTGTTGAAATACACGACAATTATACAATGGAAAAAAAGATACTAAACAATTATCTTCAAGGTCTAATTGTTTAAAGAGGATTCACATCGCTAAATTTTGTAATCCTTTAGCACTTGCCTTAGTGATGAATCCTATGGGTATATGATTCTTATCAATATATATATATAATTTATTATAAGTTAGATATTTTGTTTTATATTGTTATTTATACATAAGAAAATGTAACTTTAATCTCAAAAGCGTATATTGGTGTTACAATAAGGGATTTAAATAAAATTGTCATATTTTTAATTAAAATAATTGAATTGTAATTTAATAGAATTTCACTAATTTGTGACAAAAATTTTTGTCTTTGATTTTATTTCATTGCAAATTTTGTTATCTTTTTACGATGGAAATGAGACAGGTTTTTTGTTACAAATTTGTGATAGATATATGATCCATTGCTAAATAAAAATAGCGATAGTGATTTTTGTTACTGAAATTTGCAATGGAAATTACGTTTCTAAAGGTTTTTTTACAATTTATAATTTAACATTTCTATAGCCCAAAATTTCTTTCTTTTACTTTTTCTTTTTTCAACTCAAAGTTTAAAAGGCTTTATTATATTTTTGTCCTCTAGCAGCTTAATTATGTATTTGACTATAATAATTCTACTAGCTTACAGCACCCACGACATATGTGCTCAAATTAAATATTAATAAATTGTACAACAAAATTTAAAACATATTAAATAATTGAATCAAACTATATATACAATTGAATATTTAAAATTTAAAAAAATAAACACTGGGAATTGCTTTGTTAAAAAAAAATGAATAATACAAAACATTAAAAATATATTAATAGTGATTGATTTGCTTCATTGAAGAAGTAACTATTTACCTACAAAATAAATAAGAAAATATATTAATGAGGAAATATATTAATAAGGAAATATATAAAGTATAAAAAGACATATCTTATTAAAAGTATGCACATGAACATATAAGAAACATATAAATTTATCTTCTTTAAACTCATTTCCTTAATATCAAATTAAATAGTGCAATTGGAGCTAGTTGGCTTTTCCCCCCAATTTTTTATGAATGTACCTACAGTAATGAGCTAAACGAAGACAAATAGGAAAAATCAGAAAGAATTGAAAAAAAAAAATTATTTGGTTTTGATTACTAATGTAGTTTATGCTTTAATTTATTGGTGAAGGAAGAATTTTTCTTTTTTATTTTAGAAGGGATATTATGCTTCCATTCACTCTTCTAACAAATTAGAATTTTAAATAAAAAGAAAAAAAAAAGAAATTAAAAGATGACAAATTGAAGAATAATTTTTCTTTATTATTATTATTATTAAACAAAATAATATGAATCATGAAATTGGATTAGCAATCAAATATCTCAAATCATGTGGAGTCAAATTAAAAGTTATTTGCTTAAATATTTAATAGAGATATAAACAAAATAAGTATTTTACCCCGTTCCCTAACAATTTTTCAATCTTTCCATTTTACTGTCCGGTTATAAATGTAATATGGAACCCAAAACGTTATAGTATGCGAGGGGCCGTTGGCACAGAAGGCAGGACTGAATGAGCATAAGAGTGATTGGTGGACAAGAGTGCAGCAGATGATTCACCAGTACGCTGACTAAACCCTCTACACCACAATGTCTGCCTGTCTTTCTGTCCATCCTCTGTCGTCATCTCGAATCCCCCGCAAGCGTAGAAAAAGTAGTCATAATATTGCACTGAACGAGGGTTTTCCTTCTTTCACGTAAAAAAGTTACTGTCAACCTAAAATATGACTCACAATCCCCGCCACAGAAACAAAAAAACCAAACCTAAGTACTCATTATTTTACAATCACACATAACATTATCTTTCCATAACAAGGTCGGCGAATTAGACCAACCTAATCTTGACTTGTTGTTATTTATTTTACTACTTTTGTGTCTTTTCACTATCATTGACATCACTTTCTCAATCTAACGGATGATAGCCATCATCACGTCCATTAATCTTAAAGGGTGACCTTTTTTTTTTTTTTGGCAAAAGTGATGGTCTTACACTCACGATTTGCACAAAACGTGTGATTTTATATTATCACTAATTAAATTATTATTTTTTGCATGTAGTAATTTTATTGATATACGTATTTAGTTTTGACTATGTACTATTAATATTTTCTGAATCATATACTAAAATGAAAATTCGAAAGAGTAAAACCATCTCTATCCATTTCAAATACTATTAATAAAATTCATTATAACAAGCCACACACTTATTTTGTGAATTAAAAAAAATCTAAAATAAAGAGATGCTAGAGGGGTTTCTTATTTTCCGAAGAAATCAGCTCACGTCCATATATATGAACACATGTTTATCAAGAATACACAATAACAGGCATTCAAATCTGGCTTAAGTTTAACATGAAACAACTAAGCCATTGTCATATTTGAAATATCTCAACATGAAATTGAGAATGGTTTAAATGGATTAATGTCGGGATACTACCATAAATACCGGTCATTGTTGATAGGAGTAATCTATCTGTAAATTCACGCATATAAGGTCATTTATTCGTGATGTTAATGCCTTGGTGATCTAGTGATCTAAAAACTATCTTTTCAATTAGATTCAATATGTTCAATTCCCTTTCCCCATGAAAAATAATATAATTATTAGCTAAAATAAGTCATTCATTTGGGACATCTCGATCAATCATTATTAATAATATAGTAAATGGATAAGACATTATAGGCCTAATGCACGCGTGACACCGATTTATATATAATTCAATAATCGATATAATCCTTAATTAGAAAAATAAAGGAAAATAATATATATATACACGATTAATATGCTGAGCGAAATGGAGACATCGCTTTGGGCTGCACCCGCTCTAGAATTATTTGTAAAAAAAACTGTGACAACCTTAAAAATAAAACAAAATCCCAGGAGCATTTAAGTATTAAACTTAAATTTACTTTGATTTCCAAAAAGTCAATTAAACCTTCGTCAGATATTAAAAACCTATTAATTGGATATAAATCCCTTTTTTTTAAAAAAAAAACTTATTATTGTAGGAAGTAAATTAAATGGAATCAGGTGATGACTTGATTAGGTCATGATGATCTCCCGTTATATATGGGACATATGTTGATCGCAAATAACGTGGAGCTGCGTGAGCTGAATACTATATATGTTGTTTAGGTTTGCATTGCACTTGCATGGGGGAGGGAGAGAGTAGAGAGTAGAGAGATAGAGAGAGAAGAGAGTCGTGGTCATTTCTGGTACCCCAATACCCAGTTGTAGGGTCAGATTGGTCTGCTACTTTAATTGCCCTCCTTGTCCTTTTCTCACCCTCCTCTTGCTTTTTATCTCCACCCTTTTCCCCGTTCCCATTCCATATTCTCACATCTTCACACAGAGCAGCCCATCTCTCTCTCTCTCTCTCTCTCTTTCTCTCTCTCTCCCTAAAGGGTGAAAAACCATGGAGATAGATAGAAGAAGGAAGGCTTTCATTTTGTGGGGAATGTTGTCTGGCTCGAGGCCTCTAGCTTAGATCCATACGGTATTCTTCTTCCAATTTATCATTTATCAAAGTTGTTTTCCCATATATCCATATCCAAAATAGAAAATAAAAAGAAAGAAAGAAAAAGAAAAACCCCCAATTAGTGAAACAACACGGATTGTGAATTAGAGACGTCGGACCAGGCTTCATTCCCCTCAATCACATCGCCTCCGTGCAATATCTAGAAGAGGATATGATAATAAAGATTCAATCTTTAGGGCTTTTCTTCCTTTTTTTATTTATTTTTTTAATTTTGATTTTCACGACTTAAGGTAAGTCCAGTGGTTTTTGAAATCATATTTTTTACTCTGTAAAAAAGGTGTTTCATATGCCTATCCTATGTTGATTTTATTTCTTTTCTGGTCGTGAGTTATGATTATTTGTCAATTTGAAGAACGTGTGCATGAGCAGCAGATTGGTGTAATGATGATGGTTTTTGACTCTTTTTTCCTTTTCCTCTGACGAGAAAGTGAAAGTTTTCATCATCATTGCACTTTCGGGCTTCCCTGATTTTTTTTCCCCTCTCTGAAACTGATGAATTTTTTTTTTTGGTATTATTTGTTCGTTAACAATAGACACTTTAAAGTTTCATCATTGGACTGATTTTTCTTCATGATGGCTTCATATGTCTCCTCTGTCCGTTTCTAGTCCCACCAACAACTCCCACCTCTCCCTCTCTCTCTCTCTCTCTCTCTCTCTCTCCCTCCCCCTCCCACCCCCACCCCCTCCGCTCTCTCTCTCTCTCCACCTATATTTCTCTTGCCAAATTTCTTGCTTAGGGTTTCTTATTAGTTATTTTTTCATATCTACTGAGTATATCATTATGCACTTCTGGGTATTTTAGTGTAGCGTTTTTTGTGTGCTCAAATGGTATATCAAGATTTACAGAATCGATTATCGGCTTTAAAATTGAGGGTTCAAGTCTTTTACAGCTTTATTTGTTATGATTGCTTAACATTCCTTCCATCTTCATAATGTACGAAGGTATTTATGCAAAGCTTCAAGAGAAAGCCTTTGCTTTCTAAAACTTTCTGCTTTTTGTTGGTTGAGGAAAAGGAAAAGGAAAAGAAAGAAAGCATATTATTTTTTGAGAAATGGGGTGATGTATTAAGGAACAAGGAAAGAAAAAAGTTCCGTATCAACATGGAACTCAAGTGTATTTGACAAGCAACATAGTCAAACAGTCCATGAATTTAAGAAGTTACTTTGATTTATGAACCTTTTAATTTAAGATAAAGAAATATGGCAAATTTAAGCTCAATAATGTTGTTTGTCATTTGGTATAACACAGGTAGGAGACACTTTATATTCCAATATTACAAGGAAAATTTGAAATAGAGATGTAAGAGAGAGCATGATGTGATAGATGGGACCTTTGATTTAGCTAGACCTCGTAGAGTTGTCATTTAAATGGGTAGAGTAAAATTTTGTAGCTTGGAACTTCATGTACTTTCTAGTGTATCGAACCATTGGTGTTCGTTTCTTACATACAGGGACAAGAAGAAATACAAAAAAGTTCAAGCAGCTATTTCTCAGAGCTTCTGAGATCTAATGTGATTTTGGTTCTACTTATATATATATATATACATATTTTCCTTACTCAATACCTGAACCTTGTATAGTAAAACATATAAAAAGTGAGGAAAGTTTTTTTATAAACCATTTCAATTATTCAGGCTTCCATAAAGTAAAAGCAACTAAAATATTGCTAACCAAGAAGGGTTTTTTTTTTTTTAATAGTCTCTTATAATGTCAAGATTAGCGACTTTATTTATGGCATGTTTTGGAGCGTAAGTGTGTGTTTTATCTGTGGAAGAAATAAAAAATATAAAGTTTTCGTAGTACATTTCGTAAGTCAAGTGTTGGGTGTTATTTGGCCCTTTCAAAATCAAAAGCCAGCTTTTCAACCGTAAATTATTGGATAAAGTGGCTCCAAATATGAATGTTAGGTGGTATTGCCCTATTAATTCCATAACTAATTTCAACCACAAGGATGTCCCTCGTGTCAAATAATAAATAGAAAGTCTACATCAAATCAATAAATTTAAATTTCTAAATCAAATGATTATAATATTAACGAGTAAGAGGTCTAAGTTCAACCTCTACATCATCATTTAGTCAATATCAAATTAAGTGATCTATTTGATGTGCTGTAATAACATTAGTACAAACTTTGTACTTGTATACCAATGCATAATGTTTTTCAGAACCGATGTGAAATAAAAGCCAAGATTAAGAAAATAGCAGAAAAAGAAAGTAAGTTAAAGTAATTGGATGGGAAATCGGGAACAGCTGTGATGGGCTTTGCCGGAGAGTAGTGGTGGTGATTGTGGCGATTGTGTGGTGGTGGTAAGATATATGGAATGTTATTATTCCGTCAGCCATCAATTTTTGAAGTTAAAATGTAAAACTGGAATCACTTTAAAGGGAGAGACTGACACATACACAACCCCCGATTTCAGATTATGGGTGATTTTCCCATATTTCGGATGAGTCAACATCAGCATTTATTCAATGACACTACCTGCTTCAAGACCCTGAGCACTACGGTGATTAATACAGACTACGATGTATCCTTTTCGGATCACACCGCTATGTCATGAGAGTTAATTAATTCTTCCATTTTTCCCTTAATCTTTATCATGAAGATTCATCGGCATATGACAATGACTATTAATTGTATTTTGATCACAAACCAAATACCTGTGTGCATCTTACATACCTTAAAAAAATGATCTCCAGTCACGTGACGATTTAAATCTTATAGCATTAAGAAAAGACATGTTAAATCCATTTATTCCTGTTTCATTAAAAAAAAAAAATTCTGCCAACTTATGTATTTTCAGAAGAATAGAAATAAAACTTAAAAGTGTTAATGCAAAAAGTCATAATATAGGACCGGGCGATAGGCAAAAATAACACTTTCGATATATATATATATATATAATTCTTAATACTTGTTGCAACAACATAAGTGAAATTTTAGGCCAAGGGGAGATCAATTGATCACAGAATATATATTGTCAGCCAAAAAAAGTAATATCACCTTAATGTGTAGGGCGTGGATGCAATTACTGCAGTTAAATATGCATAAAAACTGATGGGAATGTCTATTATCAACTTAACATACCAATTCGATCAAACATGAAGAGGTGTATATCATGAAAATCCACCCGAGCTATAAAATACACATATTATATATTTATTATAATTAAAACCAAGGTTAAATAATATAAATAGTCAAAAGATATGAGAGGCAATTTGGTTTTTTAGGATCAAGGTATTTAAACCTCACTTAATTTATTGCTTTCCTTTTTACTATTCGCACAGTTACAATCACAGAGACTTTTTTAGAGACTCACAAAACGACCTAACGAAAAGTAACAAGATCAACCCCTTTTCATCAAATAAGGGTTGTGATATAACTAAGATGCACACTTTTGATGATAGATTCATGGGTCTAAGTGAATTTGATGACTTGTTGTTGGAGTTGGAATAAGGAGTGAAACAGAATAGATGTGGGATCAAGCAATTTGAGAATTCCAATCATAAATTGAAATAAGTAAGTGCACAAATCCATATAATGTATTAGGATTAACAAGTTAATGGAACCAATTCAACTTAGATTCATAGAAATTAAGCTAAGGAGCAAATTAAAGAAGAGGAAAAATGACTTGTGATGGAATAGTGGAATACATGGCCAGGTATATGCCCATGTACTTGCCTGTATTGAAACACGAATGTGTACAGAAAGGTACATAGTTATAAAACATGCATGTGTACTTAAGTATGTCGAATTGTGAAAGTTCAAAAAAAGGTACATGGTCACATTAACTATACTTAATGTATAGTAGAGATGAACAAGTGATGGGTGTCGAATCCAACAAAAATAAAACCTACTCCTAGACAATTATATGATTTGCATATAGTGGTGAGTAGGGTCGAATCCATAGAGATTGGTTAAACTTATTTCTATTCAAGGAGAAAAAAAAGGGAAAAGAAAAATGGGGGGTTTTGTTTGTGAATCAAAATAAAGTAAAATAAGATAAGAAAATCGGATATTAATAAAAGCCTAGCCAAAGGAATCAAGATAGTTTAATTCTAGGAATTGATCATCAATGCAAATGTTTTCTATTCTTAGTTCTAGATAAACTGGTTATGGTTATTAACAAGCTCTAACAACCTATCTCTCCTTACTTCCTCGATAACCTCAGACAAGCGCTTTGAATTATTTCTCTTATTGATTAAACAACCCTAGACAAGCGCTTAGGATTTAATCTATCAATAGCATTAAGATCTAGAGAGACCACCAATTCATGCCAGTAGATTATAAGATAACCTATTTAAACATGATCACACACCTCCATAACATGAATTCGATCATCTCTTTTATAACCAAACATGTTATTGCGTCACTAAGACTAGAACAATCAAACAATTACGGATTTGACGTGCTAGTTGACAATATATTAACTTGCTAATTGAGTAGAAGAGCTCTATTCATACCAATCAACAAAGATAATAATGACAAAACAATCAGAAGATATATGAATACTCGAAAGCAAAGAATAGAATAAATACAAGTCAATTAGACCTCACAATTCGTGGAGAATTAAACATCTATGACCCTTTGGCTAGAAACGTAGCTTAGCTACTCATGTTCATCAATAAAACGAAAAATAAAAATAAAAACATAATGAACCCGGTTGCCTGCTCTGCCTCCGCGTTTCCTTCTTGTCTCCAAGGTGATTCAAGATTCAAAGATTCAAAAGTTCAAAAGTTGTCCTAACCCTCTAGGGTTGGTTCTATTTATATTGTTAGGGAGATGGCATGTGATCTTTTGCTAGCAAGATACGAAAATATCTTTCCTTTTCCAAGTAGATTTTGAGAAGTGAAGATTCGTCTGCCTGGCACGCCCCAACACACGGCCGTGGTTCAAGCCGTGCCATCCTCTGTGCATATTCTTCAAGTCTTCATCCGCGCCCAGTGTGAACCACGGTTACACACACGGCAAGAGTTCAAGCCGTGCCTTAATCTGTGCATAATCTACAAGTCTTCATCCATGTCCAGTGTGTACCACGGTTACACCCACGGCTAGATTTTGAGCCGTGCCTTCATCTGGTTGATGTTCCACACTTTCTTCTCCTTGGCACACCTAGCTTCCACCACGGCTTCAAGCACGGTTTCTCCCACGGCTTCCACCACGGCCGTGCCTTAAGCCGTGTCTCTCTCTGTTGAAAGTCCTCATTTCCGCCTTCTTGTCCAGTGTGTAACACGGTTTGAGCCTTGGCCGTGCCTCAAACCGTGCTTCCTCCGGTGGTGTAATTCCTTGTCTTGATCCAAGTTGTAGATGACTTCTCTAAAATACTTGAATTAGCATCCTTGACTCCATTTAACCTGATTTATCACGATGATAGAATTAAAGTACCATTTCCTTATGATTTCTATAAAATCAATAATAATTTAACATAATTTATACTATAAAGATTGAGTATAAAATGGCTCTATCAACAAGGTTAAAATTGGAATGGAAATTTAGAGCCTTAGCATATTGCTACTCAATAGTGACATATGGTTGGCTATACTGCTTCAAGTTCTGGAGCGTTAGATGAGCAAATTAAAGCATACCAAGTCTATCAAATTAATTTTGTTGAAGTATTAATTCTAGTTTGTTCCAGTTCTAAACTAGAAAATCATTATAAAAAAAGCGTCATGTACGATTTAAAGCTGCAAAAGTTTTTGCGCAAAGTTTACTAAGGTTATGATGTGCCTAAATGATCAAATTCGAGCACATGAAACCAATTGAAGAACTACTTCAACAAATCCCAAAAATGGCGTGAAGAAAAATTTCCAAATGAACCCTAATTGTATGAGCAACTTGCTCTGATACCAAAAGATGATATGCTTAATAGATCAAATTCAATCTCATGAAATTAATTGAAAGATCAATTAAAAAAATCTACCAAAATGGCGTGAATTCAACAAACTTTAAAACCCTTAACTGTCAAATGATAATCACGTAAGTAATAATGAGAATTACAATTCATAATTTGCAAGTTCCAAAATGGATTACACTAAACACAATCAAAAGGATATGAAATCAAATTGAATCAACCTTAAAAATTATGTGAATGTTACACTAAAAAGACAAACTAATTCCTCACCAGATATGACTCACTAATAGGGAATTAGGATGGATTTGACGTTGTTGATGTTACGCACAACAAGAATCAAATCCCACTCACCACACTTCACTCAAGAAATGATAAGAGTATGTGAAAAGGAGGTAGCCCTCACGGTTCAATTATGAAAAATATGGTTTAAGAAGCTCTCACAAACCCTACTTTAGCAAGTATTTATATCTGCTCCAATTAGGGTTAAAATGTCCAAATATTTATGTTTATGCCACTAATGTGGCTGGTCCTAATTTAACAAATAAAACAAATTAAAATGTCCCAAAAATGATTGCAGAGTAACTGGTTCAAAAATAAAATTACAAGTACAAAAGAATGGTCTTTAAAGAGCCGGTTCGTTAAGTTAATTGTAATTACAGTGGGCCATTGGATGTGAGTTCGACGATGTTCCCAATTTGATAGGAATAAAAATCCGACAAGACCTATCATTAGGGCAAGAACTGAAGGATTTCAAATCTTGGCGTTGAGGGCCTATTTTGAACAGATTGACCCCAGAATTATTTATATATTAACCTCTTTTCTATTATTGTTGTATTATGTATTCCAACAGGCACACTTATCATATTCTATAGGGCCATGGACAAACTCTCTCAGACTCAGCTTGTGGGTTATCCATGGACCGACCTGAACCGGCGATGAGTTGGGCCGATGGATCCTATAGAAGACCGGCATCTTGAAGACCATTTCTTTTATATATTTATTCTTTTATGAACTATTTTGGTTGTATTTTGGTTTTGAGACACTTTTATTTCCATGTAATTTTCATTTAGGGCTAGCCACCTTAAAAGTGGCAAACTTGTAATTTTGAGCACTTTTTAACCCTAGAAGTAGCAAGTATAAATACTTGCTTAAGAGAGGGTTTAGGGAGCTTATTTTTGCAGAACACACACTCTCTTTTCACGTGTGAATTAGGGTTCATACCTTGGTTCCAACTCTTATCAATTTCAATTCCAAGACTTGAAATTGTGGCGAGTGCAACAATTGGAATTTGTGAGTCATATCAATTCCTACTTGTTGTGATTTCTTTTCCTCTATAGTGTGTTGTATCTAGGGTTGATTAGAGATAGTTCTTGGTCAGATTTACATCTTATTGTACACGAATTCATTTGATTATTTGAAAGAATTATCAAGTTGATTCAATTCATCATTAAGGATTTCTTTGCTAGCGTGAATTTCACCATTTAGAAAAGGGATCTTCCTTCACGGTTTTCTTTGTCAAATTGAGGCTTGATTTTCATGGATTATATGATATTAGAAGTGTTATTAGAAGCCATTTCCATTGTGGTATTCAGATTATATCACTAGTAGGTTGAATTTCATCATTTCAACATTAGGGTTCACTAGAAAAGTGCCATTTTTGGGATCCGATTTTGCCTAGACTTGAGATATCTTTTCTTAAGTCTTTTGAATGTGCTTTAAAGTGTGATTAGGCACATCACAATTTGATCAACAGTGTAGGTCATGTGGCATCTTGTGAAGGCTGATCACTGTACCTGCTATATTACCATTCAAACATTATTAGATAAAGAAAATGTATACATGTGAGTGATTTGGGTCATCATCCAAATCAGGTTGCCTGACTATCGGGATCGCAAGGTAGATTCTCATCATCTCCTCCAGCCTTTGAAAGATTTACCCTCAAATCTAGAGGGTCATTTCTTAGACTGAACCCAAATGCCTTTGTTACCCTATTTGCCCGATTGTTAGAAGAAACAGAAGTAGTCTTGATCTACTCTTGGAATTCGTGTACCTCTGATAGAGACATAGGTGTCAATACTATTTCGAAACCTTCCCTTTCGAAACATGTAGGTGTTTCTGAATTCGTCTTGTAACACCTTCCTATTAAACATCCAGGGTTTACCTAAAAGTAAATGAAAGGTACAAATAGGAATCACACTACACAGGATCTCATCATGATATTTCTTTCTAACACTTACTGGCACCTTTGCCTTTTGTGTAACACATATTCTATCCCGATTGTCTAACTAATGCAAATTATAAGGACTAGGATATGGACTAGTGGACAGTTGTAATTTGTCTACTAATGTAGCAGATATAACATTAGTGCAACTACAACTATCAATGATCAATACACAAAAGTTACCTCTGATCTTGCAAGAAGTGTGGAATATGTTCTCCCTCTATTTGTCCCTAGCATCAGGAGATATAGTTAAAGCCTTGTTGATAAGTCGCAAAATACCCTTATCTAGAGTAATGAAATTGTGCTTTATTGTTGAATTTTTAGATGATTTGTTGAAGAAAAGGATGCTTAATGGAATGAATGTCAATTTCAGGATTTTCTAGAGTATTTTGGAGCTAAGGGAAGGAGTTTTGAAGAGTCGGATCAAGTTTGGAAGGAATTGGATATAATACATGTGAAGAAAAGAATTCTGGAAAGTACACAAGCGAGATACACGCCCATGTACTTTGCTTGTGTATACTGAAGTGGATGTCTGGAAAGTACACGAGTGAGATACACGCCCATGTACTTTGTTTGTGTATACTGAAGTGGATGTCTAGAAAGTACACGAGCAAAGTACACGCCCATGTACTTTGCTTGTGTATCTAAGTTTTGTTGCTGTGCAACGATGTTTCAAATACACGACCAATGTACACTCCCATGTACTTACTCGTGTATATTCACATAAGGACGCTTGGAAGAAAGCACGAGATACACGAACGAGGTACACTACTCGTGTATCCACTCGTGTATGTATCAAACCCGGGTACATGTATAAATAGACCGTTAGTTGCCCTAGAGGCCAGGTTACGAATTTTGTGCTTGCTCTGACTCTCATAACAGCAGGGGAAAGAAGATTCCGTCAATTCAAAAGGAGATTGAAGACCCACGAAGAAGAAGATTCTATCTTTAAGGGCTGTGACTATGAATTTTATTTATTCTTCCAGTAATTGTATTTCGTTTGTCCAATTTATGGAGGAGTAGACTCTAAATCTAGATTTTATTCAAAACTTCTCTGTCATGTGATGAAGATTCGGTTTTTAATGCGAAGTTGTTGACTTTCTTATGATTAATTGCATGCCCTTTAATTGTTTCTTAGATTCATAGATCCGAAATATGAATTTATGCATGATATCATATTAGTTAATTGAGAAATTGCTTTTATGATTAGATTTAATGCAATTAATGAGATTTGATTGTTCTTCTAGAGATAGGAAACAAGAGTCTTCTGTTTACATCGATTATTTTGATGCGAATTCATGTGCTTTATGCAATTTTAGGTTGCTATTAATTAAGGAGAGATCCTATTTGATAAACCTAGGATTAGATAGGTTAATATACTTGAGAAAGTAGTTAAGTTGACTAGGGAATTCGACAGTATAAGAAGTCAATTATTCCAATCTTCATAAATCGAATGAATTACATGATAGAGAAGGAGTAGAATAAGATATAGGTTGCTTTTGTTAATTGGTAAATCTTCAGAACCATTGTTGTTAGCGAGTTATTAGTTTTAAGATTAGAGTAATTAAGTTTCAACCAACATATTTAAGCGTCGGTTAGATAATAGGAACGAAGTTAGTACTAGTAGTTGGTGTATCTCTATGGGACGACCCTGTATTTGACACTATATTACGTTCACGGTAGGTACACTTGCCTATTGCAACGTAGTTAGAATTAGGAACAGGCATTATAAATATTAAAACTACGATTGGCAATGATCAAGTTTTTGGCGTCGTTGCCGGGGATACGCCAATATTAGAAACACTTTTTACTTATTAATTTAACCAATTTATTTCTTTCTTATTTTTTTTTCCTTTTTCTTCCTGAGAATTTGGAGCTCATAATTGATTTGTATTATGTTTATAGTGCATGACCAGAAGTCGCTCCAAGGAACTTGCTGTTTTTAATCCTGAGCTAGAGAAAATTGTTCGTCATTATCAGAAAAAGCAACACTCGACGGAGTCAACATCATTTGGTATTGAAGGAGAATTACCGAAGGAAGAAATGGCTGATCAAGTCAATAATTGTGCTCAAGAGCTGAATCAAGGAAATGTTGTTGTGAATCCCCCAAATCATCAACTGGTTGATAATAGAGATGGCCGAGTTAATGAGCCACCTAGAACCAATTTTGATTTTGCCAGGCCAAACTTGATAGGCGTTAGCTCTAGCATAGTCCGTCCTCGAGTGGAGGCAAATAATTTTGAACTTAAGCCTGCCGTGATTCAGATGGTGCAGCAATATACTCAATTTGATGGTTTATAGGATGAAGATCCAAATGCGCATATCCAACTCTTTCTGGAGAAATGCGATACCTTCAAATTTAATGGAGTTAGTGATGATGCAATCCGCCTCAGGCTCTTCCCATTCTCTTTGAAAGGCAAGGCTAAGCAGTGGCTGAATTCTTTACCGAGGAACTCCATTACTACATGGCAAGGTCTGATTAAGAAGTTTATGGACAAATTCTTCCCTCCTTCAAAGATCGCTAAACTTCGAGCTGAGATTCAATCTTATCATCAGTATGACATTGATAAATCTATTTTTACTCTTATAATTGGAGATGATTAAGTTAATTTTTGAGATAATTGGGAGTGAAAAATATAGATTATGATGCTTAATTGATTTATATTTCATGTTCAGGTGTGGAAAAGGAGGATTTGATGAAAAGTATTTAAATTCAAGACGAATTGGAGATAAAAGCAAGTAAAAAGGGAATGCTTTGAAGTTAAAGGAAGTCACACGGTTTAACAAATGGCCGTGTGAAGGAATCAGGAAACTACATGGTTCAGATACACGCCCGTGTATCCAACCGTGTATCAGCGTGGAAGAAGAGTTTTCAGGACAGACCAGTACACGGTTGGAATACACACCCGTGTAATCAACCATGTATGAAGAACAAAGAAGACAGAGGAATACACGGCTATTACAAACGGTCGTGTGGGATATACACGCCCAGAGTTCACTGATTTAGAGAGATACACGGTTTATCTACACGCCCGTGTAGTATGACCATGTGTCTATCGAAGGAAAGATATCTTCAAATCGATTTTAAATCTTTCGTCCATATTTGAAGGATATCTCCTACACGCCAAAGAGGAAGCTACCCTAGGTATAAATAGTCGTCTTAAGAGAGAGAAAAAGGAAGGAGAGGAAGGAGAGTTTTCAAAAGAGGAGGCCAAGAGGCCGAAAGGCCGAGGAGGCCAAAGGGACAGAAAAGAAACGATGAAAGGATGAGAAAGGAAGAAGACGACACTGAAGGACTCATACACATGGGTTTTCTATTTCTTTTTCATTCTATTTCATTGAGTTATATCTTGAAAATCCTTAGTGGCTAGTTGTTTCATTCCCGAACCTTATGAATTCTAATTGTCATGTAATATGGGGATTGATTGCATAGTTAATGAATATTGGAATTCTTTGAATTTATTCATGTTGTTCGTGTAGTGTTGCTAATTTGATGTATGTCCAACATTGAGTTTGCATTGATTTCTTAGAAAGATGATTGGGAAATCTCTTGTTTGAATAGATCTTACATGAATAAAGGAATTCGTATGTAACCTAGGGATAGAGAACGTGAATTTTCCGTATTAGGTTAAATTAGATAATTTTGATCTAATTGAGGGTTCAAGAGTGTTAATGCAATTCTAATTGATTTTGATAGAAGAGGATCTTTATCAAAGCGATTAGGGTTAGGAGCTAGTGATTTCTGGGAAGAACATTAGCTTAGTGTTAGATACTCCGCGGTTTAGAGATAACCATTGCTTGTTAACTAGTTTATTGAAAGGGTAAAGTTGCATGACAATTAGAGGAGTAGTAAGGGTAGGGTATATTCTTAGTTATCAGATTAATAATCAAGTTATAGTATTATTTTTAATTGCTAAAGGTTTTGTTAAGTATTCTTAATTTAATCTGAAACCTCTCGAATTTGTGCGGTTAGATAGTTGGTTTAAAGTTAGTATCAGTACTTGCTGATCCTTGAGGGACGATACCCGAACTCAACTCTATACTATTATAATCGATAGGTGCACTTGCCTACTTGATCGTAACAGAGAGTCATAGAAAGGGATTTTAATTTGAGTGATTGCGATCATCAATCAACAGACATAGAGACTTTGTATGAAACCTGGGAGAGATTCAAGGACTCAATGCGGAAATGCCCACACCATGGGATCCCAGAGTGGCTTCAAGTTCAGATATTTATAATGGGTTGAACTATCAAACGAGATAAACAGTAGATACCGCAGCTGGTGGCACCTTGAACCATAAAACTCCTAAAGAAAGTTTGACTCTTTTTGAAGATATGGCCGCGAATAATTATGAATGGTCACATGGTAGGGGTAGAGAAAAGAAGGTGGCAAGCATTCTTGAAGTGGATGTGGCAACTTCTATCATGTCCAAAGTTGAGGCTTTATCTAGAAAGATCGACGGGTTAGCTGTCTCACAACATCAGCTGGCTATTGTGGAACCCTCAGGTGGTGAGGAAGGGTAAACAGAGCAAGTGGATTATTTGGGAAACCCAATCGGCCCTAGAACAATCCATACAACAATACTTATAACCCAGGATGGAGAAATCACCCAAATTTTTCTTGGACTAAAACAGTAATATTCAGAAGGGCAATCCGAATCCTCCACCAAGTTATCAGAGGCCAATGGTCCAGAGTTCCAAACCGCCAATTGAAGATCTCCTCACAAAATTATCAAGGATTTAGAAGACAGACAGAAGTCCTTAGATTTGATTATGAAAAATCAAGACTCGGCTCTAAGGAATCATGAGGCATCAATACACAATCTTAAAAACCAGGTCGGTCAGATAGCTAAGCTTCTGTCAGAGAGATCTCAAGGTTCACTACCGGGAAACACGGAAACCAACCCTAGAGAACATGTTAAAGCTGTCATGTTACGAGAGTGGTAAGGAACTACAACCAAAGGTTCAAGAAGAAGAGAGTCGGGTGACTAAACCAGCAAAAGAACAAGTAATTCTCAAAGAAGGGGAAAAGCATTCAGAAAAATCACCTAAAGAGAAATCATCACCTCCATTTAATCCCAGAATACAAGCCCAATGTTCCTTATCCAGCACGACTCAAGAAGGACAGAACAGATGAGCACTATGGCAGATTTTTATGAGATATTCAAGCAATTGCATATCAACCTTCCACTGGTTGAGGCATTATCACAAATGCCACGATATGCAAAATTTTTGAAAAGAGTTGCTATCGAACAAAAGGAAGCTTGAAGAGTTCTCCATTGTAACTTTAGGAGGAGAATGCTCTGCGGTTTAAATTTAGAATAAAACTCCCAAAGAAGTTAAAAGATCCAGGGAGCTTTACCATCCCTTGCCTGATAGGGAATTTATCTGAAGAACGGGCATTGCTAATTGGGAGACAACATTAATTTGATGCCATACAAGATGTTCTAGAAATTGGGTATTGGGAGCCGAAACCGACCAAAATGATTCTTCAGTTAGCCGATTGATCAGTCAAATTCCCAAGAGGAGTAGTTGAAGATGTATTAGTGAAGGTGCAAGACTTCATCTTCCCCGGGGGATTTCGTCATCCTTGACATGGAAGCAGATGTGGAGGTCCCTCTTATATTGGGGAGGCCATTTTTGGCTACTACTAGAGCCATAATTGATGTTTTGGGGGTGGGAAGTTAGTGTGAGAATGGAAATGAAGAGGTCATAGTAAAATGCCTGACGTCTTAGACAAAGCTTGCACCATGATGATATATGCTATGCAATCGACTGCCTTGACTTCGCAGTTTCAGATTCATTGCAAGACTTTTCGATTGGTGATGCATTGGAATTGTGTTTGAATGAATGGGGAGAAAAGAGCAACCTGAAAATATGGTGATTAAAAGCAGTTGTCAATCAGCTTAATAATAATCCTGAGTTGAGAGAAGAAAGAAGCTTTGAAGGTATGAATAGATCCACCATTCAGAGATCGAAACTTCATATTGAGGAACCACCTTGAGTTAGAATTGAAACAACTGCCATATTACCTCTCAATATGCATTTTTGGAAGAAGATTTCTAAACCTCCAGTCATAATTGCATCAAATCTGGATCAAGATCAGCAGAGAAGGTTATTGCATGTCTGGGGCAACACAAGAAAGCAATTGCATGGAAAATATTGCAGATATTAACAGGGATTAGCCCATCGTTTTGTACACACAAAATTTTGAATGGAAGAATTGTGTCAAAGCCATGGTAACAACCGCAGCGCTGACTTAATCCAAATATGAGAGATGTATGTAAAAGGAAGTCATCAAATTGCTTGATGTAGGAACTGTGATCTACCCGATTTCTGATAGCTCATGGTGAGCCCCCATTCAAGTAGTTCCGAAAGGAAAGGCGGTTTTTGACTGTAGTACCGAATGAAAAAAAATGAACTCATCCCGATGAGAACTATCACTGGATGGAAGAGCTTGTATAGATTTACCGCAAGCTAAATGACGCACTTCGAAAAGGATCATTTTTCCTCTTCCATTTGTGTGAACCAAATGCTTTGAAAGGTTAGCGGGGGTCATGCATATTACTGTTTCCCTTGATGGGATGTTTGGATATTATTCAGTTTTTCCTATCGTCACCGAAGGACCAGGAAAAGATGACTATTCACATTGCCCTTTTGGGACCTTCGCTTATCGACGCATGCCTTTCGGATTATTGCAATGGCTCCAGCCAACCTTTCAGACGATGCATGATGGCTATTTTTAGAAGATATGGTAGGAGACAAGAGGGAAAGGGTATACATGGATGATTTTTCTAATTCTTTTTGGGAATTCTTTTTGATGAGCGTTTGAGTCTGATCATCTTTTGAGTTTAGTGTGGCAATTGTTGTGAGACACTAACCTGGGTCTAAAATTGGGAGAAGTGCCATTTTTATGGCAAAGAAGGTATTTATGTCTTGGGTTATAAAATCTCCAAGAAAGGTATTTTTCAAGTGGTGAATGGTCAAAGGCTTAAGCATTACTTTGGGGACCAAACAGTTTTGGAAGAAAAGGAGGAGTGAACACTCATTCTCATCTCCATTTGAGCTACACCGGTTTCATTACGTCGAGCTAACGACGTTAAACAACAGCGCTTCTGGGGAGGCAACCCATGTTACTTAAGTAAGTTTTTTTTTATTTTCTTTTTTTTTATCATCCGATTGTTTTGGGAGTAAGTTGTGCAGGACAGCAAGCTACAGAGGGGCTACCAAGTTTGGATTTTATGAAAGTCGCCCTTTAATAGAGCTTCTTTTATAAGCTCTAAGTGTAGGGAAAATTTCAGATGGGGAGACCTTTTCCAAAGAGAATGCAAGATGAGTGATGACAGGTAATGTACTTTGATCTGACAAGCGAGGTTACACTAGTCATGTATCCGGGTTTTTCACACGATTGTAGAGAGTGTGTCTAAATTGATCTTTGCAATACCAAGGGGAATATGTCATGGCGTGGCCCTCCTATGCATCTTCAAAATGATGAATTCTCATTGTGTAAATATCAGATGATACACAGAATAATGTACACGTCTCGTGTACCTGGTCGTAGTGTATCTAACCCACATGAATGCACAATGCGATCCACGCAGGTCACGCTCGTTTGTAAATAGTCGTGTATCTGACCCTCAAAGAAACACTCCCTCTATATATCACGACACAAGGGTACACGCTCGTTTTAACCTGGTCGTGTATTTAACCCACAGAAATGCTCTCCCAGATACACGAAAACAAGGGTATACGCTCGTGTACCTGGTTGTGTATTACCTACAGAATTGCTCTCCATTGATACACGAAAACAAGGTACAGGTTCGTGTATCTAACCCACATAATAGAATCCAAAGTATACGGACTAAAGTAACATGGACCGTGTACTTTGGTCGTGTATCTAATTTTTTTTGCATCGTTACTATAAACGACTCCTCACTTCACTTCTCTCCATTTACACGACCCCATTCTCCATTCGTGTATTTGACCCACTCACTTCCCAACTTACTCTCCATATCCGTGGTTCTCCTTTCCACACTAATAAGACTTTTCCATTTCAAGGATTCAAGGTAAGTAAGTCTTCTCTCTTCTTCTTCTTCAAATACTATTGCAATAAGGTTGCTGCTCGCGGTTTTTCTTTTTATCGACTTACCGAATACATGCTTGCATCTTATGATGATGGTAATGATGAGTGATTTCGCATTGTGGAAGTCGATTGCCGATGATCCAGTAGAGCATTTTGAACTTCACGTGAATGCATGTATGATGAATGTCTTGAGTGGCTACCAAATAAGTTGTATCGACGACGTTAGGGTTTGAACATGAATATTTGGGAATTTTGATTTTGTGGGTGTTGTGAACATTATGTTGTGTTTTCTTTTCCGATCTTCTTCTTAGAAACCAAGTTATGAGGCCATTTTTTTTTCTTTATGATCACTAAACTATCGCACCTAGCTTCTTTAGAACCAAGTATTTTGAACTTTATCATTTGATGATGCTTTGGGTGTGTTGTAGTTATCATTGTTGGCCTTCAGGAAGGTAGGTTGATAATAGACTAAAGCCACATGACCTGATTGTGAGCTTTTCTCATGGTATTTGTGCATGTTATTAGCATGGGCAGATACTAAAACTAGGTATACGGTTGTGTACCTTGGTTGTGTATCTCAACTGTGCTATCCTCCTCCTTGTTTCGGAAACCCAATGCAAGTCCTATCATTTTTCTTTGTAGTACTTAACAAACCTACCCTATTTTTGAGACCATTGTGATTGATTCAAATGAGTCACAAAGAGCTTGTGCAGTTAAACCAAAGTTTACTAAGAAGAAGAAGACCACCCCTGCTAAGAGGAAGCAGGATGGTGTCTGGGTTCATCCTCATCGACATTCTGCTAGCTATGCAATTGGTCATCACCTATTGAATCCCGGGAAGTCTCAATTCCTTTTCTTTTTATTTTTCTTTTTTACCTCTTTATTTTCTTCATTACGTTCTTGAATGATAAGGACATGGGGAAAATTTGTTCTCAATCTAAGTGTGGGGAAGGGATTACTAAAGAAATTTGATAAGTGGTTGTGCTGAAATTGTATGAGTCATTCAAAAAAATTTTCCCTAATTTTTGTTTTTCTCTTTTTAGCTTGATATATCGAATTTTTGAAATCTTGATTGCAAATTACATAGTATTGTAGCATTTAGTGAATGGAATTCCTCTAACAAGAGTGTTGTGCATGTCACCTCTTGTCTTCTTTGGATAACATTGATACTTAGTCAAAGTTATGGGAATAAAATCGTTTTGTGAAACTCGAAAGATCTTGAGTAGCTATGTAATATCTTTCATGAAAGGGTAATAATGAAATATGATTCTCTTGGGGGATCCTTTTTTTTAGAAGATTTCCTTTAAAGTAATAATTTAATGAAAGCATGTTATACTTGAAAAATAAAGGAGTTGGTTAGTATGGGCAGGCTTTTGGTCCCTCAAAGTAGCGAAGTTTGACTCCGCTTACTAATAGTCAAAATAATAGAGTTAGAGAAATAGAGATTCGATGGAGGTTCCTTTAAACTCTGGTTCACCTTAAGGTCGTCTGGCCTGGTCGGACCGACGAGGAAAATTACCGTAATAAAGATGGAAATACCATAAAGTCCAAAAGTTGAGAGTGGTCTTGTTAACTCGAGTAATTAAGCCAATAGGAACGCCCTCAATTGAGGGGATAACGTTCGTTAACTTGGGTGACGAGCTAGGATTATAGGCAGAAAACTCGTTACATGGGTTTGCAAGATTCCAAAAAAAAAAAAGAAAAAAAAAAGGATGGAAACCAGTGTGAACTATTACAAAGTAATAAATCTTGAAGAGATCAAACCAAAAAGGAGGAGGAATCCTGAGGGAAAAACATAGATGCAATGTATTTTCATTATTGATTGCTTCACTAAGAGAGATAGTTGAGAAGATTATTAGATTTTTTAATGGTGGTTGAAATGTACCACGTTTTCTTTTGCTTGATTGATCTTGTGTATAATTTGATCATGATAGCCATTGTTAAAATGACAAGGGTAAGATTGGTCTACTCTGATTAATCCTAGAAATTTGACTCTAAAGTATCTTTATTACAATACTTTCATGATAAGGTGAGAAGCACACATCAGATTGAGGGATTGCATTGAGCTTTAATGATTAAAATTCACAAATGCTAATATCTGAGTAGTTTTATTTGGTAACGACAATCATGATTAATGAGAAGGTTTGATCAATGTTTTGTTTTGCTTGAAGACAAGCAAAGACTTAAGTGTGGGGAAGTTTGATAAGTCGCAAAATACCTTATCTAGAGTAATGAAATTGTGCTTTATTGTTGATTTTTAGATGATTTGTTGAAGAATATGGATGCTTAATGGAATGAATGTCAATTTCAGGATTTTCTACAGTAATTTTGGAGCTAAGGGAAGGAGTTTTGAAAGAGTTCGATCAAGTTGGAAGGAATTGGATACAATACATGTGAAGAAAAAGAATTCTGGAAAGTACATAAGCGAGATACATGCCCATGTACTTTGCTTGTGTATACTGAAGTGGATGTCTGGGAAAGTACACGAGTGAGATACACGTCCATGTACTTTGTTTGTGTATATTGAAGTGGGATGTCTGGAAAGTACACGAGCAGAGTACACGCCTATGTACTTTGCTTGTGTATCTAAGTTTTGTTGCTGTGCAACGTGTTTCAAATACATGACCAATGTACACTCCATGTATTTACTCATGTATATTCACATAAGGACGCTTGGAAGAAAGCACGAGATACACGAACGAGATACATTACTCGTGTATCCGCTCGTGTATGTATCAAACCCGGGTACATGTATAAATAGATCGTTAGTTGCCCTAGAGGCCAGGTTACGAATTTTGTACTTGCTCTGACTCTCATAACAGCAGGGGAAAGAAGATTCCGTCAATTCAAAGGAGATTGAAGACCCACGAGGAAAAAGATTCTATCTTTAAGGGCTGTGACTATGAATTATTATTTATCTTCCAGTAATTGTATTTCGTTTGTCTAATTTATGAGGGAGTAGACTCTAAATCTAGATTTTTATTCGAAAATCTTCTTTGTCATGTGATGAAGATTCGTTTTTTTAATGCGAAGTTGTTGACTTTTCTTATGATAATTGCATGCCTTCAATTGTTTTTTTAGATTCATAGATTCAGAATATGAATTTATGCATGATATCATTTAGTTAATTGAGAAATTGCTTTTATGGATTAGATTTAATGCAATTAATGAGATTTGATTGTTCTTCTAGAGATAGGAAACAAGAAGTCTTCTGTTTACATCGATTATTTTTGATGCGAATTCATGTGCTTTATGCAATTCTAGGTTGCTATTAATTAAGGAGAGATCCTATTTGATAAACCTAGGATTAGATAGGTTAATATACTTGAGAAAGTAGTTAACTTGACTAGGGAATTTGACAGTATAAGAAGTCAATTATGCCAATCTTCATAATCTAATGAATTACATGATAGTAGAAAGGAGTAGAATAAGATCTAGGTTGCTTTTGTTAATTGATTAATCTTCAGAACCATTGTTGTTAGCGAGTTTATTAGTTTTATAGATTAGAGTAATTAAGTTTCAACCAACATATTTAAGCGTCGGTTAGATAATAGGAACGAAGTTTAGTACTAGTAGTTGGTGTATCTCTTTGGGACGACCCTGATTTGACACTATATTACGTCCACGGTAGGTACCACTTGCCTATTGCAATGTAGTTAGAATTAGGAACAAGCATTATAAATTTAAATAATACGATTGGCAACGATCAACTTTTTGCAACACATTAATTGGTAAATTACTGTTCACCTGCTCCCTCCTCATGTGTCTCAATATTTTGATCGTCATAGTATTCCTGTAATGCTATGGAAGGTTTGTAAGCTCGATAGGTTCTTTCTCATCCTCATCTTCTTCTCCAATACCCTCCATAACTGTCATGACTCTCTTATTAGGACACTACGTAGCCATATGCTCAAAATCCCATGCATTTAAAGCATTTAATTTAGCATAATTTCCCACTAGTTATTCTTGGTATTAGTCTGCCTAACATCAGGTCTATTATGTCTTTTACCCTTCCTAGAAGTCATTTTCTCCCTATTTATGTTGGGGGTAGCTCTGTCCACTACCCTGACTGGTTCACCTCTACCTTTGTCCTCTCGATTTACCATTAGCTCCCATGGGCCTGGTTGTAACATTGGGCCTAGTAAACCCTAAAGGGATTGGATCATCTCTACCTTTCAACTTTTTAAGGCTAACGTATACCTCATCAAGTGTACTATATCTCTGTAGTCAACTAAAACATGTGATTTTCCCTATTTTAGCCGGATACAAAGTGTGCTAGGGTTTTCTCTAGGGCTCTATTAAACCCTTTTCTGATCATTAGGGTTTAAAATTCCTGTACATAACATCTATTGTTTTTCCTCCCTGTCTCAAAGTCTAAAGATGCTAAATTAGTTTCTACTTGTAGTGTTTAAGAAAAAAAACAATCTTCCTTTAAAAACCCTCTTCATATCTCTCAAGGTATGAATTTCAATCTCTCCATCCCTCTGCCTGCTGATCACCAAATTCTTCCACCATAAGGCGGCTACCCTATTGATGTGCTAAAACCAAAATTAAGCAATACAAAAACAACTAAATTTTCAACCTCAAAAGACAAGATCAAATTCGGTTTATAAGAGAGAATTTGCGTGGGGAAAACCCAATTGATGGATGATGAAATTTAAATGATAAAATCCCAAGGGGGGATGAAATCCCCAAAGGTTTTATAAAACCTCAATTTTAATTTAATTAAAAAAACTTAAATTTTCCCAAGGGGAATCCTAATCAAACAATACACAAATTCAAAACTGTGATCCTCCTTACAACAAAGAAATTCCACGCCCTAAGTATAATGACAAATGATGGTATTAAAAGTGCTTTAAAAAAACCCAATCAATTATGCAAAGATAATTTGATTACAAAGAGTTAATCAAAATTGGTCTAAGAAGACTTCAATCTAACCCTAGATATGACTCTCTAGAGATGAAAGGAAACACAATAATAAGAAATTGATATTAAAATACAATTCCCCCCCCTTTTTGCCCCTCGCTACAAACAAATTTTTGGGATTGAATTTAAAAAGAGGGAAAATGAACTAGGGAATCCTAATTCCTACATAAAGTGTATGTTCAAATAGGGGAAAATAGCCTCTTTCAAACTTTTTTTTAAGCATTTATGTATATTTTTCCCTTTTGGGGTTTAGAAATACACAAAATTACAAATGCCACTTTTAGGGTGGCCGGCCCAAATAAAAATTTACAATAAAAATGAAAAGCCCAAAAGAAAATTTCAACAAAAATATCCATAGAACAATTGCAAAGAAAAAATATTAAAATCTTCAGAGCAATGCTTCGAATTGGAAACAATCCAACGGGCCTTAAATGAAATCTGATGATATCTCAAGGTATCAACTAATGTGGGAAATTTTATTAACCCATGGAGATTATTATTGTACCTGTAAGATTATTCTAAAATTTACTTATTAGCATCCCATCTCTTGGGTTCTTGAAAGATTCCTTAAAAATTTTAAAGACCCTTTTTGCTGGAATTGACCTTGAATCTTGTTAAAACCTGCTCCCCCCGGCCTTTTCAAATGATGGAAGTAGTTTTGATCTGTTCCTGAAATGTTTGACCTCGGGATGGAGTCAATAGGTGTTAGTACTTTTGGGGAAGACTCGCCCAAATGATAATGTGGGTATTTCTAAACCCTTTCTTTTTAAACCCTGCCGATCAAACAACCAAAAGGGCTCCCCCCAATAGCAAAGGGGAAATTGCAGCATAGAAATTACATCAATAGGATCTCATTGTTTTTATTTTGGGCCCCAAACACCACAGCACCTTTCCCCTTTAGGAAAATACTACTGCCTCGATTATCTAACCCATGCAAGATTAAGGGCTAGGTTTGTGGGGTTAGTAGACAAAGAAAATTTTGTCTCCCTATTTGTACAAAAAAAAAAAACTTTCGTGCAACTACCAAACTATTAAGTTTGGGGTACACAAATTTTTACTTTTGACCCTTTGAAAAGAGGTTTTGGAAAAAGTTCTCTCTCGAAAATTTTTTTTAGCAAACAGGAAAATATGGTTAGAGCCTTGCGAACACTTTAATTTGGGTTTATATTTTTTCACTTTGTAAGCCTTTATTGTTCTCTGGCCCGTTGGTCATCATAAAAACTCCCCAAAAGTGCTATTGGTAAATCGTAGGCAAAACTGTTTTCCCCGTCAACCTCAACATCTTTCCCCGGGCCCTCCATAACCCCCTTTATCACCCTCTTATTTTTGGGCACGTTTTCTGCCCCTATGCCTAAATTTTTTTCCCTGCATTAAAGCATTTGATCTTACTTCTTTTCCATAGTAGATCCAAAGGAACAGTCTGCCTCACATTGTTTCTATTACCTCTTTACCCTTCCTAGTGGGTATATTTTCTTTAGCAGTGTTTGGGGGGAGTTTTGTCCACTACTTCATGTCTCACCTACGCCTTTCTTTCCCCCGTCGACCCGTAGTTGCATGGGTCTGTAATAGTATTGGGCCTATTGCTTTTGGGGCCTTGAACAATTTTTGACCCCCTTTTCCTCTTCACTTTTAAGGCCAACTGAATAGCCTCATCAAGTGTACTATGCGGTGCTCAACAACACACGCTATTAGTGTCAAATTTGAGACGAAGCGTGCTATGGTTTGTTTTGGAGGTTCGATTGACCTACATCAATCTGAGGGTTTCAAATTCCTGCAATAACCATCCACCGTCTTGCTTCCCTACCCCAAAATCTATAGTCGCATAAACAATTCTTTTTGTAGTTTTAGGAATAAATCTTTTCTTTAAAACCCTTTTCAAAACCCCCCATGTTGAATCTCAGCCTTCCACCCATGCCTGTTGATAATTAAAATTTCCCCCATAGTGCAGGGACCTGTAAACTCGACAGCATCTAATTTGGACTCTGGGATTATCATCGATCTCATAACATTCAAAGAGACCCTCAACCTTGCCCCCCAGTCCAAAAAATCTCAACTGATCCCTTGTCGTCATAAGAAGGGATCTGTAACTTACTATTCCAATCCCCGAGGTGGTTGAAAACCTATTCTGATATGGATTAGCCCCCAAAATTGTCATCCCTTTCTTCCCTGTAAGGATGATGATCCCCATCCTCTTTCTATTTAGATTTCCCTCTCCCCCTACTCTGTCTCTATAAGGGTTTTTTTGGAGCAACCCCAGGGGGTGCCTGAAAGGTTTTACCACTGGTGGTTGTGGGGAAAGTTATCCCATTTAAACCTGTGCAAAAGTAGGACTAGGGATAAAATCCTAAGCTATTTTTCTAAAGCCCCCTACTTACAAAATTTTGATCCTGACCTCCACCCAAAGGCTATTGGCTTCATTTCCAATTCCCCCACCACATTTCGTTGGACAGTTGTGATTTTAAAAGTAATCCCAAAATTTCAGCACACTCCTTCAACAACACCAACCCACCTTTAACAACCACAAAAATGCAAAAGCCCATTCCAAAAAGAATTAAGGCACAAAGAAATAAATTTGAACCAAGTAAAGTTCAATAAATGAAGTACACACAAAATACTTTTAAGTATTAGAATTTAAAACAACTACAAGTGCTTAATAACTAGTTAATTTTTTCATACATTATGATTATTTTTGGGTTTCAATTCTACTACTCACTTTCCCCTTTTTTTTACCTTGATTTCTCACCACTTAAATTTTCACAATTTGGAAACAATTAAATAA
>JBBMOL010000356.1:0-62326 GCA_037954665.1 Laguncularia racemosa | reverse complement strand
TCCCTTATAAAAATAGTCTTAACTAATATTCGTTCAAAATAAAAAAAAGGGCAATTAGAGCCTTTACTCCAATGACTCAAGAAAGTGAGTTAAGAGTATCCAATCTTAAAATGTTAGTGTGAGGAAGAGTTCATAGGGGTCCCTTTAAAACCTAGTCACTTGGGTGATGAGCCTGGATGTGCCGACTCAATGAACTCACAATAACGAGAAGGGCGGAAAGGAAAAAATTTAGTACCTTAATGAAAGCTAGGTTGACATGGGCGAGCTTTGGTCCCTCAGAAGAGTGAAGTCTGACTCCACTGTCCATTAAGGCAAATTAAAAAGAAAATGTGAATACAGGGCAATAAGTGAAATAAAGACAAAATTGAAGAGGGAGAAATTCTAGGAAAAAAATGGATACCATATGCTTTCACTTTTTGTTATCTTATTTAGAGAAGTAAAATTGAGGGAGATTATACTTGCTAATAACCAATGAAGTTTAAATGAATGTTTTTCCTTATAGACTAAGTATTTTTCTTTTGAAAGAGAATCCAATTATTAAACACTGGGATTGAAAATCTGTTTTATTTAGATTAACTACCAAATTTCAACTAGATTATCCTAGTTACAAGTTTTAGTATGGTTAGAACAAGGGGCACCAAAGTTCAATGACAAATTTCTCTTGTTCATTTCAATTATTTTGCTTGAGGACAAGCAAAAGTTCAAGTGTGGGGATATTGATAAGATCACATTATACCTATATTTTTTTTTGGGATTTAATTAAAATTATTTCAATATTATAAGAAAATATAAAGAAATGGTATTTAATGGTGTTATTGTGAAAATTCAGGTTTTGAGAACCTAAAAGTAAATTAAAAAGTTAATTAGAGGAGTTTTTTTCACAAAATTGAAGAAGCAAGTGAACAAGTGCATTGAAGGTCGCTGGCTTACTACTAAATGCTATTGGCCTTAAGGCCAGCCTAAGAAAAAAATCATCCTATTGCATTAAAGCCGCTGGCTCTTGGTCGGCTTACATTCAAGGCCGCTGGCCTTGACTGTATTTCTCGGATGTCCATGCGGAAATCTCTCCAAAATCTTATCTTGATTGATTTGCTGACTCAATTCCTCATCAGATCAGCTTTAATCCTCCTCCTCTTTAGATCTATAAATAGACCCCTTGAGTGAACCTTGGAAGGCATTCTTGTTTTGATCTTTTGAATAATTAGAATTCCCTTGGGAAATTTAGGATTTTATCTTTCTCTTTAATTCTTTTACATTTCATGCTATTCTAAATTTTAGTTTGAAGAAAGAATATTACTGAAGTTTACTTTCAATTGAAGAATTTTAGGAATCATTTCGGAAGATTAAAGTTTTTACAAACTCTTGAAGATTATAGCAATTGTTTCATTTATTTAATTTTCTTTTATGCTATTTATCAGTTTATTTTTATTATTTAATATGAATTCCATTGTACCAATTTACTTCAATTGTTTTTATGCAATCCACACCATAATGTTCTAAATCATCTTCGTGGGAAACATGATGAAGCCATAATTCAACAAAAATGATCATTGTATTCATGTTATAGGACATATAGATATGCAGAATTTCCATATAAGAAGTTCTACTATGAATTGTATTTTGTAATTGAAATCAATGCATTGGAATTTAAATGACTCGAAAGAGAAATTTTGGATTTATTAGGAATTCCTAAGTAAGATTTAATAATTTCTGTGGAAGCGGCGTTATTGAATTTTATTAGAAATTGACCTAAGTGTTTCATGCAATATTTTTATTTAATTTTTAACTAAGAGATTAGGAGAAATTATTTTAAAGATATTAGGCAATCATATAATTGGGAAATTTATGATCGTGAATTAGAATCCTCCATTGATTTTAATTAGCGGAAGCTATTAAATTAAATTGGGTTATGTTACTTTATAACTTGAAAAAGGATTAAGGTTTTGTCAATTTCTTGTGAAAATCCATATAGCTATGAGTTATTATAACATGAAGGTAATATGATTAGTAGAATTAGGGTGGATTCTGTTTTCCCACCATCAATTCATCCTTTTTGAACATAATTCTCTTTTTGCGCAATTAGTATAATTCATTCACATTTGATTCTCATCTAATATCATTGCCTAAATAATAGTAGAAATTGATATAGGTCTATTACTTAATCAATCTTTGTGGTTTGACACTCTTTTCTCACTATATTGCTTGATCCGATCCGGTACACTTACCGGTATTTATTCACGCTATTTTATATCTCTTTTTGCATGGATCAGTACTTCTTGTAGGGTACAAGGAAACTTGTGCGTAATCATTATTGATGGTGGTAGTTGTACTAATGTTGTAGCTGCATCATTAGTATCTAAGTTGAAACTTGAAACCATCCCACATCCTGAACCCTATACATTACAATTGGTTAAATGATCAAGATAGTTTTTGTGTGACCCAAAAGGCTAGGGTACCCTTTAGTATTGGGGACAAGTACTATGATGAGCTTGAATGTGATATTCTTCCTATTTGTACATCCTATATACTACTTGGTAGACCATGGTTATATGATAAGATGGTATTACATGATGGGTATAGAAATACTTATGTGTTCAAAAGGATGGTAAATGTATAGTATCGAACCCTATGTCACCATCAGAGGTCCAGAAAATGCAAAGACAGATAAAACAACCATCACAAATTCTTGATGATAGGAATCAAAAATCCGACAAGACCTATCATTAAGGTAAGAACTAAAGAAATTCAAATTTTGGCGATGAGGGCCCATTTTGAGCAGATCGACCCCAGAATTATTTATATATTAACCTCTTTTCTACTATTCTTGTATAGTATTTTCCAACAGGCACACTTATCATATTTTATAGGGCAATGGACAAACTCCCTCAGACTCAGCTTGTGGGTTATCCATGGACCAACCTGAACCGGCGATGAGTTGGGCCGGTGGATCCTATAGAAGACCGGCATCTTGAAGACCATTTCTTTTATATATTTATTCTTTTATGAACTATTTTGGTTGTATTTTGGTTTTGGGACACTTTTATTTCCTTGTAATTTTCTTTTAGGGTAAGCCACCTTAAAAGTGGCAAACTTGTAATTTTGAGCACTTTTTAACCCTAAGAGTAGCAAGTATAAATACTTACTTAAGAGAGGGTTTGAGGGGGATTATTTTTGCAGAATAGAGAGGTCATATTCACGCGAGAATTAGGGTTCCTAATTTTCATTAGACTCTTATCAATTTCAATCCCGAGTTGAAATTGTGGCGAGTGCAACACCTTGAAATTGTGAGTAGTATCAATTTCATTTTGTTGTGATTTCTTTTCTTCTCTAGTGTGTCATATCTAGGGGTGAATTGAGATAGTTTTTGGATAGATTTGCTTCTAATTTTTGTCGAATTCTTGTGTTTAATTAAGATCTCTTTCAATTGAATTCGAATCATCTTTGAAGAATTCCTCTTGAAAACGTGATTATCACTTGTGGAAAGGAGTTCTTAGAATTGAAGTTTTCTTTTGTATTTGTGGATTATTTTCGTAGGTTTATATGTGATTACAATGTTGTTAGAAGAGATTAACATTGTGGTTTCACAATTGCAACATTGAACATTTGGATTTCCTTGCATCTTCATTAGGGTTCACGTGAATTCTTACCCTTTTGGTGCCGATTTGTCGTTGATTTGAGTTAGCTTTTTCTTGAGTCTTTTAAATGTGCTTCTAAGTGGATTTTGGCACATCATCTTTTTGGTATCAAAGAACATGCTGAGAGAAGGGATTGGTTTTATTTGATTTCATGGAATTGATCATCAGTTAGGGTTGATATAGTGAAAACCGCAAATTGTGTTGTTGTTATGGTTTTGAACTTGCGCAATTACCTTGGCTTGGAATTTAATTTGCTGTTTGTTGGAGTTGGATTGGGAAGGTTGTTGTATCATCTTATGATCAATAATTTTCGTGGAAGGGCAGAAGCATAGAGTGTTGTTTAATTCAACAACTTTTGGAACTTGAAAAACTTACCAATCCTTGTCGTGACTTGTTGTAGCGTGAAAGAGGATGTGTTGGTTGTTGTTGTGATTTCCATTGTATAATTCTGAATTGGAGAAGTGCAATTTCCAGATTTGAGGTGTGAGTTAAGGAAGTAATTTGAATTTCAAAACACACATTAAGTCATTGCTTAATTGTGTGTTCATTTGAATTTGAAAGTGGCTCCTTACCATTTGTGGAATATTGTAATTAATGATCTCATTTTGAATTTGAACTTAAGCTGCCTTTTGTTGTGAGTTATGATTTGAAACTTGTATAGAAGTGGAGAAATACAAGTTTGGAAGAGTGTGTATGTGTGTGCTACAACGTGTATAAAAGGTATATGTGTGTGGAGTTGTATTTTTGTAAAATTAGTGAAGGGTATGTATGTGTGGCGTTATGTGTGTATGTTGATTAAAGGTGTTGCAACGTGGTGAATTAGTGTTGTGGTGAAGTGAGTGCACCGTGATTGAGGTGTGTGTGGTGGTGCAAATTTGTGGAGTTTTGTGTAGTGTAAGGTGCTGCACATTAAGACTCATTGTGGGTGTAAAACTTTAGCAAGGAAGGAAAGTTGAGTGGTGAAGTTTGAATTCAAAAACAAGCATTAAAGTGTGAAAGTAATTAAAACTCATTACTTAAACACTTGCTAGTTGAATTTAATTCTTAACTACTTAGAAATAATTGTGTGCACTTCATTTATTTAACTTTACTTGAAGTACCAATAAACATTTCTTGTATTGGTTGATTGTGAGCATCGTGGGTGTGTAGGGGCGTGTAAGGGTGTGTTGTCGTGGTGTGATGAAGTGTATTGAGGTTATTGAAATCAGTAAGCAACAATGTCAAGTGAGTTGTATTTGTCTACTAACATATTGCATCGAGACTTGACTTTCTTTCAAACCATTGATGAGGGATAAAGAAAAAACTTGTTCCATATTTCTTGTAGGGTACAAGGAAACTTGTGCGCAATTATTATTGATGGTGGTAGTTGTACTAATGTTGTAACCGCATCGTTAGTATCGAAGTTGAAACTTGAAACTATCCCACATCCCAAACCCGATACATTACATTGGTTGAATGATCAGGATGGTCTTTGTGTGACCCAAAGGGCTAGGGTACCCTTCAGTATAGGGGACAAGTACTATGATGAACTTGAATGTGATATTCTTCCTCTTTGTGCATCCCATATATTACTTGGTAGACCATGGTTGTATGACAGAATGGTATTACATGATGGGTATAGAAATACTTATATGTTTAAAAAGGATGGTAAACGTATAGTATTGAACCCTATGTCACCATCAGAGGTCTAAGAGATGCAAAGACAAATAAAACAACCATCATAGGTTCATGAGGATCATAGCCACATGATCAAACCTTTAGAGAACCAAACTGTGCAGACTCAGGTATGCCAACCTTAAAAGGTTCTTAAGGGCTCTAGTGACATGAGCCAACCTTTAGAGCTTAAAATTTGTCAGACACCGATGTGCCAACCTTCAGAGGATCCTGATGATTATAGTCAGATGAGTAGACTATGAGAGGACTAAACTGTTCAGGGTCAGTTATGTTCTCCTTCAGAGATACTAGTGGTTCACGAGCAGTTGAGTAAACCATTGGAGTATTCTGAGGATCAGAGTCAGACGAGTCTATCATTAGAGGGCCAGAATGTTCAGAGACAGTTGTGTTCACCTTCAGAGGGCAATGAGCAGTTGGGCTAACCATTAGAAGACCATGAGGATCAGCGACATACAGATGAGTTAGAAAAGGAGGAAACAATATCGGTGAAATGGGTTGAGATAGGGGACACCTCAGTGGATAATGGGTCATTATTTTTGTTGTAGATGAGATACATCCTAGAAATGGAGGAGAGAAAACAATCACCACCCGTGGTATTTCAGATTTTGGGATTCTGCAGTGATATTTCTTCAGGTGGTTTGCTAGGAGGAAATGAAGTCTCTACTGCATTTGATCTACCAGATTTGAGGACAAATCTTTTTGAGGCCTAAGGAGATGATAGGAATCAAAATCCAACAAGACCAAATCATTAGGCAAGAACTAAAGGAATTCAAATTTTGGTGATGAGGGCCCATTTTGAGCAGATCGACCCTAGAATTATTTATATATTAACCTCTTTTCTATTATTCTTGTATTGTGTTTTCCAATGGCACACTTATCAATTTTATAGGGCAATGGACAAACTCCTCAAACTCGCTTATGGGTTATCCATAGACTGACCAGAACCGGCGATGAGTTGGGCCGATGGATCCTATAGAAGCCGCGTCTTGAAGACAATTTCTTTTATATTTTTCTTCTTTTATGAACTATTTGGTTTTGGGACACTTTTATGATGTGCCTAAACACACTTAAAAGCACATCCAAAAGACTTAAGAAAAACTATTCTCAAGTCAGGAAAAATCGGATCCAAAAATGGCACTTTTCAATTGAACCCTAATGAGGGAAATGATGAAATTCAAAACAACCAATGATATAATTAGAATACCACAATGAAAATGCCTTCTAACAACAACCTCTAATTTCATGTAATCCACGCAAATGAATCCTCAATTTGACAAAGAAAACCGTAACAAAACAATCCCTTTTCCATAATAAAGAACACGTTATCAAGGAAATCCTCAAAGATGAATCGGATCAATTTGATAATTCCTTTCAAATAAGCATAAGAATTCGTGAATAACAAAAAATAATTCTGACCAGAACTATCTCAATTCAACCCTAGATATGACACACTAGAGAAGAAAAGAAATCACAGCAAAATGAAATTGATATAACTCACAATTTCAAGATGTTGCACTCGCCACAATTTCAACTTCTTGGGACTGAAATTGATAAGAGAATTTGGAATTAGGAAAACCCTAAGCCCTCTCAGAAATGGGGGAAGTGTTTTTTTCGCAAAATTAGCCCCCCTAAACCCTCTCTTAAGCAAGTATTTTATACTTGAAATCCTAGGGTTAAAAAGTGCTCAAAATTACAAGTTTGCACTTTTAAGTGGCTAACCCTAAATGTAATTTACAAAGAAATAAAAGTGTCCCAAAATGATTAAAACATAATAGTCCAGTAAATGAAAAATGCATAAAAGAAATTGGGTCTTCAAGATGCTGTCTTCTTTTGGATTCATCGGCCCGCTCATCGCCGGTTCAGGTCGGTCCATGGATAACCCACAAGCTGAGTTTGAGGGAGTTTGCCATTGCCCTACAAAATTTGATAAGTGTGCCTGGTTGGAAAACACAATACATGAATAATAGAAAAGAAGTTAATTAAAATAATTCTAGGGTCGATCTGCTCAAAATGGGCCCTCATCCCAAAATTCGAATTCCTTTAGTTATTGCCCTAATGAATAGGGTTTGTCGGATTTTTATTCCTTTCATTTTATTTCCTTGTAAATTTTCATTTAGGGTTAGCCACCTTTAAAAGTGGCAACTTGTAATTTTGAGCACTTTTTAACCTAGGGAGTAGCAAGTATAAATACTTGCTTAAGAGAGGTTTGAGGGGGATTATTTTTTGGCATAATAGAGAGGTATATTCACGTTGAAATTAGGGTTCCTAATTGTCATTAGACTCTTATCAATTTCAATCCAAGAGTTTGAAATTGTAGCGAGTTTCAACACCTTGAAATTGTGAGTAGTATCAATTTCATTTTGTTGTGATTTCTTTTCTCCTCTAGTGTGTCATATCTGGGGTGAAAATTGAGATAGTTCTTGGACAGATTTCTTCTAATTGTTGTCAAATTTCTTGTGTTTAATTTAAGATCTCTTTCAATTGAATTCGAATTTTTTGAAGAATTCCTCTTGAAAACGGATTATCACTTGTGGAAAGGAGTTCTTAGAATTGAAGTTTTCTTTTGAATTTGTGGTTTTTTTCGTGGGTTTATATGTGATTACGGTGTTGTTAGAAGAGATTAACATTGAGGTTTCACAATTGCAACATTGAACATTTGGATTTCCCTTTCATCTTCATTGGGTTACGTTGAATTTCTTGCCCTTTTAGAGCCGATTTTTATTTATTTGAGTTAGCTTTTTCTTGAGTCTTTTAAATGTCCCTAAGTGGTTTTTTGGCAACCTTTTGGGCATAGCTAATGTAAAACCTTTAGGGGGCCAAAAATTTTGCAAAAGTGGTAGAAACCTTAAAAGGTTTTTGGGGCTTTAGTCACGAGCAAAACCCTTTGACAAAAAATTTTTAAAACCAATTCCACCTTTAGAGGACCCCGTGTCAAGTTAGACGAGAGACCAAGGGCAGGTTGTTTGAGACAGTTTTTTTCACCTTTGGGGGGTTTCAAAGGTAGTGGTGTTGGGCTAACCTTGGGGGCAGAGGATCAGACCATTGATGATTAAAAAAGGGGGAAAAAAATTAATGGAAGGGGTTTTGGACAGGGGGAAAAACGTAATAAGAGTCCTTATTTATTTGTGATGAGATCATTTGGGAAAAGGGGGAGAGAAAACAATCACCCCTGTTTTTTAGATTTGGGGATTCTTTTGAGATACTTTTCAAATGGTTGAAAGGAAAAAAAATGCTCTACTAATTTTTTCTGTGATTTGGGACAAATCTTTTTGAGGCCCGAGGAGATGATAGGAATCAAAATTTTTTCCGATAAAAACTTATCATTTTTGCAAGGGGTTTTAAAAATTTTTCCCAAATCTTGGCGTGAGGGCCATTTTGAGCAAATAACCCCTAAAATTAATTTTTTTAAACCAACCTCTTTTTTCTTATTCATGTATTATATATTCGAATAGGCTTTGTTTATTTTTTTTTTGGGGAAAATGGAAAACCCTCATCAGACTCAGCTTAGGGGTTTAAATTTATAGACCGTTAAAACGGCGATGACTAGACCAATGAATCCAGGGAAAAGACCCGAAAATGATGAAAAAAAAATTTTCTTTTATTTTGAAATTGTTATTTGGACTATTTTATGTTGTATTATTTTTTGGGACATTTTCATTTTGATTGAAATTTTCCCATTTAGGCCCGGCCCCCTTTTAAAAGGGCAAAGTTGAAATTTTTGTGGATTTTTTAACCCAAAAAGGGGAGCAAGAAAAAATACTTATTTAAGTGGGGTTTTTTGAGGAGTTTTTGGGAGAAATTTAAAAATACACTTCAGGGTGAAAGGGTTTTGGGGCTTTCCTAAATCCAAAATTTGCTCTTATCAATTTAAATTTCCCAAAAAATTAAAAATTGGGGCCGATTTTGCAACAAGGGGAAAATTTAAAATGAGTAATATCAATTCCTTTTTTATTTTTTTTTTCCTTTTCATCACTATGAGTCATATCTAGGGTTTTAATTGGATGTTTTTTGGGTTTAAAATTTTTTGATTCCCATTTGTAATCATCTTTTTATGTTTTTAAGATTATTGGTTTTATCATTTTTTAAATTACCATAAATTTTTTTGCTTATGTTGTGGCAGAGTTGGTCATTTTTTTGAAAAGGAGAACAGGGAATTGGATCGTTATCTTGGTATATTTCACAGGGAAATTTCACTTGTGGTTTTTTTTTATTGGAGAAGATTATAAATTGTTGGATTTTTTAATTTGGGAAAATTTTTAAAACCTTTGGTTTTCATTAAACCCTTTTTTAAAGGTACATGCAAATCATGATTCTTTTAACCCGGGTTTTTATATTTGGGGAATTGAATTTTGTTCTTTGAATCTTTTGCATGTTTTAGCCCTTTGGTTTTTTTGAGCACATCACTATGAAATTTCTGACAATCTCCTAATGTACTTTTTGAGCAAGTTTTTCAGTTTGTAGTCTACCTTAATTGCCAAGAAAGGGGTGGATTTTGGGAAAATCTATTTTTTTATCACCAAAATTACTTTCTTATTTCTACTTAGTTCTTGAAGTGTTGAAAACAAAACCCATAGTTATATGCCTATTTCCTTTTGGCATAGGAAATTTTTAATTTAAAATCGGTAGCCCTTTAGTGTTCAACCCTTTTAATTTTTACCGACATGGGGAGATACCTAGAAAGAAAATTTTTCAAACCGCTGTTTCATATTTTTTTTTACCAATAAGTTTTTCATGAGATCCTTATACTTTCTTGGTGCTTCCTGGGTGTACTGTAAACCGGGAGAAATTTGGTTTCCCCTTCATGTTTCTTTTTTTTAATTCTAAAATTTTTTGGGGAACACACCCATCTATTACCAAAAACCCCCTTGACTTCTCCTTAAATTTTAACAAAAATTTTTTGCTAAATTTCCATCCTATTCTAATTTTTTTCTTTATCTTCAAAATTTTAGGATCTTCCATTGTATATTTTTTAATTGATCGATATGATTGGGTTGGATATTTAATTTAAGCCAACCTATTTTCATTTTCTTATGTCACCTTTTCCCAAATTTTTTAATTTACCCATACTTTTAGTTTTTTCTTCTAGAATTGATTAATACGAAATTTTTTAAAGGTTTCTTCCTATTTAAAAAGCCTTTGAAACCCCACATTTGCTTTTCAATGTGATAATGAATTTCCACATCGTAATCATTCATCAATTCTACCACCTCCTCTACCTCTATCCAATTCTTTTTGGGGTCAACAGATACTTCAAACTTTTTTTTTTTTTATAAATTTTTTTACACTTCTCCCCTTTAAGTAGTGTCCCCCCAAAAATTTCCCAGTCCCAAAGATCATAGTACAAATTTTTCAAGTAAAGGTTTGGGGTAATTCTTCCCCATATTTATTTTAGCAAAGTAGGGGGCCCAATCCTATAACTCCCCTTTCCCAGGATAAGTGAAACCTCCAAACTTTAATTTAAATGTACTAAATATTTTAAAATTTTTTTTCCCTTTTCCCTTTATAAGGCCAACACTAGAGTACATTAATTTATCCTTAAATGTCCTAAAGCTTTCTCTCACATTCATCACTCTATGTAAACCTGGCTTTTTTTTTTTTTATCAATTAAATCAATGGGGGGGCTAAAATTGGGGGGAAACCCCTTTTAAAGAAGCTTTGTAGTACCTAGCAAAACCCCAAAAAACTTCTTACTTCTGGGTTTTAAATTTTTTGACTTAGCTAGTTTACTTACGCCTTTAATTCTCAAGGGGGGCATTGATATTCCATTTTTATTTTACCACAAATCCCAAAAGGATACCTAAATTTTAATCAAAAAATTTTCCCCTTAATTAAAATTTTGCAAAAGTTTTTTTTTTTTGAGTCTTTTTAGTATGGTTTTGAGATGTGGCTTTATGTTCTTTTCTACTTTAATAGATGAGGATACATCTATAAAACTGCCTACAAAATAGTCAAGCTTTGTTTTTTTAGTCCCGTTCATGGAAAGGGGGCTATGAAGGCTACTAAGCATTGGGCAAAAATAAAAGGCTTTGCCTAAAAATTGTAAAGTCCCCTACCATGTTTAAATGCAAGTCTTTTATAGGGCCCCCCTCCCTTTATTCATTAAATAATTGGGACGTTTTATCCCCAAGTCAAAATTTTTGGGGAAGACTTGGCTCCTTTTTAATTAAAACAAAGGGTCATCAATCCCAAAGGAAAAGGGTATTTGTTTTTTAATTGTTAAATAGGTTTAGCTCCTTATAATCTACCAAAATTTTTCATACTCCTAACCTTCTTTTTAACAAAAAAGCATTGGAGCAAACCCCCTGGGAGACACTGGTCCCAAAAAAACCCCCTTCTTTAAAACTCTCAAAGTTGATCCCTTTAGTTCAAATGTTTAGTAGGTGCCATTTTTGTTTTGGTATTTAGTATAGGTTTCATTCCCCAAAACAAGATTTAATACAAAACTCTATCTCTTTGGTTTGGGGGTAAACTGGTAAATTTAGGGAAAAAAAGCATGCATACTCCTTCACTACATAAACCTTTCCCAATTCCTTAACCTACCACTTTTCTAATAAGGTTGATATCCCCTTTCCCTTTTTTCCATAACTCGTATGTTAGGAGGTTTTTAGGGCCCTTTTTGGATCTACCCTTTAAAAACAATTTGTTCCTCATAAGAAAATCAACCTAACCCTAGAAATTTTTAATAATCTATAGTGGCCCTTATACTTAGGAAAAAACCAGTTCACCTTAGAAATTTGATCAAACTCTATCATCTTTAATATAAAACCAAATTTTGCCCGGCATTTCCTAAACCCTGTATTACAAACTCCAAAACCTTTACATATTTGATCTAATTCCCCCACTTACTCTAAAAGGAGTATTTTTTTAATCATAGCATCCCCCCTAACATAACAAGTTTTAATTTACATTTCATTTTTTATAAAAAAATAAGTGTTTTTTGAAGGAATGGTTTTCACCTTTGGGCAAACAATACGTAGGTAGTATTTGAGTTTATAAGTAGTGTACTACAATGGTTTTCTTGATCATGGGGATCCCACTACTGTACCGTTGCCCCATTACCCAAAGCAAAACCCTACCAAATCTATATGTCCCCTTGGGTTTTAATGCTCTAATTTCCCAACCTTTGTGGTCCCCTTTTGATGGAGGTCTTTTTAAGTTTTTGGGTTTGTAGGGGTTTTCAACTACTTGGGGTGTGATGAAAAAAACCCCACTTGAATGATCGATGCACCTTGGGTTATAGGTAAAGGGAAAAGGTTTTAAAGGGGAAAATCTTTTCTATGTAACTCCTATGGTGTTTCCTATTTTTCCCTAAAAAAAAGGATATCCCATCAAGGGATTTTTCACTATGTGGGTCATGGGTCCTAAAAACCTAGGAACCCCACAATCATCCCGCATGGGGGTAATGGAGGCGTTTCTAAGGTGTAGGCCTAAATTTGATTTTTGGGCTAGGAAAATAAGTTTATAAGTTTTGGGTTGATATACCCCCTTTTAAACTACGGGGTAAATTTTTCCCTTTTTTTTCTTAAACTATTCCAAATATTTTGGGTTTTTTCAACTACTTTTAAAATAAGTATTAATTTAAAAACCCTTATCTATGTTGTGGGGTAGGCTCTAATTCCCTCAAAAAACTTTTTTTCTTAGGAAAAATCATCCCCCCCATTAAAATCTTTTTTGGGAAAAAACTTTTCTTTAAAAGGGTTTAATTCCTCTATGTATGCCTCCTTTAAAACCACTGCCCTGTTTATAGATATTTTAAAATTTTCCCTGTCCCCTTTTGTCTTTGAAATTTTCCCAAGGAAATTTCCTTTCATAAAAGGGTCCTTTAAAAAACCCCACCATTAGTTAAGAGCCCCCTTTCCCTTTTAGGGCTACCGGGCTACCAATCTATGGCTATCCCCTTAGCATATAAGTAGTAAACTCACTTCCTGGCTTTTTGGGAAACCCTAATGGCTTCAAAGGGCCTTTCAGTCTTAAAGTTTTAATATTCAACCCCTATTGGATCATCAACCCTTTAGGTTTAAAAAACCCTTTGCTAAAGAAGGGGGGTCTACCTTATGATCCCCCCAAAGTTAGGGGAAACCCCATTTGATGTTGATTTCCCAAAAATTCTCACATGTATCCCCAAAATTTCTCACCCTGGGTGTATAATTGTATATGAGTTTGATTACCTAAACAAGCATTGTGATGTAGGTTTTTTTAAAGGAGTACTTAAATTATAGGATTGTACTTCAAAAAAATCACAAGCTTGTCAAATGCCGTGTAAATGGGGGGGTTGGCCCAAAGAGGGGCCCAAAAGCTAGATTGGTGGAGGACAGGGTCATCATACTGTAGGTAGAAGAACCTTGGAAGATCAACTTTGGACCTTATACCATTGTTACTACCTAAACAACCCAAAAATTGGGTAGGGGGGACCCAAAGCTACAACCATTAAGGCAAATCCTCAACCTTTATTAAAATTAAAAACCACAAAACCCTCCAGAGAGAGGAATTTGGGAGGAGGAAGGGAAATTTTGGGGAAAAGGGAATTTAAGGGAGATCACATCCCCATAAGGAAGAGAGGGGGTGATAACTTTTTTGGGGTTTTTCCTTAACCCCAAAAAGGGATTTCAAACCACCTTTAAGGGGTTTTGAGTTGTGAAGCCCGCCCGTGCCTTCCTTTGGGTGGTAGATTTTTAAAAATGGGTTTCCTGGACTCAGAAAATAAGGTTAAAGGCCTTTCTTAGTGTTAAGAGATAGATGATAAAAAATTTAGTTCGACTTGCTACTATTAATTCCCTAGGGTTTTGCCCCTTATGGTGGGGAAAAAATTTTTGATTAGCAAAATGAAGGGGTAGAGAGACTGAAATTCATACTTTAAGGGATATGAAAAAGGGTCTTGGGGAAGGGTTCATTCTTGAACACTATAGGGGAGGAGCCGGGTTTTTGCGTCTTCAGGGTTTGAGAAAGGTGGCAAAATTTGTAGTGGGTTATGGGATAGCAATTCAAAACCCTTGATCGATGTAGGTCAAATAGAGCCTCCCAGAGCAACCCTTTGCACGGGTTTGTTTTTTGGGTTGAAATATGGGGATCGCATTTTAGTTGAGCTGCAAGATACAAATACACTTGATGAGGGTATACGACTTAAAAATTGAAAATGGAAAAGGGAAAAGGTTTAAACCCCAAAACCCTTTTAGGGGTTTTCTAGTAGTAGGCCCCAATGCTACTACCAAACCCATGGGGGCTATGGTTTGTCGGGGGGACCAAAGGAGTAGGTAAACTAGTTAAGGTAGTGGACAAAAAAAAAAAAGTTACCCTTAGCACTGATAGGGGGAAAAAAAAATGACTTTTGGGGGAAAAGGTTTAAAAAGGTAATAGGAAACCCAGTGTTAAAGGAGCTATACCAGGAAGCGGTAGTGGAAAAATTTCCCAAATTAAATAAATTTAAAAGCATGGGGTTTAGGCATTTGGCTACACAGTGTCCTAATAAGAGAGTCATGACAGTTATGGAGGATATTGGAGAAGAAGATGATGATGAAAAAGAAACTGTAGAATCTGCAAACTTATTTTTTTATCATGTAGGAATACTATGACGATCAGAATGCTGAGGCACATGAGGAGGGAACAAGTGAATAGTATTTACTATTAGTGTGTTATACAGGGCTTTAACTATATCTCTAATGCTAAGGATAAACAAAGGGAGAACATATTCACACTTCTTACAAGATCAAAGGTAACCTTTGTGTATACATTGATAGTGGTAGTTGCATTAATGTCATATCTGCTGCATTCATAGACAAATTACAACTATCCACTAGTCCACATCCTAGACCTTATAATTTGCATTGGTTAGACAATTGTGATAGTATGTGTGTTACATAAAGTGTAAGGGTGCCAGTGAGTATAGGAAAAAAATATCATGATGGGATCCTATGTGATGTAATTCCAATGCGTGCCTTTCATTTGCTTTTGGGTAGACCCTAGATGTTGGATAGGAAGGTGTTACATAACGGATTCAAAAAAACTTACATGTTTTAGAAGGGAGGGTCTCGAATAGTATTGACACCTATGTCTCCATCAAAGGTGCACAGTTTCCAAGAGTTGATTGGGACTATTTTTGTTCTTTCATACAGTTGGGCAAATAGGGCAACAAAGGCATCCTAGTTTAGTCAAGAAATGACCCTCTATATTTAAGGGCAAGTCTTTTAGAGGCTCAAGGAGATGATGGGAATCTACCCTTCGATCCTGATAGTTAAGGAACTTAATTTGGATGTATGATCCAAATTGCTCACATGTATCCATTTTCTTATCTAATAATGTTTGAATTGTCTTATAATAGGTACAGTGATTAGTCTTTACAGAATACTAAATGACCCCCACTATTGAATAAAAATCTTATAGGTACAATGATATTTCTTCATAGAATGGCCAAATGAATCTCATTGTTGATCAGTTAGGGACATCATTAGATTCACACCCAATGGCCATTGTGATCAATATCGCTTTGATGCATTGGCTCTTTGAGGATTTTTATTATTTTTTACATGTAATTATTTTCTTTGAACTATTTTTGTTGTAAGCTTTTGGGACACTTTTTCATTGATTGTAATTGTTGCTTTTAGGATCGGCTACCTAAAGTGGCATAGTTGTAATTTTGTGGACATTTTAACTCTAAAGGGAAGCATGTATAAATACTTGCTTAAGTAAGGTTTTAGGGGGGCTTTTGAATTTTGTAGCAAAAAAAATTTTCATGTGAGGGTTTAAAGGTTCATCCTAAATTCATTAGCTTTTCAATTTCAATCCAAAAAAATTACAATTGTGGCGAGTTGCAATAAAGAGAATTGTGAGTAATATCAATTCCCTTTGTTGTGTTTTTCCTTTTTCATCACTAGTGAGTCATATCTAAGGTTGATTAGGTTAGTTCTTTGATCTAAATTTGGTATCAATTGTATCCTCTTTGTAATGATAAAAGATTGATTGGTTTTAGCACTCATTTTACCATCAATTTTGTTTCATATTTTTATGGCTAGATTGGTCTTGTTGTGAGGAGGATCAGGGTTTTTTATCTTTATGTGTTGTTGATTGGAATTCTCTTGGAAACGTAATTTGATAAAGTGATTTAATTGAAGATTATCATCTTTGTGGTTTCATCTTCTTGATTTTATTATTCGAATCATTTTTACATTAACTAAGGGTTCATGCAATTTGTTGTCCTTTTGGGACCAAAATTGATCTTGCCCTTTAGGGATTGTAATTTGGTTCATTTGTATGTGCTTAATACCCATTTTAAGCACATATCTTTTGGTATTAGAGCTTTTGGTTTAAGAGAAGGAATTTTGTAATCTAGAATTCAGAAATTAGGGGGTTGTTTAGTAGTGATTGATCCGAATTTGTTGACGTGAAGCTTGATCTTTTTCAACTGTGTTATTGAATTGTTATCTTGTTGATTTGTGGTTGTACACTTTGGGGACTTAAAAAACTCTTGGTTCCTTTAATCTTAGGCCATGAATATGTAGTTTATTGGAAGTCGACCATGAAGGAGTAAGAGTGGTGATCAATTGGAGAATTATGATTTGTGTTTTGGTTTTCAGAATTGGGGGGTAGCAAGTTGTAAATTTTTAGATTTGAAGTGTGAGTTAAGAAGAAATTTGAATTTCAAAACAAAATTAAGTGATTGTTTAAATTTTGTATCATTTGAATTTGAAATAGCTCCCTTTCCATTTGTGGAATCTTGAATTATTAAACTTCTTTTGAATTTGAAAATTTAATTGCCTTTTTGTATTGAAATTGCAGTTTGGTTTTTATGTGGAAGTGGAGGAAAGTGCATTGTAGCTTGAAGTAATGTGTGTGTAGAGCTGTGTTTTGTAAATTTCGTGAAAGGTGTGTATTAATTAGCGTTGGTTGGTATATGTGTTGTATTAGATAGTTGTTATTGGTGGCGTGAATATAGTGGGACCATGAGTAAAAGAGGAGTTGTGTGGTGATGAACTGTATATTGTGTATGTGTTTAATTACTCCCTATTATGTAGTTAAGTAGTGAGAACCCAAGGCAAGAAAAAGGAAAGGGGTTATAGAATTTGAAACTCAAACAAGTCGTTAAAGTGTAAAAGTAATTGAACTCATTACTTAAACACTATATTTTGAATTTAATTCTATCTACTTGAAAGTAGTTGTGTGTACTTCATTTATTTAAAACTTTACTTGAAGTATTAAGAATTATTTCCTTGTGTTTAAAGTTCTTGCAATGTGGGCTTATTACATTTATGTGGTTGCTAAACTTGTGGTTGGTATTTTTTAAAGGAGTGTGCTGTAATTTGTGGAATACTTCATCAAAATCACAAACATGTCCAACGATAATGTGAATGGAGGAATTTGCAATGAGGCTAATTGCTAGGTTGGGGGAGATCAGGGTCATAACACTGCAGGTAGGAGGATTTTGGGAAGAACAACTCTAGGATCTTACTACCATTATTGCTACTTTGGCAACTAGGATTGATAGGATGACATTACCACAACCACTAGTGGTAAACCCTCAAGCATACTTCGGGTAGCTCCATAGAACCTCTAGAGACAAAGAGTAGTGGGAGGGGGAAAATTTGGGTAGAAGGATGGAGGGAGATCATCACCCCTACAAGAAGGAGGGATGACAATTTTGGGGCTAATCTTTATCCAAATAGGGATTTTAGGCCACCTAAAGGATTAGAATATGTGAAGCTATAGATGCCTTCTTTTAATGGTAGGGGTTCAACTGTGATTATCTAGACTAAGAGGATAAGTTGAGGGTCTCTTTGAATGCTATGAGATTGATGATAATACTCGAGTCCAATTGGTTGTATTGAGTTCATAGGGTATGTTCCCTTATGGTGGAAAAATTGGTTATTAGCAAGGGTAGGGATGGGGAGGTTGAGATACAAACTGGGGGGATAAGAAGGGGTTCTAAGGAAAAAGGGATTTATTCTAAGTAGAACTGTTCTTGTGTCTTCAAACATTGAAGCAGGGAGGAAAAGATATTTGATGATTATGTCCCAGGAGTTTAAAACCCCTCATGATAAGATATGGGTCAATTAAGCCTCTAGAGCAAACCCTAGCACACTTTGTCTTAAGGCTAAAATATGAGATAGCATTTAAATTATTGAGTTGTAGAGATACAATACTTAATGAGGCTATTCAGTTTGCTTTAAAAGTGGAGAGGTAGAGGTGATCCAATTTATTCTAGGTTCCATATGTAGGCCTAGTACTATTACTGGGCCATGGGAGCTGATGGTCGACTAGGAGGACCAAAAGTAGTAGGTAAGATTTGTGAGGGTAGTGGACAAAAGGGTACCCCCAGCACAAACAGGGAGAACATAACCTTTGGGAAGGGTAAAGAGGTAATAGCACCTAACATGAGGTGGACTATTCCTGGATCTCTTGTGGGAAAGTATGCTAAATTAAATGCTTTTAAATGCATGGAAATTTTGGGGATATCGCAACACAGTGTCCTAATAAGGGCTTATGAATGTTATGGAGGGTGCTGAAGAGGATGTTAAGGATGAGAAGGAACAGGCTGAGCCCACATATTGTCTATAGCACTGTAGGAATACTATGATGATTAGATTGCAAAAAACATATTAAAAAGGGTACAAGGGGAACAATATTTACCCATTTAAAGTGTTGCGCAAGACTTTGACTTTATCTCTTGATGCTAGGGGCAAATAGAGGGAGCACATATTCAACACTTTTTACAAGATCAGAGGTAACCTTTGTGTACTCATCATAGATAGTGGTAGTTGCAGAATGTTATATTACTACACTAGTAGACAAATTACAATTATCTACTAGTCCCCATCCTAGCCTTTATAACTTGGTTGGTTGGATAATCAGGGTAATATGCATGTTTACACTAAGGGCAAAAAGGGTTTTGTGAGTGTAGGCAGAAATATCATTTATGAGATTCTTGTGTGAGTGATCCCTACGTGTGCATTCCACTTACTATTGGGTAGGACCTTGATGTTTGATCGAAAGGGATTGCATGATAGTTTCAAAAACACCTACATGTTTAGTATGGGAGGGACTCGAATAGTACTATTACCTATATCTCCACCCGAGGTACACAAATTCTAAGGCAGATCAGGACTACTTCAATTTCATCTAGTAACTGGGAAAACAAGCCAACAGGGATATCCGGGTTTAGTCCAAGAAATGACCCTCTAGATTTGAGGGCAAATCTTTTAAAGGCTTAAGGGGATGATGGGAATTTTCTAACAACCCAGATGGATATGGAACTTAATTTGGATGATGATCTAAATCACTATATTTACATTGTTTTCCTTATCTAATAATATTTAAATGATAATCTTATGGGTATAATGATATTTCTTCACGTGATGCAAAATGAATCTCATTGTTGATCAGTTAGGGACATCATCAGATTCTACCCAATGGCACGCTGTGATAAACATCGCCTTGATGCATTGGCTCTTTAAGGTTTTTATTATTTTGTATTGTAATTATTTTCTTTGGACTATTTATGTTGTAATTTTTGGGACACTTTTTCATTGATTGTAATTGTTGCTTTTAGGCCCGGAAACCTAAAGTGGCATGTTGTAATTTTGTGGACATTATAACCCAAAAAGGGAGCAAGTATAAATACTTGCTTAAGTAAAGATTGGGGGGGGGGGGGGGGCTTTTGAAATTTGCAACAAAACACATTTTCATGTGAGGGTTAGAGTTCATCCTAAACCCATTAACTCTTATCAATTTCAATTGTGGCGAGTTGCCAATAAAGAGAATTGTGATTATATCAATTCCCCCTTTGTTGTGTTTTTCCTTTTCATCACTAGTGAGTCATATCTAGGGTTTGATTATGCAGTTTTTTAAATCTAAATTTGGTATTAATTGTATCCTTTTGTAATGATAAAAGATTAACTGGTTTTAGCATTTCGTTATTAGCATCAATTTTGCTTTATATTTTATAGCTTAGATTAGTCCTATTGTGAGGAGGATTGATCCACGCAAAAAAAAAAAAAAAGATATAAAATAAGCGTGAATAAATATCGGCAAGTGTACCCAATCAGATCAAGAATATAGTGAGAGAAAAGTGTCGAACCATGAAGATTGAATTAAGTATAGACTTATATCAAGTTCTATGTTATTTAGGCAATGATATTTGATGAGAATAAAATGTGAATGAATTATACTAAATGTATAAAAAGAGAATTGTGTTGAAAAGGATGAATGGATGGTGGGAAATAGAATCGACCCTAATTTTTACTAATATATTGCTTCATTGTTATAATAACTTATAGCTATATTGGATTTTCATAAGAAATTTGACAAAACCTTAATCCTTTTTCATGTTTTAAAGTATCAAAACCTCAATTTAATTTAATAGCTCCCACTAAATAAAATCAATGGAGGATTTAATTTACGATCATAAATTTCCTAATTGTATGATTGCTTAATATCTTTAAATAATTTCTCCTAATCCCTTTAGTGAAAAATTAATAAAAAATATTACATGAAATACTTAGGTCAATTTCTAATAAAATTCAATATGTCGCTTCCACATAAATTATTAAATCTTACATGGGAATTCCTATAAATCCTAAATTTCTCTTTTTAGTCATTTAAATTTCTATGCATTGATTTCAATTAAAAAAATACAATTCATAGTAGAAATTCTCATATGAAAATTCCACATATCTATATGTCCTATAACATGAATACAATGATCATTTTAGTTGAATTATAGCTTCATCATGTTTCCCACAGAGATGATTTAGAACATTATGGTGTGGATTGCATAAAAACAATTTAAATGGATAGGTGCAATGGAATTCATATTGAATAATAAAAATAAACTAATAAATTGCATAAAAGAAAATAAAATAAATGAAACAATCTTCAAGAGTTTGTAGACTTCAATCTTCAAAAATGATTCCTAGAATTCTTCAATTGAAAGCAAACTTCAGCAAGGTAACATTCTTTCTTCAAACTAAAATTTGGAATAATATGAAATGAAAAAGAATTAAAGAGAAGAAAAAATCCGAGAAAACAAGAATGAATAACATAGGTTCACACAAGGGGTCTATTTATAGATCCAAATAGGAGGAGGATAAGGCTGATCTGATGTAGAATTGAGTCAACAAATCAATCAAGATAAGGTTTTGGAGAGATTTTCTCATGGACATCCATAAATAGTCAGGGGTCGGTGTCCTTCAATGCAATTCTTCCAATTTTGTGAAAAAACTCCTCCAATTAACGTGTATTTTACTTTTAGGTCCTCAAAACCTAAATTTTCACAATAAATGCCATTAAGTACCTTTTCTTTATATTTTCTTATAATATTGAAATAAATTTAATATAAAAACCCAAAAGAAAATATAAGTATAGTGTGATCTTATCAAGGATCATGGTTTTATCTTTATGTGTTGTTGATTGGAATTCTCTTGGAACTTAAGTTGATTATGTGATTCAATTGAGGATTATCATCTTTATGATTTTCATCTCCTTGATTTTATTATTTGGATCATATTACATCAACTAGGGTTCACACATTGGTTGTCTTTTTGGGACCGAAATTGATCTTGTCCTTTAGGGATTGTAATTTTGTTCATTTGCAATGTGCTTAATCCCCATTTTAAGCACATCAATCATACTTGGTTTTACACATTCGAAGTCATAAATGATTAGGGGTTTACGCCTTTTGTGGAGTTGGTTTTTATTGGAATTGTTTCCATTGATTGAGTGCATGTGCTTTTGTCATTTAAGCACATCAGCTAACCTTACAAATTTATTTAACCTATAGGTTCCTTTATAGGCTTGACAGGTCCCCATACCCTACTGTTGTGTTGTTGTTGTGTTAGCATTCCACTAGAGCATTTACTGTCTCTAGCACTTGAGCAACTATGACATTAGTTTACCTAGGGTTTCCTATTGAAGTGGTCTTTTGAAGGTACCTATCCTCTAGTGCATCACCACCCTATTAGCACTAGATGAACTTATGGGAAATTTTACGGCAGCATAGATGCTCTCAGAACTCAATTTGGATGATGATCCAAATCGCTCATATTTCACTCTATTTCTTTTATCTAATAAATATTTGAGTAATAATCTTACATGTACAATAATATTTCTCCATGGGATGCCAAATGACTTCCATCAGTTGATAGCTACGAGATATCATAAGATTTGCATCCAAAGGCCTACTGCGATTGATTTCATTCGAAGCATTGGCTCTTGAAGATTTATATTATTTTTGTACTTTATAATTGTTATTGGACCATTCTATGTTGTAATTTTCTTTTGGGACACTTTCATTTGTTTGTAATTTTCATTTAGTACCGACCACCTTAAAGTGACATGGTTGTAATTTTGTAGACTTTCTAACCCTAAAGGTTGAAATTATAAACACTTGCTTAAGTAGGGTTTTGAGGAGGCCAATTTTCATATTAAACACATCACTTTTATGTAAGAGAGCTTTGGGTTATCTTAGTTCAATTTCCTCTTATCAATTTCAATCCCAAGAGTGAGATTGTGGCAAATGCAACAATTAAATTGTGAGTTATACCAATTTCTAATTGTTGTGTTTTCTTTTCTTCTCTAGTATGTAATATTCTAAGGTTGGATTGAAACATTTCATGGTCAGATTTAAGTTAATATCAATTCGAAATAGTGTGCTTATTTTGAGTTACTTATCATACTTGTTATTCACATCAACAATTGCTTGTCATTTTGAACCGTAAGTTACATTGTTATAAAAGGGGATCTTGGAAGTGATTCTTGTTGTTGTTCTTGAATTCACGTGGCAATTCAAGTTTGATTAGTTTGTTTTAAGGACTTGATCATTGATGGGAAAAATTCTGGCACTGTCAACCTTTTCAGAACCCAATCTGGATGATTGACCAATTGCTCATCTTTTATCTTATGTCTTTATTTCTAATAAAGTTTGAGAATAATTTTATAGGTACAATTATATATCTCCATGGGATGCCAAAATGTCCTACAACTTCAGTTGGACACAAGACATTTTTCTGGGTAACAATCAAAGGCCCGCTGCGATTGTTCTCTATTCTGAGGCATTGGATCATGAAGATTTATGTTATTTTGTATCTTGTAAATTTTTATTGAACTATTTTGGTTATATTTTGGTTTTGGGACACTTTTATTTCTATGTAACTTTCATTTAGGGTTAGCCACCTTAAAAGTGGCAAACTTGTGATTTTGAGCACTTTTTTAACCCTAGAAGTAGCAAGTATAAATACTTGCTTAAGAGGGGGTTTAGGAAGATCATTTTTGCAGAATATACACCTCTTTTCACGTGTGAATTAGGGTTCATACCTTGGTTCCAACTCTTACCAATTTCAATTCCAAGACTTGAAATTGTGGCGAGTGCAACATCTTGAAATTGTGAGTTATATCAATTTCATTTTGTTGTGATTCTTTTCTTCTCTAGTGTGTTGTATCTAGGGTTGAATTGAGATATTTCTTGGTCAGATATCCTTGTTGTCATTCACGAATTCTTGTGATTATTTGAAGGAATTATCATATTGATCCAATTCATCTTTAAGGATTTCCTTGATAACGTGATTTTCACCATTGGAAAGGGATTGTTTTGTTACGGTTTTTCTTTGTCAAATTGAGGCTTCATTTGCGTGGATTACATGAAATTATAGTGTTGTTAGAAGGCATTTTCATTGAATTTATTCTGATTATATCATTGGTTGTTTGAATTTCATCCTTTCATCATTAGGGTTCATTTGAAAAGTGCCATTTTTGGATCCGATTTTTCCTTGACTTGAGATAGTTATTCTTAAGTCTTTTGGATGTGCTTTTAAGAGTGGTTAGGCACATCATCTTTTTGGTATCAGAGCTATATCATATTTGGATTTAAGATTCAAACACATCATAATTGAAGAATTGGTTAAATTCATTGGAAATTGACGGCATTGTTCATGTGATTGAGACTAGTTTGATTGACATTGTTGGATTGTCTTTTAAATTAGTTTTTATATGTGCTTAATATTGGTTTTAGGCACATCAATCATTGTGTTTTAATAATTTATAAGTTAATGAATTTAGATCTCCTTGCACCCCTTTAAGAATTACGAAATTCCTAGCCTATTGAACCATATTTGGTTTATTGCATTTAGGGTTGGTCTTTGTTCCATTTGATTGTGCTTAATCCCCTTTTAGGCACATCATATTTTTTTTTGGGGTCAGAGCATCATCATACTTGGAATTAAGATTGATCACACCATTGTTTAAAGAATTGGTTACAAGTAGTGACGATTTGCGCTATTTGATCATTAGTTTGATTGGCATTGTTTGATTATCTTTCAAATTGTTTTGCATGTGCTTAATCTTGGTTTTAGGCACATCATAATTTGGTATCAGAGCTTGACGTTGTGGGAAGGGTTATTGTAATTTGAATTCAGAACTTAGGGTTCATGTTCTTACATCTTCAATTCCAAAATTGAAAGTAAATTGAAATTGTTGTTGTAATTTCTTGGAGTGGTATGATTTATCTTGAGTGTAAGTTGAACTTACTACTTGTTGGAGTGAGTTTTGAGTACTTGTTGAAGCTTTTTATGTTGTGGACTTCACCATGAAGGAAGAGGAGAGTTAGTGTATTTTGAATAAAATTCGGAACTGCAATTGGGTAGGAAGAAGAATTGTGATCCTTATATGTTTGTTTTTGGAAAAACGGAGGGTGTAATCAAGCATTTCCAGATTTGAGTTACGTGGAAGAATTGGAAATTATTTAATTTTCAAGACAAGCATTACGTTGAAGAAATTAATGAATAGTTGTTTGAATTTGAAAATTACTTCTTACATTTGAGGAAGGGTTGCAATTAGTGAAGAGGTTTGATTTCAAATTTGAATTGTTTCTATTTTGGTGTATAAGTTGCGGTTTGCTTTAGTGTTTGTAATGTGAAACTTGTATGTTTGTGTGTGAACCATAGAGTGTGTGTAGGGTTGTGTTTACAAAAAAAAAAATTGTAGTGGTTGTTGCATTGTGCTTGTATGTATATGAATTGTGGTGTAAAAAGGAGTATTGAATTGTTAATATTGTGTTTGTGTGTTAAGTGAGGGAATTGCAATTTGTGAATTTATGGAATTGTGTACAGTAAGGTGCTACACACTGAAGCTAAAGTGTGAGTGTGTGTTGTGGCTAAGAAAGGAAGGTTTGAGTAGTATAATTTGAATTTAAATAAGTCATTAAAGTGTGAAAGTAATTGACTAGTTACTTAAACACTTGTAGTTGAATTTAACTCTAACTACTTGAAAGTAAATTGTGTGTGTACTTCATTTATTGAACTTTACTAGAGTACTAAATTATTTCCTTGTGCCTATAATTCTTTTTGAAGCGTGAGCTATTGCATTATTGTGGTTATTAAACGTATGGGTTGGTGTTATTGAAGGAGTGTGCTGTAATTTGTGGGATTACTTCTTAATCACAACATATCCAATGAAAGTGTGAATGGGGGAATTGGCAATGAGGCCAATAGCCAAGTTGGTGGAGGCTAAGGTCATAATATTCTAGGTAGGGGACTTTGGAAGAACAACTCTAAGATCTTACTACCATAGTTGCTACTTTGGCAACTTGGATTGATAAGATGACATTACCACAACCACCAATGGTAAATCTTCAGGGCTCCACCTCGGGTAGCTCCATAGAACCATCAGAGAGTGATGTGCTCAAAACCAAGGTTGAGCACATGCAAATGAATCAAAGAAACAACTTCAATTCACAAATAAAAATCGGTTCAATAGGATCATGAATTGTGTAAACCCTAATGGAGATTTGATGAAATCCAAAGGTTAAAAGATGCAATTAACAATCCAACAATGATAAACTTCTCTAATAAAACAATAATCACAAGAATTCCACGTGAATTACACACAAGAACATTAGGATCCAATTTCGTAAATACCCCTTCCCACAATCTCAACTCATGGTTTAAAATGGTTAACAATCGTTGATAGTGAATCACAAGTATGATAATTACTCAAAATAAACACACTAATTCGAATTGAAACCAATTCAAATATGACCAAGAAAAGTTCTAATCCAACCCTAGATATTACAGACTAGAGAAGAAAAAGAAAAACACAACAAGTAGAAATTGATTGACTCACAATTTTAATTGTTGCATCGCCACAATCTCAACTCTTGGAAATTGAAATTGATAAGAGAAAATGAACTAGGGAAACCCTAAGCCCTCTCACGAAAATGTGATGTTCAATTCTAAAAAATTTGGCCACCTCAAACTGATACGAACCCCGCCAACCTGTGACAAAACCCAATCCCTAATTCCTCTATTCCGACCACTATAACCTCTATAACTCCCGACAGAAGGCTCATCAAAGTCATCATTCGTCATTTCATCTCCACCCCTCGTACTCTCCTTGAACGACTCTCCATCTTACGCCCTTGGAATATATTTGTGGATTGCTCTAACCTTTGCTCTACCGTCTCATGAACTTGTTCCATTCCCTCTTGGAACATCCACATTCATCTACCCCTCAACGTCTCAATTACTAACTTAGCATCAAACCTTCCCCTCTCACCTTCAGGAGAATGTTGTCTCGACATTGTCCCTGCAGAAAAGATTAGTACTAACATAAATATATATAAAATTAAACCCCACGATACACTCCCTTACGTGTTTCGCTCAAATGATGATATCACACAGTCACTCGTGTATTCTCACAAACAATGATGATATTAACTCGCCAATTCCTCTTCTCAATTCTCTTGGAACTAACCCGAACTACACCAATCCCCTTCCGTAGAATTCAAAACAACTCTAGGGTTCATAAATTTTCCTCTATATTTTTCTATCCGAATTTTTTTTTCTCTGTTTTTGCTTTTGATCACGTTTCTCTTGTCTTTCTTTTTCTTTTCTCTTCTTTTTTTTTTGTCGTGATTTTTACTCTCTTTTTTTTTTTTTAACAATCGACTAGTAGACACTATACTATCAAAAGATAATTAATATTACGAAATTGAATGCTAACAATAGATATGAACGATTGGAGTTAAGGTTTTGATATTACCTTTCTCAAACCGAACTGATGTTTTGACAAACCTAAGCTCTGATACCAAACTGATACGAACCTCGCCAACCCGTGACGAAACCTAATACCAATACGTTCGGAAATTCGTTACCTATGATGCCAAACACCTAAGTGGAAACCGCGACCCGTTGTCTATAAGCGAGACAAGAACCTTGGTATAATGTGTAGACGCCACAATCGGGATGAAAGACCGATTGATACGTCGGGTTTGAACGCCACGGAAATCAATCCGATAAGTTCAAATTAGTTCTGAAGAACCAAGAGAGGAGCCTCTCAAAGATGTTTTATGTTCTAAGATGTATCTTCTATAACTGTATTCTAACCCTAGGAGCTTATATTAGGGTTTACAATGCGTAACATTAAAGCCCAAAACGACATAACTTAGATAAGTTGCGTAAAAACACGAAAACAGAACAAGAAAGTCGGCGGTGTAAACATGAAGGCCAGCAGCGTTGGAATGAAGGCCGGCGGCCTTGAGCCGGCCTTGAAGAGATACACGGTTGTGTACTTCTAGACGTGTATCTTTCTGTGGATTTTCTTAACTCCATATACGGCCGTGCCTTTTAGCCGTGTGTCTGGCCGTATATGATTCTGTGCAATCTTGAGATTCCTACATAGCCGTGCCTTGAAAATACACGCCCTCTTCATCCCATGTCCGGTGTGGCTTGTACAAAAGCAAGGGTCTTCCCATGGTTATTCCAATCCGTTCCAACTTCATGATTGCTCCAATCCTTTCCGGCTTCATGGACAACCTTTATCAACCCGTTAAGTGCTTCCTTGAATCGTTTCGCTCGATTTCTTGTGATCGGTCCAGGTGGCACTTCAAGAGGATCCACATTTCTTCTTCCGGCTTGGCTCTCATCATGGATCTCATCATAAGCCCTACTATAATCAAGTATTTATACTTGCTCCCCTTTAAGGTTAAAAATGCACAAAAATTACAACTATGCCACTTTTAAGGTAGCTAGTGCTAAATGGAAATTACAATCAAAATGAAAGTTATAAAGGCTAAGATGTGGGATAGTAGACAAATGAAATTTGTCAAACCCTGTGTACAGATAAAACTTTTGTGCAACTACCCAAATTATGAGGGAGTACAAAAAAGGGTTTAAACCTTTTAAAATTCTGCAAGAGGTGTGAAATATGTTTTTTTCCCTTTTTGAATGTCTCTAATACGGGAGATATGGTTAGAGCCCTGTTTTAAACACATTAATAGGTAGATATCTTTTCCTTAAAATGCTCCTAAATTGGTTTTTTTGTAGTAGGGTTTCATCATAATCCCCTTTTGTAGTGCTTTTTTGGAAAATTTTGGGTAGGCCCCAATATGTTCCTCTTTAAATCCTCAACATTTTCCTCATGCCCCCTTTTAACAGTCCCCCCCCCTAAAAATTTGGGAAAAATTGTGCTACCTATGCCCAAATCCCTTTCATTTAAAAAACTTGTTTCGGCTTGCCTTTCCGCAAGTAGATCCGAGAACATTTTGCCCCCCACATCCGACTTTTATTCCCCCTCCTTTTAACCTTTTTTCCTAGTATTTTAAATTTTCTTTTTTTAGTAGTGTTTTGGGGTAGTTTGTCCACTCCCTCCCAACCCCCCTCACCTACCCTTTTTTCCCCCCCTGATCGACCATTAGCTGCTATGGGTCGGGTAATGGTTTTTTTTGGGCCTACTACTCGAAGCCCTAAACAAGTTGGCCCCTCCTTTGCCTCTCCAATTTTAAAGGCAACAAAATAGCCTCATAAAAGTGTACTATAGCGCTACAACTCAACAACTTATCCCCTTTTTCAAAATTTCCAGTTTGAGAAAAAACGGGGCAAAGGGTTTTGTTCTGGAGATTAAAATGGACCCAAAATAAAAAATAAAAAGAGGGTTTTTAAAAATTCCTGCACATAATAAATCCACCTTTTTTGGGCCTCCCTCCCTAAAAGGGTCTGTAGTCACAAAAAACAATTTTTTGTTTGTAGTGCTCAGGAATGAATCTTTTTCTCAATACTTTTTTTATATCTCCCATGTTTGAATCTCAGCCCCTTTTCCCTTTCCCCACGCTTGCATAATCAAATTCTTTTTCCCCTAAAGTGGGCAGCGTATCCTATAAAACTCGACAGTAGCCCAAATTTGGGCTTTTTTGGGATTATCAAACAAATCTCCCCTAACATTCCAAAGAAAACCCCAACCCTTTTCTTCCTAATCCAAAAAAAACATCAGTTTATCCCCTTGCCATCAAAGAAGGCCCCAAAAAATTTTACATACTCCACCCCCCCAGGGGGCCTGGGAAAAAACCAAAAAAATTTATAGGAAAAAACCCTAAATTATCATTTTTCCCTTTTTTTTTTTTTTTTCCCCCCATGGGGTGAGTTCCTCACCCATCCTTTTTAAATTTAAATTTTTCCAAACTCCCACTACTTAAACTCGTTGGGGGGAAATTTTGTAAGAGCCCCCCGGGGGGTTTCCTGATGGTTTAAACCCTTGGTGGTTATAGAAAAAATCAAACTAACAAACCATTACAAAATCCCAAATATGGAAATAAGAAACATAGATTGTTCCTCCTTTAAATCCTCCTACCTATAACCCTTTTGACCTTGCCCCCCCTCAACCTGACTAAAGGCTTTAAATTCCAAAAACCCCCCATTCATGCTATCCCTTCGCAAGTTGAGACCTTTGGGATATTAAACCACAAGGGCAAATTTTAAGAAAGGGTATACATCACAATCACATTGCTTCTAATGCCACACAATAACCCCCAAAAAAAGAAAAAAAAACCCCCAACTTTGCTTAACTTCAAAATCAAGGGACATGTATAAATCTTACAATCCCACGTGTAAACACTTTTCTCTACAAAAAAATCCCAAAACATCACATTGTAAAAACTTCTATAATCCGCAAAACAAACCCCCTTCACAACAAAAATTTCACTTTCAAACCATAACATACACTTTAAAGGTACACCCCCACAAACTCTTTAAAATTCAACACAAACAAACCCATTTAAAAACGTTGCAACCCCCTTTACTACAAAACAACAAAATTTAACCCAAACACAGTGTAGCACTCAACCCCCATGGCAAAAAACAATAAAATGGAAAAACCCAAAAATGGATACTTCTCCAAAATGGCAAGCAATTGATTCCAACTAGTTAATGTGCAATTAAAGTGATTAATACACAATAACTCAAAAAATAATGATTGATTTGAATTCAAAATTTGTTTTTCCCCAATTTCCTTTCCCTCTAAATTGAACAATTTTAAAAAACCCCGGCCCCCAAAAAAAAAAAAATTTTTTTTAAAAAAAAAAATTTTTTTCCCCCTTTAAGGGCCTTAAAAAAAAAACCCCAAAAAATTATTTTTTTTTTTTTTCCCCCCCCGGGGGGGGAAAATTTGGGGAAAAAAAAAATTTTTTAAACCCCTTTTTAAAAAAAAAAAATTTTTTTAAAAAATTTTTTTCCCCCCCCTTTTTTTAAATTTTTTCCCCTTTTCCCAAAAAAAACCCCAAAAAAAAAAAATTTAAATTAAAAATTTAACCAAAAAAAAAAAAATTTTTTTTCCCAAAAAAAAAAAAAATTTTTAAAAAAAAAAAAAAAAAAAAAAACCCCCAAAAATTTTAACCCCAAAACCAAAAACCCCCAAACTTTTTTAAAAAAATAAAAATCAAAAAAAAAAATTTTTTAAAAAAAAAATTTTTAAAAAATTTTTTTAAATTAAAAAATTTTTTTTTTTAAAAAAAAAAATTTTAAACAAAAATTTAAAATTAAAAAATTTAAAAAAATAAAAAAAATTTTTTTTAAAAAAAAAAAAAATTTTGGAAAAATTTTAACAAAAAAAAAAAACCCAAAAAATTTTAAAAAAAAAAAAAAAAAAATTTTTTTTTAAAAAAAAAAAAAAAACCCCCAAAAAAAAAAAAACCCAAAAAAACCCCCCCAAAAAAAAAAAAACAAAAAAAAAAAAATTTTTTAACCCCAAAAAAAAATTTTTTAAAACCCCCCCCAAACAAAAACCCCCGGGGAAAAAAAAAAAAAAAAAAAAATTTTTTTTTTTTTTTAAAAAAAAAAAAAAAACCCCAAAAGGGGAAAAAAAAAAAAAAAAAACCCCAAAAACAAAAAAAAACCCCCCAAACCCTTTTTTAAAAATAAAAAAAAGGGAAAATTTTTTTAAAAAAAAAAAAAAAAAATTTTTTTTTTTTAAAAATCAAAAAAGGCCTTAAAAAAATTTGGGGGGGGGAAAAAGGGTTAAAAAAAATTTAAAAAAACCCCTTTTTTAAAAACCCCCCTTTTTCCCCCTTTTAAAAAAATTTCCCCCAAAAAATTTTAAAAAACCCCAAAACCCGGGCCCCTTTTTTCCAAAAACCCCCCAAAGGGGTTTTTAAAAAAAACCGGGTTAAAGTTTAAAAAAGGGGAAAAAAGGGGAATTTTTTAAAAAATTTTTTTTTTTTTTTTTTTTTTTTTTTTTAAAGGGGGGGGGAAAAAAAAAACCAAAAAAAAAAAAAAAAAATTTTTCCCCCCCTTTTTTTTTTTTGTTTATTTTTTAAATGTGTGGCAAAACAATTTCTAGCCAAAGGACATCAATAGTTTAGTTCTTTAAGAATTGGGGAGATCTAATTGATTTGTCTTTATTCTATTCTTTATTTTTTTGGTTTTTTATAAATCTTTTCTGAAAGTTTTGTTATTATTAAAAAAAGTTTGATTTGGGCTGAATTAAGCTCTTCCCATTCCAAATTTTGCAAGTTAAATTTTATTGTCCCAAATTTGAATGTTCCATATCCGTAATTGGGTTTGATTTGTTCTAAAACTCTGTGACATAATAACATGTTTGATTAAAGAATAAAAAATCAAATTCATGTTATGGGGGATATATAAACTTTTTTAAATAGGTTATCTTAAAAAATCTACTGGCATGAATTAGTATTTTCTCTTGTTTTTAATGCTTTTTGTTTGATTAAATCCCAAGAGCTTTTTTAGGATTGTTTAATCAATAAGAGAAGTAATCAAAGAGGGTTGTTTTTTATTATCAAGAAAGTAAGGAGGGGGATAGGTTATTAGAAAACTTGTTAAAAACCCCTAACCAGTTTTATCTGAGATAAAGAATAGAAAATATTTGCACCAATTTTTTTATTTCTATGAATTAAACTATAATTATACCTTTGGGTTTGGCTTTCATCATTATTAAATTTTAAAAATCTGATTTTAAATTTTATTTGAATTAAAAAACAAAAAAAACCCCCCCTTTTTTTTTCTTTTTTCTCCCCTATTTTCTTTTTATGGGAAAAAAATTTTAAAAACCCAATTCCCCCCGTGGTACGGGCCCTAAAACCCCCTGTTGTAACAAAAATTGTTTAAGGGTTAGGGTTTTTTAAATTTTTTTGGATTCGACACCCAAAAACAAAATTTTTGGGGTTGTTTTCTTTGGGGGTTGGTGTTTAAATTTATTTCTATTTTTTGCATGACCTTTGTTTCTTCTCATACAGGTTTAACTCACTTATAATCCAAGACTTTAGAAGACTTTGAAGAAGAAGGGGAAGGGGAAGCTAAGCTGTTTAAAAAAGGAAAAAAACCCCTATATTTTTCATTCCCCCCTGGACTTAACTTGGCATTGGATTTTTTTTTTTTATTTTATCCCCTTGAAAACTGAAAAAGAAAAGATAAAGGAAAATCCGAGAAAAAACATTAAGAGAATTTGGGTTTTAAAACCGGAAACTGATTCAACAACCACTTTGTATTCAGTATCCTGAATTGGCTATTGATTTTGAATTGAAATCTGGTTTGATACATTTGCAACCACTTTTCATGGTCTTGAGAATGAAGATCCTCACAAACATTTGAAAGAGTTTCATATAGTGTGTTCTAGTATGAGGCCGCAAGGAATATCTGACGATCAAATCAAGTTACGTGCCTTTCCATTTTCTTTAAGTGCTAGAGCTAAAGATTGGTTGTTTTATTTGCTTCCAAGTTCTATTACTACTTAGACAGATATGGTGAAGCTTTTCCTGGATAAATTTTTCCCTACATCTAGAGCCGTTGGCATAAGAAGAGAGATCTGTGGTATCAAAACAGAGGGATACCGAGACTCTTCATGAGTATTGGGAGAGGTTCAAGCAACTTTGTGCAAGCTGTCCACAACATGGGATATTTGAACAACTTCTCATTCAATACTTCTATGAAGGTCTGCTTCCAATGAAGAGGAAGATGATGCATGCTGCTAGTGGAGGTGCCATAGTGAATAAAACCCTGGTCAAGCAAGGAATTAATCTCCATTATGGCTGCTAATTCACAACAATTTGGGTTTAGACATGATTCTTCTTCAAGGAAGGTAAATGAGGTAAGTTTTCTAACCTTGAACATCAAATTTCTAACCTAACCTCCCTTGTTCAATAGATAGCCCTCGGAAATACACAGCAAGCGAAGGCTTGTGGAATTTGTGCTGCCCCTAATCATCCTACTAACATGTGCCCCACATTGCAAGATGATAATCATGAGCATGCCAATGCTGTAGGAGGATTCCCAGGACAGCCATAGAGGAAATATAATCCCTACTCAAATACTTATAATCCTGGATAGAGGGATCATCCTAACTTCAACTCTTGAGGAAATTGTTAAATCACTTGCTGTTAATACAAAAAAATTTCAGGATGAGACAAAGCAGAGCATTCAAAACTTAGAGAACCAGGTAAGCTAACTTGCTTCTTCTATAAACAGGTTAGAAACTCAAGGTAAGTTACCTTCTCAAACTATCACAAATCCAAAGCAAACGCGCTAATGCAATTACCTTAAGAAGTGGAACGGAATTGCAGGGATCAAATAAGAAAGGACACCGATCTAATCTTGAGGAAGAGACTGAGAAAGAGATCTCAACTCCGGCCAACAGGACAACCAAACCAGAGGATCCCTCATTGAACCACCAAAGGTCATGGTGACAGCACCCCCTTTCCCTTCTAGATTAGCGAAATCCAAGAATGAAGCTGAAGAAAAAGAGATTCTTGAAACTTTTTCGCAAGGTTGAGGTAAATATTCCTTTACTTGATGCAATAAAACAAGTACCTCGCTATGCTAAATTTCTTAAAGAATTGTGCACTAACAAAAAAAGCTGAAAGGTAATGAAAAGATTAGTGTGGGTGAGAATGTTTCAGCTATTCTTTAGAAGAAGCTTCCTCCTAAATGTAAGGACCCAGGTATGTTTACTATTCCTTGCAAAATAGGTAATCTTGGAATTACTAAAGCCATGTGTGATCTAGGAGCTTCGATTATGCCATGCCTTTGTCTATTTATCAATATTTGAATGTTGGTCTATTGAAGGAAACAAGTGTTATTGTTCAACTTGCTGACAGGTCTAATGTTTATCCTAAGGAGTTCTAGAAGATGTTTTAGTACAAGTTAATAGGCTGGTTTTCCCTGCTGATTTTTATGTGCTTGACATGGAAAATGATGATTCTCGTAATTCATCACTAATATTATATAGGGAGACCATTTCTTAAGACATCCAGGATGAAAATTGATGTACATGACGGTACCCTCACTATGGATTTGATGGTGAAGTGATTAGATTTAACATTTACGATGCCATGAAATATCCTAGTGATATCTCTCCTGTGTTTTGTTATGGATGTTATTGACCCATTAACACAGGCTACATTTGACTTGATAGACGGTGATGAGTTGAAAATTGCACTTAATAAGAGTCTTACTATTAATACATTAAAACTCTTATGAAGAAGATTGTAATATCCTCTGATTTATAGGACATGATTTGTGACCTGGAATCGTTAAAACCTATCAGGTATAGTGTGTCCCATATTAATTTACCTCCTTCTAACACAAGACTTCTTCCCTCTATTGTGTAGGCACCAAAGCTGGAATTTAAAACCCTCACCCAAACATCTAAAGTACATCTTCTTAGGAAAAAATGAGACTCCTGCTGTGATAGTCTCTAACAAAATAAGTACTTTAGAAGAAGAAAAGTTTATTCGGGTGTTGAGAGAGTAAAAAAAAGCCATTGGATGGTCCATAGCTGATATCAAAAGGACTAAGCCCCTCCACATGCATGCATAAGATATTAATGGAAGATAATTGCAAACCTTCAAGAGAAGTTCAGCGCCGTTTGAACCCGCCTATGATGGAATAGTTAAGAAAGAGATCTTGAAACTTCTTGATGCAGGTATGATCTATCCAATTTCCGATAGCAAATGGGTAAGTCCAATTCAAGTTGTTCCAAAGAAAATGGGCTTAACTGTGATTGAAAACTCTAATGGTGAGTTAGTTCCTACGCGTGTTTAGAATGGATGGAGGGTTTGTGTTGATTATAGGAAGTTAATGCGTCAACTAGAAAAAATCACTTCCCTCTTCCTTTCTTGATCAGATGCTTGAACGTTTGGCTGGCCATTCTCACTATTGTTGTCTTGATGGTTATTCAGGTTTTCATCAAATTCTAGTGGCACCGGAAGATCAAGAGAAGACTACTTTCACATTTCCATTCAGTTCTTTTGCATATCGAAGGATGCCTTTTGGGCTCTACAATGCCCCAGCCACATTCCAAAGGTGTATGGCTAGTATATTTTTCAGATTATGTGGAGAATATCATAGAAGTTTTCATGGATGACTTCACTGTCTATGGTAACTCTTTCGATTTATGTTTGACTAACCTTACAAAAGTGCTTTAGAGATGTATAGAAAAGAATCTTGTATTGAACTATCAAAAATGTAACTTTATGGTCGAACAGGACCTAATTCTAGGTCATATTGTATCTTCTAGGGGACTTGAAGTTGATAAAACTAAAATAGAATTGATTAAATCTTTACCTTACCCCGTAAGTGTACGGCAAATTCGCTCTTTTCTTGGGAGTTGATGGGTGTCGGATCCAACAAAAATAAAAACCTACTCCTAGACAATTATATGATTTGTGTATAGTAGTGAGTAGGGTCGTATCCACAGGGATTGGTTAAATATATTTCTATTAAAAGAGAATAGAGAGGAAAAGAAGAATGGGGGGTTTGTTTGTGAATCAAAATAATACTGAAATTAGACAATAAAAATTGAATAATGATAAAAGCCTAACCAAAGGAATCGCTATAGTTTAATTCATAGAACTGATCATTGATGCAAATATTTTCTATTCTTTATCTAAGATAAATTGGTTATGGTTATTAACAAGCTCTAATAACCTATCTCTCCTTACTTTCTTGATAATCAAAACAAGCTCTTTGATTACTTCTCTTATTGATTAAACAACCCTAAACAAGCTCTTAGGATTTAATCTATCAATAGCATTAAAAAAACTAGAGAGATTACCAATTTCATCCCGGGTAATTAAAAGATAACCTTTTTAAAAACCAATAAATATATTCCAAAACATAAATTTTGGGGACTTTTAAATTTATAATAAAAACATGTCTTTGTGTCAAAAAAAACAGAACTATCAAAAAAATTACGGATCTGACGTTTTAAGTTGACAATATTTTTAACTTGCAAATTTGAGTAGAAGAGCTTTTTAATTTTTAAAATCCCAAAATTAAAATAAAAAACTTAACAAAAAACTTTCGAAGTTTAAAAAATTATAAAAAAAACAAAGAATAGAGTAAAGAAAAATAAATTTAGACTCAAAATTTCGTGAAAAAAAATTAAATTTTCAATGCCCTTTGGGGCTAAAAAAATTTACTTAGTTACACATGTTAAAATTTTTTTAAAAAGGGAAAATTAAAATTTGAAAACATGAAAAGTCTTTTTTTTTTGGGTTTTCCCCTTGCTCTGCCTCCCCTTCTTCCTTCTTGCCCAAAAAATCCCCCTTTTTCCTCTATTTTTTGGTTTAAATTTATCTTTTTTGGGAAATGGTAAGGGTTTTCGCTAGGGTTTCGAATTTACTTTTTTTAAAAGTAATATAAGGAATTTAAATTAAAAAATTCCTGGAAACCCCACCAAAAACGATGGATTTGGGAAGTGTTCCCCTCTCGTTTTAAAATCCAATTTCCCCTAAATCCTTTTTAAATTTTGAAAGGCCCGGTTTCCCCACCAGGGCTAGACCCAAAAACCCGTGCCTCCTCGGGGTCAAAAAACCACATTTCCTCATTTTGTTCGTGTAGGGCACGGCCTTCCCCCAAACCGGTTGGATCAAACCGTGCCCCCTTTTTTGTTGGTTCTTAAAGACAGTTCAGGGCCCGTGTACTTAAATTCATGTATGTTTCGTTGTTTCCCAAAACCCAATTGTAAAAAGGGCCCTTTGTACTTCAAAAACACGCCCATGAATTTTTCCCCGGCGGTTTTTAAATCCTTGTTTTTTTGACCCAAAATTGTGGGATGAATTCCTCTAAATCACTTGTTTTAAAGCATTTGGGGGACCCCTTTAAAAAGATTTATCCCCAAAAAAAAATTTAAGTACCTTTCCTTTTTTTTTCTAAAAAATCAAAAAAAAATTTAAAAACACAATTCTATATAAAGATTGGGGATAAAATGTCTCTATAAAATTTTCCCCTACATTTAAACTTTTGCTTGCCCTTTAAAGAAATTTGAATCAAAAAAATTGAGAAATCTTTCAAAATTTAAAACAAAATTTTTTTTCATAATTTCAAGCATCTATTTTTTTAAAAATTCATGACTTGAAAATTTTTAAATTGTCTACTACCCCAAAAAAACCCTGGGTTTCCTGTGTTTTAAATTACACATAGACAAAAATTTAATGCTAATTAAAAAAAACCAAATTTAAATTCTCAGTTTAGCAAAAAAACCCTTTTTTTTCCAAAAGTAAAATTTAAAATCCAAAAAGGGGAAAAAACCCCAATTTAAAACTTCATTAAATTTTAAAACAAGTAAATAATCTTTGCAACAAAAAGTAAAACATTGGTATCTACTCTTTCCTAGTTTTTTCCCCCCCTTTTTATTATAATTCTTATTCCCATTTCAATGATTTTTAATTCATATTCGTTGATTAATCAAGCATCTTTTTTTGAGGGGTTTTTGGCTTCTTTTCTTGAACTTTCCCCTTTCTCCCCTTATCGTTATAGTGAGTTCTTTTGAGCCCGGGCAACATCCCGAGCTCGTCACCCAATTGCCCGGGGTTTTTAAAGGATACCCCTACGGCCCTTTTCCCTACTCAAACTTTTAAAGTTCAAAAATTTTTAACTCAAAAATTTTATTGAATAAATTGGAGTAATGACTATGCTTGTTTCCCTTTTTTTTCCACCTTTTTTTTTAAAAAAGGGTTACAAAGGGGAAAAATTTTCTTATCTTAACACTAATTGTTATCATTTTTTTCAAAAAAAACTTCAAAGAGTTACAGAAACTAATTTTAACCTAGAATTTAAATTTTGTTTATTTTTCATTTAAAGAACTAGCCCTTACTTTTAAAAATTTCCCCAATTTTTAAAGCTAAATACAAGGTAAATTTGTTTTTTAAAAGATTTAAACTATTTAATTTTAACTAAGTTTTTAATCACAACAGTAGTTGAGTAAAACATTTGAAACAAGTAAAATTTTAAACATTTTTTTAGATGCTTATTAAGCATTTCGTACAATCTCCCAATTTCAAAAAATTTTTAAAAAAATTTGGGCTTAAAATTGTTTAAAAGGATAAACATTCAAAGTATGAGTAAATTTCCTTAAAAAATTTGGGGCCAAAAAATTTTTTTAAGGGAAAACATTTAAAGTATGATCATTCTTACAAACTTTTCCCAAAGTATGAGTAAAATTCTCTATCCTTTTTTTTTATTATCCTTCCCCCCCCACTTATTTTTAACAGTGTCTGCATGTTCCCTAATTAAAACACTTTTAAAAGAGGTTTTAAACCAATAAAAAATTTAAGGAAAAAAGAAAAAAGGGAATACGGGGTATTTCCCTTGTTTTTAAAGTGTAAGTGATTGGGTTCTCCCCTTTAAAGGGCACTAGGGGAGTGCATCAAATTGTTGTACCTTTGCGGGCGGGCTAATCAAAAGAAAAATAAAAAAAAAATAAAATAAATTTTAATTTTTTTTTTAACGGGGGTTCCCTCTCTTTGAAGCGCCTTTTTTTAACGTCTTTGCTAGACGTTCCTGAAATTTTAAATCCCCCAAATATCGGGGGAAAGTTAAACTGTTTCTTCAAAAATTACATACTTAAAAATCCTTAAAAAAAGGTTTAAAAGCGATGCCATTGACTTTAAAAGTTCTTCCAGTTTCAAGACTTGCGATCTGAACTGAAACCCTTGGAAAAAAATTTATGATAACAAAAGGCCCCAAACCCCAAAGGGTGATCGAAATTTTTTCCCATAAAACAACTTCAACCCGAGAATGATAAATTTTTTTCTTTTTTGACCTAAAAGAAAAATTCTTTCGGGAAAAATTTTTTGTCTTTAAAACCCCTTTGTTTTTCTTTGTAGTTTTTAGTACTTCATAACTTCTTTTTGGGAATTTTCCTAAAGTTCTTGAAAAATTAAGTTTTTGTGCTCACCAACCTCATTCTTTTTGCATGTTACTTTGGGTTTTTAACAGCCCCAGAAACGCCCTATTTTTAAAAACCCCACAAGGAGGTGCATGGTTTGCCAAATACCCAAAACAGTAAGGAGCATACCTTTGGGGGTCTTAAGCTGCCCGGTGGGGCCCTTTAAGGGCATCTTCAAGTCTTGTGCCCAAAACTTCCCTTACTTGGATTGCCCGTTTTTTCCAGAAAAACCCTTGATTTCTTGTTTTGAGACTTTGCCAACCATTGGTTTGAGGGGGGGTTTGAAAGGGGAAAGTGCGATGGGGGCCTTTACTTTTTAAGTAGAGTTTCCACAACTTTTTATTACAAAAGTGTGTCCCAACGTTCAGGGAAAGGGGCCTTTTTGGTGTCCCAAACCTAGAAAAAAATTTGAGATTTGCCCAAAATCCTCAAAAACTTTGGCATCGTTAGCCCGGGTCGCTTTGGTTCCCCCCTTTTGAAAATTAACCCCCCAAAAGAATGATGTAAAAATTACCGAAAGAAAGGGGAAAAAGGACCCATGAAGTCATACCCCATATATAAAATTTTCAAAAGCAAAAAAAATTGAAGTAAAGGGCATTTGGTCCCCTATGTCCTAATTTGAAAATTTTTGACATCGTTCAAAATATTTTACAAAAAAAAAAAAACACAAAACAATGAAAGGCAAAAAAAACCACACCCAAAACCCCACTTTTTTTGCTGTCCCTTGGGTTTCCAAAATGCCCAACCCCCTGCATATGAGTGAAAAAAAATTGCAAGATAGAAAAAATTTACGTTTTTGGGAGAAATAAAATTTTAAATGTTTTGATCTCACATTTTTCCCCACAAAAAACATCATCCCATAAAATAGTACTTACATCACAAAAAAATTTTAATTTTTTTGGAGCCCTAGAAAAATCACTTGGTAGTGCCCTTAGTAACCAAAAAGTTGAAAATTATAAACATCCCAGGGAATTTGTTTTTTGAATAAAAAAGAGATGCTCATCTGGAAAATCATCTTGTATTGGTTTTGGGACCTTCCAAATAAGTATTTTTCTGAGGGGTTTCCGGCAAACTAAGTTTTTAGACCCTTTTCCCCTATCGCGTATTTCCAAAATCAAACCCCTTGTAGTAAGATTATCCATCAATATGTTTTGGGTTTTTCGCCCCCCTTTTTTCCGAGTAGGTATTTGAGAGCTGCATGATCAGAGTAAAAAAATTACTTAGACCAAGTAAATATGATCTGAATTTTTTTTAATTTAAAAAAACAATAGCCAAAAAGTTTTTTTTTCCTTTTGGGGAAATTAGTTGCTTTGGGCCACTATCCAATTTTCGGGAAAAGGTAATAAATGACATGAGAAGCTCTTCCAATCTTTGGCAAAAGAACAGCCCCAACTGCATAATTGCTCGACACCAAAAATTTTAAAAGGGGAAATTTCCCTAGTCGGTGGTTAGAATGTTTGGGAGGGGAAGTTAATTTTATCCCTTTTAAATTGTGTAAAAAGCATGCTTGCAGGCCCCCCATCGAACCCCCTTTGTCACTTCTTTTCCCCCAACCCTACAGGGGTTGGTAATCTTTGGAAAATCCTTGAGGAAGGCCAATAGTTTCCTACACCCCAAAAAAAGAGAAAATTTCCCGTACACTTAAAAAGGTAAGGAATTTTTAACCCAAATTCTATTTTAGTTTTTATCGATTTTAAGCCCCTTAAAGTTTCAATATGCCCTAAATTAGACTCGTTAACCATAAACTGAAATTTTTCATAGTTCAAAAATCAAAACCTTATTAAACATTTTTGAAGCACTTTTGAAAGGTTATTTAAAAACATGAATAAAAAGGGTTTACCATAGATTTGAAGTCATCCATAAAAAACCCTATGATATTCTCCAATAATCTGAAAATTTACTAACCATACCCCTTTTGGGGAAATTTGGCTGGGGCATTGCGGGACCCAAAAAAGGCACCCTTCGATACGAAAAAAATACCGAATGGAATGTGAAAAAATAAAATCATTTTTCTTGTTTTTTCCGGTGCCTTTTAAATTTAAATGAAAACCTGAATAACCTTTTCAAGAAAACAATAGTGAAATACCAAACCCAAACGTTAAAGCATTTTGATCAAAAAAGGAAAGGGAGGGAAGTGTTCTTTTCTATTTGACGCTTTTAAACCTTCCATAATCCCCCAAAAACCCCTCCACCCATTCTGAACACGGTGGGAATTAACCCCAACCATCGGGAGTTTTAAATTTCACAGTTAAGAGCCCGTTTTTTTGGGAACAATTTGTTTTGGGAAATTCCCCAAAATTGTATGGTTTTTGGATAGTTCTTTTCCTGCAACAAGCAGTTTCAAAATTTCTTTCTTTTTTTCATCCTTATGGTGGGTTAAAAAGGGACGCTAAACTTCCTTAAAGGTTTTTGCAATTTTTTTCCCATTAATATCTTGTGCATGCATGTGGGGGGGTTTAAATTTCCTTTGATATCAGCATGGACTTTTCCAATGGCTTCTTTATACCCCTCTAAACCCACCCGAATAAAATTTTTTTTCCTTCAAAAGGGAAACTTAGTTTGTTGGAGCTTTCCCCAGCAAGATTTCCCTTTTTCCCCTTCCCAAAAAATGTACTTTAGATTTTCGGGAAAGGGGTTTTTTAAATTCGAGTTTTGGGTCCCTGAACAATAGAGGGAAAAGTCTTGTGTTAGAAGGGGGTAAGGTTAAATTTAGGAAACCCAAAACCAAAATTTGGTTTTAACGATTCCTAGCCCCCAAAAATTCATGTTCCTACAAATCAGGGGGATATCACAAGCTTCTCCTTAAAAATTTTCATGCTTTTTTAGAAAAATCCTATTAATTTAAAATTTTTCCCAAACTCTTCTTGCCCTATCAATAAAAGGGTACCCTTTTTTTTTAAGGGATAAATTAACATCCCCCAACAAAAACAGGAGAATATCACTGGATATTTCTTTGGAAATCATAAATGTTAAATTTAATCACTTCACCAAAAACTCCATAGTGAGGTTCCCGTCTTTGTACATCAATTTTCGTTTGGATGTCTTAAGAAAGGGTTTCCCCCTAAAAAAATTTCATTGATAAATTATGAAGAATCATAAATTCCCCAAAATTCAAGCACAAAAAAAATCCGCAAAAAAAACCCAAACCCCTTAACTTGTACAAAAACCCTTTTCCCAAAAAACCCCCTCGGGGAAAAAAATTTTGGGGCCCTATCAGCAAGTTGAACAAAAACAAAAATTTTTCCCTTTCCCGGGGGAACCAAAAATTCAAACCTTGATAAAAAAGCAAAAGGCATGACATTGATTGAACTCCTGATCACACTTACTTTAGTGTTTCCCAGGTTTTACCTTTTTTGCAAGGAATAAAAACAAACCTAGACCCTTTAAACTTTTAGGAGGAACCCTTTCTTCCTAAAATTAGCTAAAAAAATTCTACCCACACTAATTTTTTTCATTACCTTTCAGCTTTTCTTTTGTTAGCCCCACAATTTTTTTGAAAAAATTTAAATAACGGGGTATTGCTTAATTGCATAAAGAAAAGGTTTTTATTTCCTCAATTTTTGGCAAAAAGTTTCAAGAATCTCTTTTTTTTTCAGTTTTCATTCTTTTTTTTGCTAATCTAAAAGGGGAAAGGGGGGGGTGTCACCAAAGACCTTTGGGGGTTAAAACGAGGGACCTCGGGTTCTGGTTGTTTTGCTAGTCTGAGTAAAAATCTCTTTCTCATTTCTCTTCCTAAAGATTAGTTCGGTTGTCCTTTTTCTAAATTGGGGATCCCTGCAATTCCGTTCCCTTCCAAGGTAATTGCTTTAGGCTTTGTTTTGGGTTTTTGTGTGGGGTTGGGGGAAAGGTAATTTTTCCCTTTGGGAGTTTCAAACCCTGTTTTTTGAAGAAGCAATTTGGGTTTTCCTATTTCTCCAAGTTCTGAATGCTTTTCTTTGTTCATCCTGAAATTTTTTTGTATTAACGAAAGCGTTTAAACAATTTCCCCCAAGAGCTTACTTGAAGGGGGAAGGACTTTGGGACTTGGTTTGATGGCTTGGGTTTTGGGAATTGAAAAAAATTTTTGGGGTTTTAAAATTGCCTATTTAATTTGGGAAGATCCCCCCCATCCGGGATTATAAAAATTCAAGTAGGGATAATTTTCTTTTGTGGCGTCCTAGAAATCCCCCTACAATTTGGGCCCTGCTCATAAATTGAATCATGCAATTTTGGGACCCCAGGTCGGTAGGAGGGGATTAGGGGGCCACAAATTCCCAAGCCTTCAAAGTTTGTTTTTTTCCAAGAGCTATTTGTGTACGGGGAAAGGTTAAGGTTAGAAATTTGATGTTAAAGGTTTTGAAACACTTCCCTCTTTTCCCTTTCCTTGAAGTTAAATCATGCCTTTACCCAAAATTGTTGTGAATTAGCAGCCTTAATGGAATAAATTTTCCCTAGTTTTGCCCAAAGGTTTTTATTCACAAAGGCGCCTCCACTAGAAGCATCCATCATCTTCCCTCCATCAAAAGCAACCTTCAAAAAATTTTTAATGAAAAGTTTCAATATCCCATTTTTGGGGACACTTGTTTAAAATTTCTTAACCTCCCCCAAATACTCATGAAATCTCGGTATCCCTCTATTTGAACCACAAATCCTTTTCTTTTTCCCAGGGTCAGACGCGGGGAAAAATTTGTCCGGGAACACCCCAAAACCAAAATTTTCCCATTTGGTTTTAGAAACTGGGGGGGAAAATAAAAAACAACCAATCTTTAGTCTTTACTTAAAAAAAATTGGAAAAGCAATGTAACTTGTTTTTGTTCGTCGATTTTCCTTGAGCCTCATGTAGAAACACTATATAAAAACTTTTTTTAAAATGTTTGTGAGGATCTTCTTTTCAGACCATGAAAGGGGAGTAGCAATTATCAAACCAATTTCAACTAAAATTTCAACAGCCTTCAGGATATTGAATATAAAGTGGTTGTTAAATTCACACCCGGGTTTGCAAAAAAAATTCTCTTAATGTTCTTTCAAAATTTTTCCTTTATCTTCTTTTTTTTTCAGAATCAAGATAAAATCAAAACAAACCCAATCCAATTTCCCATCCGGGGATGAAGATGATACAGTTTCTTTTTGACGCAGCCAAAGTTTCCCTTTAACTGTCTTTTTAAAAGTCTTCCCCTCAATTTTGGGTTTTAATAAAAAGTTAAACCCTTTATGAGAAGAACGATCAGCAAAAAAATAGAAATAAATTTGACAAAAAACCCTCCAAGGGCCCCAAAATGTTGATGGGTGCCCAAATTTCCAACAAAATAAAAACCTACTCCTAACAATTATATGATTTGTGTAAAAGAAGTGAGTTGGGCGTATCCATAGGGTTTGGGTTAAAAAATTTTTTTAAAAGAGAATGGGAGAGGAAAAGAAGAAGGGGGGGGGGTTTGTTTGTGAATCAAAAAATACTGAAACCAGATAAAAAAATTAAATAATGAAAAAAAAGGCCAAACCCAAAAGGGGAAACACTATATTTTTAATTCATAGAACGATCATTGTGAAAATTTATTTTCTTTTCTTTATCAAAGGGAAAAATTTGGGTTTTTTGGTTATTAACAAGCTCTAAAAACCTATCTCTCCTTACTTTTTTTATAACAAAACAAGTCTTTGATTACTTCTCTTATTGATTAAAAACCCTAAACAAGCTCTTAGGTTTTAAAAATTTTTAAAATAGAAAATTAAAAAAAAACTAAGAGTTTCCCAAATTCCCGCCGTAGATTATAAGAAAACCCTTTTTTTAAACAAAAATCATAAAACCCCAAAACTGAATTTGACTATCTAATTTATAAAAAACCCATGTCTTTGTTTACAAAAACTAAACAATTTCAAAATTAGGGACCTGGGGTACTATTGAAAATATATTAACTTGTTTAATTTAAAGTAAAAGACCCTCTAATTAAAACCCCAATCCCTAATAAACTTTAACAAAAAAAAAATTCAGAAGATAAATAAATATCAAAAAAACAAAAAAATAGATTTAAAGAAAAATTTCAATTAGATCTCAAAATTCGTGAAAAATTTAAAAACTTCAATGATCCTTTGGCTAAAAATCTACTTAGCTACACATTTCCCCTTAAAAAAGAAAATTAAAAGTGAAAAAAGGGAAAAGTCTTTTTTTTTTTGGTTTCCCTTGCTCTCCTCTCCTTTTTCCCTTCTTGCCCAAAAAATCCCCCTTTTCCTCCCTCTGGGTTGGTTTATTTTTTTTGGGGGGAATTTTCCCAAAGGATCTTCACTAGAAAGTTTTGGAATTTCTTTCCTTTTTCCCAAGAAAATATCGAGAAGTGAATAAGTACGTTGGGTTTACGCCCCCAAACGGGGGCCAAATTTTTTTGAACCGTTTCCCGGGTCAAAACCCAAATTTGCTCATCCTTGTTCAGTGTTTAGCATGGTTTTCCCCCCGGGCCCTTATTACAAACCGTCCCTTTCCCCTGGTCTTTTTAATTCACTTTTCCTCTTTCTTGTTTGTGAAAGGCACGGCTTCCACCCGGTTTAGATCAAAAAAACCGGTTCCCCCCTTCTTTTGGGTTCTTCAAGAAAATTTACAGGGCCGGGGGAACTTAAAACCGTGTATTTTTCTATTGTTTCCCAAAAACCAATTTACAGGGCCGGTTTTCCCAAAATTTACACACCCATGTATTTTTCCTCCCGGGCGGGGAAACCCCTTTTTCTTTGTTCCAAATTGTAGATGACTTCTCAAATCATTTGAATTAGCATTTTTGACTCCTTTTTAAAACCTGATTTTTCACCAAAAAAAAAATTTAAGTCCCTTTTTCCCTTAGTTTCTATAAAAAAATAAAAAATTAACAAAATTCATACTAAAAAGATTGATTTAAAAAATGGCTCTACCCCAGTGTAGGGTGATGGGAATCAAAACCCAAAAAAACCCTTTTCATTGGGAAAAAAAAATTGAGGGATTTGGGAATCTTGGCGATGAGGGCCCATTTCGAGTGATAAACCCTTGGGGATTTAAATTTTATTACAAACCCTTTTTTTTATCTTATTCATGAATTGTTTTTTCCCAACGGGTTTTGCTTTTTTTGGCTTCACAAGGGAGGGATAAACTCACAAAGGGACTAAGCTTTGGGTTATCTTTTGGCCCGGGGCCCCAAAAACCGGGGCGATTGGGGTTAAACCCGACGGATTCCTTAAAAAAAGCTACCCTCCCGAAATTATTTTCTTTACTTGTAATTTATGTTTGAACCTTTTTTTTTGTAAGCTTTAGGGGACATTTTATTTTGGTTGTTTTTTCCCTTTAGGACCGACCACCTTATAGTGGAAAGTTGTGTTTTCCCTTGTCATTTTAACCCAAAAGGGGTTGCAAAAAAAATTACTTGCAAATTAGGTTTTTTAGGGGTTTTTTTGAAAAAATTTGAGAAAAAAAAACCCCTTTGTCCCTTTTTGAGAGAGAGTGCCTCTTGAAAGGGCATTTGCTCTTATTTTTTTCATTAGTGAAATTGTGGCGAGGGGGGCCCTTGGTTTTTGTTGTGAGTCTATCAAAAAATTCCCAAGTTGATCCAAATTCCAAAAAATAGTGAGTCTTATCTGGTGAGGTTTTTGTTATTTTAGGGTACTTTTGTTCTTATGAAATTAGGGTTCAAAAATTTCGAAATTTGAAAGCCCCTTTGAATTGAATTTGAAAATACCATTTCGTTTTCCCTTCTGAAAATGTCATTTGATAAAATTGAAAATTCATCAAAATTTTCGGAATTTCTTTTGGGAAATATTAGGTTTTTTCCTTTGTTTGTGGCTTTGGTTTTTCATTATCAATTCACCCTTTTTTTATTTTATTTTTGCTTGCCCCCCCTTTGGGCCCAATCATTTTTTTGGGTATCAGAGTCTTGTTGAGGGGGGAAGGGGAATTGGTTGTTTTTAAAATTTCGTGGAAGTGTTAAAACCAATTGGGGTTGATCAAGGGGAAAAAAACCCAAATTTTTTGGTTGTTTTTTTGTTGTTGTAGTTTTGAGATTGTAAAATTGTTTTGGATTGGGATTTTAATTTGCTGTTTAATTGGAGTTGTTTTGGGAAAGGTTATTAGATCACTTTGGGTTTACTAATTACGGGGAAGAGCCGAAATACAAAGTGGAATTACCTTAGCAAATTTTTTAAATTGTGAAAATTACCAAATTTTTGCCCAAAAAGGGATGTGGGGGTTGGATTTTTGAAAAATTGTTTTTTTTGAATTCCCTTGGGGTAATTCCCGAATTTGTGAATTTTAAAATTTTTTAAATTTCATTAAATTGGTTAGAAAAGGAAAATTTTTTGAAATTTTTAAAAATATGCAAATTTTAAATTTGGTTGGAGTTAATGATTGCTTTTTTAATTGAATTCATTGTTACCAATTGAGGAAGGCTTTCAATAATTTAAGTTATTTTAAATTCAAAAATTTTAAGTTGCGGGTATAGTGGGATTCGGAATTCATTTTGGAAAGCTACTTAAATTTAAAATTTTTGTCTTCTTATTTGCCGTGGGAGTTGAAGATTACTTTTATTTATTGTTCATTGGGTTGGTGCCGTGGGAAATATTACGTAAATTGTAGGGTTTTTGCTTGTTGATTTTCCGGGGGGAAACCCTTTTGGAAATTTAATTTTTTCTGCAAAAGTTTACTTTTTGGGTTTTTTGTGGGGGAGGTATTACACGTGAGTTGCAATTTTAAAATTTTTTTCTTTTAAGGGGGGTTTGTGGTTTTTCTTTTTGGGTTTCCCTTTTTCGTGAAGTTTAAGGAAGTATTGTAGTGGAAGTGTATTTTCCTTGAATCATTCATTTTTTAGAAAAAATATTCCCAAAGGGCTAAAAATATTTTCATTTGATAGGTGAATGGGGGGTTGGGTGAAGAAGCCAAGCCCCCGGGTTTGGGGAGGGCATGGAAAGTAAGTAGCACAAAAGAACTCGGGGGAACAACCTAAGGAGCTTTTAAATATGGGTTTCTACAAATAGCAACTAGAGTTTATAGGATGAAATTTACCCCCAACCACCAGTGGGTTTAAAAAAACCCGGGACCACCTCGAGTACCCCCACAAAAAACCCCCATTTAAACAGGAGGGAAATTTAAGAAGGGGAGATGGGCAATTTTGGAGTCAATCTAAATTAAAAATGGGATTTCAGGCCACCTCGGGGGTTTGGGAAAATTGGGGAAAAAAAAAAGAAGCCAACCTATGAGGGGAAAGGGGTCAGCAAAATGAAATACCCGGGGGAATGGAGGATAAGGTCGAAGTCTTTTTTTTGAATGTTTTTGAGATTGACGACAATTTCCAGGGTCAAAATTGGCTGGATTAATTTGTAGGGGTTTTCTGCACTTTGGTGGAAGGGAAATTTTATTTATAAATAGGATCGGATGGAGGGATAGGGGTTTAGACCCGGAGGGGTATGGAAAAAGGTTTTTAAGGAATGGGTTTATTCCTGAGCACTACAAACAGGGCTATTTATGCGACTGCAAATTTTGAGGCAGGGGGAGGAAAAGGTTTGGGTTTAATTTTTGTGCAGGAATTTTTTGGAAACCCCTTTTTATTAGGGTGTGGGTTGTTAGCCTCCCGGAAAAAAAACTATACCTTTTTGTCCCCAGGTTAAAATAGGGGATACGTGTATTGTTGGGCTACAGGTTAAAACCCACTTGTTTAGGCTATTCAGTTGGCCTTTAAAAATGAGAGACAGAGGAGGTCCAAATTTTTTTAGGGTCCTTTTCCGCAGGCCTAATACTTTCTAATAGACCCATATAAAGGGCATTCATGGGGGACAAAGGCGGTTGGTTTAGGGGGTCCCAAAACATGGACAAACTACACCCAACCCTCATCAGAGAAAACTTTACCCACTGGGGGGTAAAGAAAGGGTTTTTCCCAAAACCCGAACCCGGGGAGCTGTTCCCCCGGGTCTACTAGTGGGAAAACACGCTAGTTAAAAATTTTAAATGCCCTGGGATTTTGGGGATATGGCCCGCACAGTGTCCCAAAAAAAGAGGGGGTGAAGACTATTATGGAAGACATTGGGGGAAAGGGTACTGAGGTGACCTTTTAACAAAATTGAGCCTCAGATTTCCAACCTTTTTGCAGGAAAAATTATGATGATCAGAATGCCAAATTTCACCTGGGGGGAGCAAAACTGGAGGAAAATATCTATCCCTCAATGTATTACGTTGGATTTTGTTTCCCCATTTTCCCTTTATGTTTAGGGGAAATTAAAAGGGAGAACATATTTCATTTCCTCTTGCAGAATTTTAGAGGTTTCCTTTGTGTACTCATCATTGATAGTGGTAGTTGGGACAAATTTTTATATCTGGGTGCAAATAGTGACAAATTTTTTAACTTTTCATAAACCTCATCCTAGTCCTTACATTTGCATTGGTGGAAATAGAGGTAGTATGCATGTTCCCTTAGGGCAAAGGTTCCAGTGAGTGTCGGGCAGGATTATCATGATGAGATCCTTTTTGTTTTAGTTCCCAGCATGCATTCCTTTTGGGTGTTGGGGCGGGGCCCCGGGTTTTATTACGACGGGTGTTTCATGTTTTGGGGGAAAAAAAACCTACATGTTTTTGCATGGGGTGACACGCATAATTTCCATTAAACCCAAAGAAACCCCTCTAAGGTCGAAGGGTTTTTAAAAGAGGGGCAGGCAGCCGACAATACCATGGTTAGTCGGGGAAGCAAACAACGAAAATCCTTTGGGGTTTAAATTTCCACAATTGATCCTCTAGATTTGAGGGGGAAAAACTTCCGAAGCCCGAGGAGATGAAAGGGAAAAAATTTGGCCTGTCAACCCTTTTTAGAAACCCAAAAATGGTTTTTGACCAAAAATTTCTAAACTTTTTTCTTATGTTTTTAAATTTCCCAATAACTTTTAGAATAATCTACGGGAAAATTATATATCCCATGGGGTGCCCCAAAAAGTCCTACAACTTCATTTTGGGCACAAGACATTTTTTTGGGTTAAAAATCAAAGGGCCCCCCGCGATTGTTTTTTAAATTTGAGGAAATTTGGGTCCTGAAGATTTTTTGTTTTATTGTTTTCATGGGAAATGTTTATTGAACTATTTTGGGTTTTATTTTTGGGTTTTGGGAAAACCTTTTTTTTTCCATTAAAATTTCATTTTTGGGGTTTGCCACCCTTTTAAAAAAGGGGAAAATTTTAATTTTGAGCACTTTTTAACCCTAGAAGTAGCCAAATATAAAAAAAAGGGTTAAGAGAGGGTTAAAGGGGGCTTTATTTTTGCAGAAAATACACTCTTTTTCCGTTTTGAAAAAAAGGGGTTTAACCTTGGTTCCAAAAAATTTTTAAAAAATTTTAAATTTCCCAAAAATTTAAAAATTTTTGGCGAGGGGCAACAATTGGGAAAAATTTTTAGTCATATCAAATTTTTTTCTTGTTGTGATTTCTTTTCCCCTATTTTGTTGTATCAAAGGGGTTTATTTTGAGATAGTTTTTTGGTCAGATTTTTCATCTTATTGTACATGAAAATTTATTTGGTTTAAAATTTTAAAAAATTTTTCAAGTTGATTTTAATTTTTATCTTTTAAAGGGTTTCCTTTTCTACGGAATTTCACCATTTAGAAAAGGGATCTTCCCTTTTCCCGGGGGTTTTCCCTTTTTCAAAAATTGGGGGCTTATTTTTGTGGAAAATTTTATATTAGAAGTGTTTTTTAAAAAGCCTTTTCCCTTGTGGTATTCCCAAATTTTTTTATTAAATAGGTTTTAAAATTTTATCATTTTAAACATTGGGTTCCCCTGGAAAAAGTTTTTCCCTTTTTTGGGTTTCCCTTTGCTAGACTTGGGATTTTTTTCTTTTTTTAAGTCTTTTGAATGGCTTTAAAAAAAAAGATTTGGAAAATACTTTTGGTATCAGGTTAAAGGTTTAAAAGGAGGGTTTTTTGAATTTTTATATTTTTTATCCCTTTTAAAAAGTTTCTTCCTATTCCCTGAGTTTTTCTTACGGTTTTAAAAGGAGGGGTTGTTGCAATTGGGGTTTTTTGGAAATTTTATTTTTTTAATTTCATCTTGCCGTGATTTTTTTTTAAAAGGTTTATGGAAAAGGGTTTTTTTATTTAAGTTTTGGGGAATTTTTTAAATTTTTGGTTTTTCCTTTTTGAAAAGAATTTCAAGGGAGGGGAAATTGGATCAAGTGAATGTATTTTTTTTTTGTTTTTAACCCCTTTAAGTTTTCGGGAATGTCCTTGTTGAAATTGGGAAAGGGTTAATTGAATTTTTTTTAATGGGCTAAAATTTGGGGTGAGTTTTTAATTTGGGGAAGGGGGAAAAATTGGGTTTTTGTAAAAAGTGGGCTTTTTATTGTAATTTTTTTTCTTGACTTCACCCTGAAGGGGAGGAAGGGGTGCAATTTCGGAAGTGCAAATTTTGTTGGAAGAGAATTGTGTTTAAATTTTGGGATTTTTGGGAAATTTGGAATTGGGGGAAGGGGTATTCAATTTTTAGATTTTTAAAGTGTATAAAAAAGGGGGTTATTTTATTTCAAAAAAAGCAAATTTAAAAGTGAAGGAGTTTAAATTTTGCTTGTTTGAAATTTTAAAATTTGCATCTTTACCAATGGGGGGAGTTTCAATTATTTAAGAGGATTGATTTTTTTAAAATTTTTTAAAGCTGCCCTTTTTATGTTAATTTTTGGGAAAAAATTTTGTTGAAGTGGATAAAGTGCTTGAGTGTGTTGGAAATGTATATGGTGTTTGGGTGCAAATTTGGGAAATGGAAGTTTTTTTAAATTTTCCAAAATTTTAAAATTTTCTTTGGAAAAAAGGAAAAAAACTTGGTGGAATGGGGTTTAGACAGAGGAAACATCTAGATAATGGTCCTTGTTTTTGTTTCAGGGAAAAAATACATCCAAGAAATGGAGGAAAGGGAAAAAAAACTACTTTTTTTGGAAATTTTAGATGTTTGGGGTTCTGGAGAGATAAATCCTTTAGATGGATTGTTTTTTTGGAAACGGGGAAATTCTGTTGTTTGAGCTAAAAAAATTTGAGGTCAAAAATTTTTGGGGGCCAAGGAGAAGGGTGGGAAACAAAATCCCACAAAAACCCATCCCTTTGGCAAAAAATTTTTGGATTTCAATTTTTGGGGGTTTAGGGCCCCTTTCGAGCTGATCAACCCTTTGGGGTTTTTTATTATCTAACCTTTTTATTTTATTTATGAAATTTTTAATTCCAACAGGGATGCTTATTTGGCTTCACAAGGCGATGGAAAAAAAACTCACTAAACCAGCTTTTGGGTTATCTATTGGGGGCCGACCTTAAACCCCGGGGAGGGGTTGAACCGACGGGGTTCCATCATGAAACTAGCCCGCCCAAGATTATTTTCTTTTTCTTGAAAATTTAAAGTTTTTTAAACCCTTTTTTTTGTAAGCTTTATGGGACATTTTTTTTTGGTTTTTATTTTACCTTTTGGACCACCACCTTTTTAGTTGGGGTTGTGATTTTCTTTGTCATTTTAACCCCAAAGGGGCAAGTTTTAAATACTTTCAAATTAGGGTTTTTTTGGGGGCTTTTTTTAACATTTGGGGAAAAAAAAACCCCCTTTTTGCCGTTTAGAGAGGTTTCCTCTTTTCAAGCATTTGTCTTTTCAATTTCATTAGTGAAATTTTGGCGAGTGGACTTTGGGGTTTGTTGTGTTCCCTATCAAAAAAATTTTCAAGGGTTTATCCCAATTCCCCAAACTAGTTTAGTCATATTTTGGTGAGGAAATTTTTTTATTTTATGTACTTTTGTTCTTATGAAATTAGGGTTCTAATTTCGGGAAAATTTTAAAGCACCTTTGAATTGGGAAAAATTTAATCCATTGTTTTCCCCTTTTAGCAATTTGTCATTTGAAAAATTGTAATTCATCACCCAATTTTTGGAATTTCATTTGGAATATTGAGGCTTTTCCCTTTGTTTGTGGGGTGGATGTTCATTATTTAATTCATTTCCCTTTTTTTTTTTATTGTGCTTTTAAACCCCCCCCTTTGGCACATCCCGTTAAAGGGTTCTTCGAAACCCTTTATCAAGGTTTTTTTCCCAAAAATTAACGCCCCTTTGTATTGATGCAAAAAAAATGGCATTTGAGTTTTGATGGGGGCTTGAAACATGCTTTTGCACATTGGGAAGGGTAAGTTTAAATTCTACTCCCCAAACATTCAACAAACCACCCGGGAACCTTCCTTTGAAATTTTTGTGTGATGCGGGGGCAATTATGCAAATTTTACGCTGGGGGTTGGGCCCAAAAAGTTGGAAAAAACTTCAGGGTTTATTTACTACGCTTTCCCGAAAATTGGATATTTCTTTAATGCAATATTCCAACCCAAAGGGAAAAAAAGAACTCTTGGCTTTGTTTTTTTTCTTTAGAAAAATTTTAGAAACTATTTTCTTGGTACCAAAGGTTAAAATTTTTTACTTTTTATCATGCACTCTCAAGTACCTGCTCGGAAGAAGAAGGGGGAAACCAAGACTTATTCGATGGATACTCTTATTACAAGAGTTTGATTTGGAAATACACGATAGGAAAGGCCCCCGAAAAACTTGTTGTCGACCCCCTCAGTAGAATACCATCAGTGAAGATTTAATACCTCTACAAGTTTATTTTCCATTTTGAGCCTCTCTTTTCTATTGAAAAGGGCAATCCCCTTTGGGATGCTGAAAATTTTTCAACCCATTTGGTTACTAAACACTAAAAAGGATTTTTCCCAGGGCTTAAAAAAATAAAATTAAAAGGGGTGCAAGTACTATTAAAGGGGTTTAAACCGTATTTTTGGAAACTTTGGGGCTTATCAAATTTATTAGAAGGTGAAATTTTTCCAAAAAGATATTCCTTCTGTATTGATTTTTGTCACCCCTTAAGCATGTGGGGCACTTTTGGGCCCCAAGAGGACGCTCAAAAGTGTTAGGGTTTGGCTTTTTTTGGCTTTCCTTGTTTCGTGGGTTTTATTTGTTTTGTAAGTCTTGTGAAAAAATGTTTAAAAAATTGGCAACTTAGGACTAGGGACCAAAAGGGCCCCTTACCCCTAATTTTTGCTTGTAAAAAATTTGATTATGGGGAAATTTTTTTTATGGGTCCTTTTCCTCTTTCTTTCGGTAATGTTTACATCCCTTTCTTGCTGTGGAATAGTCTCAAAAATGGGTGGAAACCAAAGTGAAACCCGGGCTAAAAGATCCAAAGTTGTTAGAAATTTTTTCAAAACTCATATTTTTTCTAGGTTCGGGGGAACCCAAAAGGGTCTTATCAGTGATCGTCCCCACAAAATTTTGTTTTGAGTAGTGGAAAACCCGTTAAAAAAATACAATGTCACTCATCGCACTTCCACCGCATACCACCCCCAAACAAATGGATTTGGGAGAGGTTTTCCAAACGAGAAACAAGCCCATTCTTAAAAAAACCTCCCAAACCAAGGGAGGAAGGATTGGAAAATAAGACTTGAAGATTTCATTTTTGGGGGCCCACCAGACAGCTTTAAGGGCCCCCATAGGTATGCTCCTTTTCGTTTTAAAATTTGGGAAAAATTTTGTCACCCTCCCTATGGAGTTGGAACAAAAGGGGGTACTGGGGGGGTAAAAAAAATGAAAAATGCAAAAGGAAAGAGGTTGGTGAGAAAAAGAAAACTTCAAATTTCAAGAAAATTGAAAAAAATTCGAAGAGGGAAACTTTTGGAGTACAAAAATCTATAAGGAAAAAACAAAGGATTTTCATGGGTCAAATTATTTCTCGAAAGAATTTTTCTGTAGGGTTTAAAAAATATTACTTTATCACTACGATTGAAGTTTTTTTTTGGGGAAAAATATCCCCATGGTGGGGGGGTCCTTTTTTTATCACTAACATATTTTACATGGTTGGGGTTGGGGATCGCAAGTCTTTTAAATGGGAAAACTTTCAAAGTCAATGGTCATCGCTTGAAACCTTTTTTTGAAGGATTTCAGTGTGTAATATTGAAAAAACCAAATTTAAATTTCCTTGGTACTGCGATTAAATTTCCGGAATGTCTTTGCCCAAGCTTAAAGAAAAGGGGCCCTTTATGGGGGGGGCAACCCCCGACTAAAATATTTATATATATATATTTTTATATATATATTTCAATTTAAATTTTTTTTTAGTTTTTTTTTTTTTTTTTTGATTTTGCCCGCAAAAGGGTACATAATTTATCAGATGACAATCTCTGTGCTTTTTGGGGGGAAACTCCAAAACCTTTACAATTTTTAAAACCAGGGAAAAATTTCCCCGGGATTCCCCTTTTTTCCCCTTTTTCTCTAATGTTTTCCCTTTTTTTTTTAATTTCCTCTTTAAAATTTTGCTGAATTTGGAACAGTGCAAAAACTGTTTAAACTAAGTGTGGGGGGAGGATAAAAAATAAATATAGAGAATAGAGAAATTGAGTATACTACTAAAATCTAAAATCATATTATACCATAATTTTTAATTTTTTGTCCTTAAGCATTTTATGGTAAAATTTTAAACCAAATTTTTTTTTAAAAATTTTCATGAAAATTTTGGAAAAATTTTTCTAAATTTTGTTAAAAGGTATTCTACAAAATGTGAAATTGACTTGTTCAAGTGCCCTTTTCTCAAACCAAATGCTATGATTGAATAATTTGTTAAAAATTTTGTAGTGAAAACTTTTAAAAAAACAAATTTAAACCCTTTTATTTTGGGTTTTTGAATTGGGAATCAAAAAGTAGGTCGAGTTCTTAAGTGAAAAAAAAACAAGTTTACTTCTAGGTTAAATTAGTTAATTTTTACTCTTTGAAGTTGTTTTTTTTAAACAATGATAACACCCCCCAGTGGGAAAAAAGGGAGAAAAAACTTTCTCCTTTTGTTATCCTTTTTAAAAAAAAAAAGATTTTCTTAATTTTTATGATAGCTAAAAAAAAAAAAGGGGGGGAAAAAAATCAACATGCCATTACCCAATGATTCAAGTAATTGAAATTAAAGTATTCGAACTTGAATGTTAGAGTGGGGGAAGAGTCCGTATGGGTTTCTTAAAAACCCCCCACTTTAGGCAGCCGGGATGCGCCGATTCGATGAACTCACTATAACGATAAAGGGGCGAAAAAAAGGGGAAAGTTCATGAAAAAAAAGCAGGCAAAAAACCCGTCCAAAATGATGTTGATTAAACAAAAGAATATGAATGAAAGATCATTTGAAAGAAATAAAAACTTAAAATAAAAAGGGAGAAAGTCTTGGGAAAGAGTAGATCCATAGCTTTTACTTTGTGTTCAAAGATTATATACGGGAAAAATCTAAGAAGTTTAATTTTGGGGGGTTTTTCCTTATTAGATTTTAAATATTTACTTTTTGGGAAAAAAAGTTCTTTTGTAAACATGAGGATTAAAGTTTGTTTTGTTTAGATTAGCCCATTAAATTTTGGCTAAGGAATTTAATCACAGGAAAAACCCTTTTTGGGTTTTAGGAAATAACATTAAAATTACAAATCATGAATTTTAAAAAAGGGTAGATGCTTGAAAATGATGAAAAAAAAATTTTGTATAACTATGAGGATTTCTCAAAATTTATTTGTTTTAATTGCCCTTTAAAGGGCAAGCAAGAAACCAAGTGTGGGGGAAATTTTTATAGAGCCATTTTATCCCCAATCTTTATTATATGAATTGTGTAAATTTTTTTTTGATTTTATAGAAATCATAAGGAAATGGAAATTTTAAATTTTTTTATGGTGATAAATTAGGTTTTTAAAGGAGCAAGGGGTGCTAATTTTAAGTGATTTAAGGAAAAAGTCATCCCGCAAATTTTAAAACAAGGCAAGGATTTAAACCCCAAAAAACCCCCGGCGTACAAGAGAAGAAAACAGAACAAAAAAAGCTTTTTGGAAAAACAAGGGAATACACGGGCGTGTATTTCCAGATGCAAAGGCCTTTGTTTTGGGTTTTAAAAAAAACAAAAGCTTTCACGGTTTTTTAATACCGGGCCGTGTGTTTTTAAATTTAAAAAAAAAAGAAGGGTTTACACGGTTTTAAAATTCAAGGCCCTTTGTTTGATTTGAAAAAAAAAGAAGCTTACACAAATTTTTAAAAACACGAATGTGTATAAACCCTTTGGGTTTGACTGTGTATGTTGAAAATTCGGCCCGTTTCAGGGATTTTTTCGGTTTTCATATTTTATCCTTCGTTTTCCCGAAGGTGGGGGTGTAGAGGGAAGAAACCGAATGGGGAAAAACAGGAAAACACCTTTAAAACAAAGACTTTTCTCTTTTTTCCCCCTTTTTGATTTTGTTTATTTTTGAACTTTTTGGGGGCAAAAAAATCTTTAGCCAAAGGGGTCTCAATTGTTTTGTTCTTTAAGAAAAATTTTAGATCTAATTGATTTTTCTTTATTCTATTCTTTTTTTTTGGGTATTAATATATTTGCTTAATGTTTTTTTTATTTTTAAACTTGTTTGATTGGTATGAAATTTGAGCTCTTTATTTCCCTTTGCATTTAAAATATTGGTTTAATTTGAATTTCATATTCGAATTTTTTTGATAGTTTTAATCTCTGTGATCAATAAAATGTTTGATTATTGAATTTTAAAAAATTAAAAATTTATGTTATGGAGATATTTAATCTTGTTTTTAAAAAGGGTTTTCTTTTAATCTTCTGGGAAAGATTTTGGGGGTCCCTTTTGGGTTTTTAAAGCTATTGAAAGATTTTTTTTTCCTAAAGTTGTTTAGGAAAAGTTTAAAAAATAAGGGGAAATTTAAACAAAAGTTGTTTTTTATTATCAAGAAAAATAAAGGGGAAGTTTGGTTTTTTGTTTTTGTTAATAACCAAACCCGTTTTTTCTAGATAAAGAAAAAGAAAAAATTTAAACCCAAAAACATTTTATGAAATTAAAAAATGTAATGATACCCCTTTTGGGTTTGGGGTTTTATCATTATTAAAAATTTTAAATTTTCTGATTTTTCCCTTTTTAAAATTTTAATTTACAAAAAAAAACCCCCATTTCTTTTTTTTCTCTATTTTCCTTTTTCTATAGAAAAAAATTTAACCAATCCCCATGGATACGACCTTATTCACTGGGTATCTAAAAAAATTGTTTTGGACTAGGTTTTAAATTTTTTTTTGGAAAATTTGACACCCCCTCAAAAAGAAAATTACAAATGCTCCCCCTCCACATCAAGAAGTAACAATCATAAAACCTTAACAACATAATCAATCACTCAATTTCCACCTCTACAAGTCAGTTCATGATGGAAATACTACAACCCTTAATTTCCAATTTCAGTTGACAAATCCATCCTCTTAAACCTCAAGCTCTAATACCAAAAGATGATGTGCTCAAAACCAAGGTTAAGCACATGCAAAAATCAAAAAACAACTTCAATTCACAAAATAAAAAACCAGCTCAATAGGATCATGAATTGCGTGAACCCTAATGGAGATTTGATGAAACCCAAAGGTTAAAAGTTTGCAACTAACAACCCAAAAAAATAAAAACTTCTCCAATAAAAAAACAATCACAAGAATTTCACGTGAATTACCACAAAACATTAAGATCCAATTTCATAAATAACCCTTCCCACAATCTCCAACTTACGATTCAAAATGGTTAACAATTGTTATGGTGAATCACAAGTATGATAATTATCAAATAAACACACTCATTCGAATTGAAACCAATTCAAATCTGACCAAGAAAAGTTCTAATCCAACCCTAGATATTACACACTAGAGAAGAAAACGAAAACAGACAAGTAGAAATTGATATGATCACAATTTCAATTGTTGCATTCGCCACAAAACTCAACTCTTGGAAATTGAAATTGATAAGGAAAAAGGTAACTAGGGAAACCCTAAGCCCTCTCATGAAAATTTGATGTTCAATTCTGAAAAAATTTTTGGGCCTCCTCAAACCCTATTAGGAGCAGTATTATACTTGCTCCCCTTTAGGATTTTGAAATGCCCAAAAATTACAACTATGCCACTTTTAAGGTAGCCAGCCCTAAATGGAAATTACAATCAAAATGAAAATTCACAAAAGAAAATATGACATTTAAAATATTCCATAGAATAATTACAAAGTACAAAAATATCATAAATCTTTATAAGCCAATGCTTCGAAATGGAAACAATCGCAGCGGGTCTTTAATTGTAAAAACTGAAGATGTCACGTGGCCATCAACTAGTGTAGGACATATTAGCATCCCATGGATAATTATTATTGTACCAAAAAGATTATTTCTCAAATTTTTGTTAGATAAAAAGTATGAAGTAAAAATATAAGCGATTTGGATCATTAGCTAAATTCTAGTTCTGAAGGTATAGGCGGGGGCCAAAAAATTTCTCATTTGAGAGACAGAGTAGTGAGAGATGGAAATCTTGAATAGAATGATAGATGGGGATTTATCATCCTTACAGGGAAGAAAGGGATGATAACTTTGGGGCTACTCTATATCAGAATAGGGATTTTTAGGCCACCTCGAGGATTTAGTGTGTAATGTTGCCAAATGCCTTCTTATGATGGTAAAGGATCAATTGATGATTATTTAAACTGGGAGGATAAGGTTGAGGGTCTCTTTGAATGTTATGAGATTGATGATAATACCAGAGTCCTATTGGTGTTGTTGAGTTTACATGATATGCCGCATTATGGTGGAAGAATTTGATTATCAGCAGGCGTAGGATAGGGAGGCTAAGATTCAAACATGGAGGGATAAGAAAAGGGTGTTGAGAAAAGATTTATTCCTATCACTACAAACAAGAACTGTTTTATGCAACTATAAACTTTGAGGTAGAGAGGCAAGATAGTGGATGATTTATGTGCAGAAATTTGAGTAATTTTGGCATGGAATTGTATTGCTAAGTGAGTGTCATGTGGATTATAGAAGTGTTGCACTGTGATGTGTTGATTTTGTTGTGGAGAAAAGTGTTGTAGTATTATAGAATGTGTTGCACCGTGATGTGTTGATTTTGTTGTGGAGAAGAGCTACACATAGATTGTAATAGTATACATGTGCCTTGAGTGAAGTTAAGTGGAGTTGTGTGTTTTCCTTTTGTAGTGGCTACTGTGTGGCGCTAAAAGCAGTGTGGTTGTGAGGTGTACTCCTTTGCTTCAAATTGTCCTTGAGGTTCAATATACCGAGTCTACAACTATGTCGAATGATAGCGTGAATGGGGGGATTGGCGATGAAGCTAATAGTGAGGTTGGCGGGGCAGGGTCATAATGTTGCAAGTAGGGGGATTTTGGGAAAAGAACATCTCCAGGACTTACTACCCCCAGAATAGGATTGATAGAAGGGACATTATAAAACCTAGTGGAAACCATTAGGCAAACATCGGTGCTCCACAAACCCTTAAAAAGAGATGAGTAGTAGGGGAAGGAAATCTGAAAGAAGATGGGTGAGGAAATCTTCTATACGGGGAAGAAAGGGATGACATTTTAGGGAACCCATATCAGAAAAGATTTCAACCCACTGGGGGCTTGGATATGTGAAACTGCAGATCCTTCTTATGAGGCAAAGGATCAATTGATATTATTTAGTTGGGAGGACAAGGTTGAGGGTCTCTTTAAATGTTATGAGATCAAGATAATAACAGGGTCCGATTGGCAGCAACAAATAGGAACTCTTTATAGCAGGCGTAAGGATGGAGAGGCTGAATTCAAACTTAGAGAGATATAAAAAGGGTTTTTGGGGAAAAAAAGTCATTCCTAAGCCTAAAAAAAGGAACTCTTATCAACCAAAACCTTGAGGTAGGAAGGAAGACAGTGGATGATTAAGTCAAGAATTTGAAACCCTCGATTAGTTTTTGAATCCCTTTTAACCCCCAGAACAAACCCTAGCATGCTTTGTCTCGGCTTGAAAAAGGAATAGGTATGTTTTTGAGGTTTCAGTGTTTGGGACACTTTATGAGGTATTCAGTTTGGCCCTTTAAATGGAGAGAAAGGAGGTCCAATTTCTTAAGGCTTTGGTAGTAAGTCAATCTATTACCAACCCATAACACGACGGTTGATTAGGGGAACAAAGGCGGTGTGAGGCAGTGAAGAGTGGACAAAAAATACCCTAAATCTACTAGGAATTTTACCTACTGGGAAAGGTAAAAAAGGGAAAAAAATGCCAATTGAGGGAGACTGTTCTTAGATTTATAGTGGAAAAAACACGCCAGATCAAGTGTTTAAATGCATGGGATTTGGGGGAAATGGCGCACAGTGTCCAAATAAGAGGGTTTAGACTGTTATGGGGGCATTGGGGGAAAATATTGGGAATAATGAACAAACTGAACCTAAATTTACCAATCACTGCAAGGTATTAAAAGACCAAATACGGAGCACATAAGGAGCGTACAAGTGAACACTTTCTTATTAAGGTTAGCAGGGCTCTCTAATTCCTAATACCCGGGAATTCAAGGGGAAATATTTCACACCTCTTGCAGAATTATAGGTAAACCCTTTTTTTTCATCATCGTAATGGTGTTGCACGAAGTTTATCTCTGCATTGGTAGTTAAATTACATTTGTCTACTATTTCCTCCCAAACCCCTTTTAATTGCATTGGCTGGGTAATTGGCAGTTGTTTTTACCTAAGGGGAAAGGCCCTTTTGAGTGTTTGGGGAAAAAAAATTTTGATGAGATCCGTTGATGTATCCCTTGCTGCATTCCTTTATGTTGGGTCGACC